>JABSTQ010011347.1:0-505627 GCA_013358835.2 Ixodes persulcatus | reverse complement strand
TGCTCCTAGATCATCAGCAGACGCGCCTCAGGCACGTTAGAAACATGTTTGCTCTATTCATGTGTATGCTTCGAGCATGCCTGCAGACAGTTTTTGTGCGACCCATGCGGCGGGGCCGTCGTACAAAGAAGAAGCACGCCTCAGAGAGTAGAGAGTTTTAGGGAACCGTTTTTGCACATTGAATCCGGTACGATAGGTCTTTCGGTACGAACTGCACATGTGATACTACAGAAGACTCGCGCATGCGCAGTTCGTACCGGAGGGCCCACCGTACCGTGTCGGCTGAGCAAAAACGGTTCCCTAAAACTGTCTAGTGTCGGCGGACTGTAGGTTGCATTATCATTGTGACTGCGGCACTAGGGTGGTGACAGTCTTAGTACCTGATGCCGACAGCAGGCGCTCACAGAGAGAATGTAGTCGGAAGCTGAGGGAGAGGAGAAACCAGACAGGCGCGTGGACGCCAGAATGCCGAGCTCTGACTGGACCCAAAGCCCAAAGCTACAGCTGGGTGGTTTCCTTTGAAATCGAAAACACGCGTGTCGAGGTGGGTACTTTATTTTTCGCTTTAAAAACATTATATATTATAGTCCCAGTCACGCAATAGATAAGCCTACTTTTTTTTAAAATATTGTTGGAATTTTTTCTTCGCAGAAATTCTAAACTGGAGCAAGGTGCAGTGCTACGTTATGGCTGTTTGCTATTTGCACCCACTTCTGTCGGTTGTTATAAATAGATAAAAATTAAAACACTTGCATTAAGTGTCTTCGCAAATGTACGGCGGATGATCTATTTTTCTTTTCATTACACTAACCTGCTTTGTAACATTTCGTGCCAGAAATAAAACAAAAAAGTGAAACATCGTATCTTTGACGATTTGGCGACATACTTGGAGCCTTGTATCTTCGAATTTATTACACATTTTCCGTATGAAATACTAAATATCTCTAAGTCTATACATGTCCTGTCGCCTGGTAACAATTTAATTTATTGTCACGAAATAATTTAACTTGGCCCAGGACAAATTGTTAGTTGGATTGAAGCATACCTTACTGATAGAAAACTGTTCGTCAAAGTTAACGGGCACAGTTAACCACTAACCACAGTTACTTCTGGAATCCCACAGGGGGCTGTGCTAGCACCTCTTCTCTTCTCAATCTATATTAACGACATAGTAGACAACATTGATGTAAACATTAGATTGTTCGCAGACGACTGCATATTGTTCACCGAAGTCAAAACTCAGAACGACCAGCTTTTACTAGACAGTGCACTGCAAGTGATCACGGACTGGTGTTCTGATTGGTAAATGGTATTAAACGAAAAGAAATCCGTTTACATGACAATCAGTAATAAGAAAAAGTACTCTGCAATGTCCCTACAGCATTGACAACACTCCTCTTCAAAAAGTCGAAAAGTACAAATACGTCGGACTCCAATTTCAGCAGAACCTTAGACGGGAAACCCACATCGACATCATTACTACCAAAGCAATTAACAAACTACGGTATCTATAAAGAGTTTTAAATTCAGCATCCCAAGAAACGAAGTTAGTAGCCTCTAAGGCACTGGTACGTCCCATAGTGAAATATGCTAATGTCGTATGGTTCCCCCACTATAAAACACACGTCGGTCAACTAGAAAAGGTGCAACGCTTGGCTGCGAGATTTATTTTTAATAAATTTCGCTACTCTGACTCACCGTCCCACTTATGCAATTTAGCTCAACTAGCACCACTCGAGAAAAGGGCCGAAATCTCAAGACTAAGTTTCCTGTTTCAAATATTAAATGACCAAGCCCTTATAGACAAAATGAAATATGTTACTTCGCACATTTCCAGAGCTACGAGAAGGAATCATGGAATGCTAGTCACAGAATATCAGAGAAACAACAACTTCTTCAAATACTCATTCTTTCCGCGAGTAGTGTCTGAGTGGAATAGCTTACCTGACGCCACTGTTCACTCCACATTTATAGAATCATTCTCAACTGCTCTGGGCAATCACCTCATATGATGTGTATTCTACTTGTTCCCATCGATTCATCATAATATAGTGGTCTAATGTTATTATTAGGACTTTGCTGTGGCAGGCGAGGGAGTGGGCGAAAGTAAGCAACTATAAGTTTGTCTGGTTCAAAAATGGAAAAGTGTTTGTACGACAGGGGGAAAGGATGCCGGCGCATGTTATCTCGAGTGAAGATGACTTGCGTGCTCTTGGTCGTTAGCTCTTTCGAGTGAGCATACTTTGTTTTTTGGTTTATGATGGCTATCTCGCCCACTGACTTTGCGAACTTTGCCGCAGCGGAGCAACCTGTTGATTTTTCTTTCTTTCACTTGAATGTTCGATCCGCGAAATCAACACTTGACGAGCTTGAGATACTATTTGACTGTCTCGGCTTTTCTTTTCATGTTATTATGTTGTCAGAAACGTGGTATAAAGACGACTCGGATGTTTTTAGCCTGCCCCAATATAAGCATCATTCGCTTTGTAGGGAACAAAGAAGAGGTGGTGGGGTGTCTCTGCTCATGCATAATAGCTTGGAGTGCGAACCTATATCTGAGTTCACTCAAATTACGGATGACTTTGAGTTCTTGTGTGTCTCCCACAAGGATTATGTTTTCGCTGTTGTGTATCGGCCGCCAACTGGAGATGTATCTAAGTTTGTTTCCTTCTTTGACACTTTTTGTAACTTTGTAGCAGAGAACCGATATATTCTTTTTCTTGGTGGGGATTTTAACATTAATATGCTTGTAAGCACAACAGCGCAGCGGGACTTAGTACAGGTCATTGAAGTAAATGGGTTTGACTATATTGCGACTGAAGCGACGAGAATTACTGATTCCACCTCTACCTTAATTGATTTCTTTGTTACGAATTATGATGTCTCTTCCATAGCTGCTGATGTTATTGGCGCCGATATCAGCGATCACCTACCAATATTTATGTTAATAAAAAAGTTACACAAAACAAAAAACAGAGTAAAACGAAATACTATAAAAAGGCGAAATGTTACAGACGCAACAATGGCGGTCTTTAGAGATGTTTTATGCTCATTAAATTGGGACACCCTTTACTCGGAGACAGATGTCAACCGTGCATATGAATATTTTTTACAAACATTCAAAAAATTGTACGATGAGTGCTTTCCTTACAGAACCGTCAATTTATGTAAAAAAATACGTAAGCCTTGGATGGCGAGGGAGTTGTTGCATAAAATACGTGAGAAAAACAGCATGTACCAGCGCTTCTTAAAAACAAGGGACTCCGAAGACCTTAAAGCTTTTAAGAGGTATCGTAATAAACTAACTGGTTTACAAAGGCGTGCCAAATCTGAATACTATACAACTCTATTTACAAGAGAGGATAACAAAGATTCACGTGTTCTTTGGGAAAGGGTAAACAATGTATTGCATCTAAACCGTGAACGTCAAACATTAGATAAAGTAATATGTGGAGATATTCAACTGTGTGGCTGCGCTCTGGCGAATGCTTTTAATAGTTACCTCGTGAACCAATCAAGTGATGTAGATCTGCCTCAAGGTGGACCCGATGCTTGTGGTTATATAGATCGTAATTTCGAAAATTCTTTTTTTATGCGTCCGACAGATGAGTGTGAAGTGCTCGCGGTTTTTAGAAACCTAAAAAACTCCAAAAGTCAAGACGTAAATGATTTCAATATCATACCGATTAAGTATGTCGTAGATATTGTGACACCTGTGTTAACGTATATATTTAATCTATCGCTTTCTTCCGGTGTTTTTCCTAAAGCAATGCAGTGCGCTAAGGTGGTCACTTTGTATAAAGGTGGCGATAAAAATATCTTTAAAAATTATAGACCTATTTCATTGTTATCCATGTTCTCAAAGGGTCTTGCGAAAATAATTCATCAGAGACTTTATTCCTACCTAGAGAGACATTCTGTTATTTCTAATAGTCAGCATGGCTTTCGTAAGCACCGGTCAACGGAATCGGCGCTCTTAGTACAAAAACAGCAGATCATTGAAAGTTTTGAAAACAAGTAACTTATTTTGGGTATATATATCGATTTTTCGAAAGCGTTTGACTTAATTAATCACACAATATTGCTGGAAAAATTGGAGCGCTATGGTATTCGTGGAACTGCTCTGAACCTGTTTAGATCTTACCTGCAGTACCGTACACAATTCGTTACCATTAACAACTATATTTCAACCACTCAAAAAAATTGAAACCGGAGTACCTCAGGGTAGTGTGCTCGGGCCACTCTTATTTATTATTTTTATTAATGATACTGAAAATAGTGTACCACAGGCAAACATTGTTTCTTATGCTGACGACACAACTATTTTTATTAAGGGCCACACAGCGGATGAAATTGAGAGCACGACAATAAGAGTCCTTTCAAACATCGATTTGTGAACGAAAGTAAACGGGCTAAAAATAAACGCGGATAAAACAAAATGTGTGTTATTTCGACCACGAAATAGTCAAGTACCTAATTTTCTTCAAATAACTTTAGGCTCTTCAACACTTCAAGTGGTAAAATCGGTGAAAATATTGGGCGTTTATTTCACTGAATCGTTGTCATGAAATTATCATGTTGATTATATACATCAAAAAGTTCGTAAATCTATTGGTCTCCTTTGTAAGAATCGTGATGTATTTCCAACAGGTGTTAAATTACTTCTATATTATTCTTTGATTTACACTCACTACGTGTATTGCCATTTAGTTTGGGGCGAAACAACGATGCAAAATATAACAAAACTACTACTAACCCAAAAGAGGGTTCTTCGAATTGTTGCAAATGTACCATTCTTGCACCCTTCCGGGAGCTCTTTCTTAAACATAACGTCATTCCTATTGACCACTTGTACAAATTTTGCCTGCTGGTGATCTATAATACGGCATTAAAACATAATTATATATTTTTTCCTTTTCGCACTGTCAGGCTTAGCAAAACTAGATCATAAATATGTCACACGTCACGGCGAAGTTTGGAGCGTTTCAATACCCCGTACAAATTACGGCTTTGCATCAATAAAATACGCATTACCGACTTTACTTAATAAACTCGAAGCCAATAATGTCAGCATCTATGGGGCAACAATTCGAATGTTGACAAAAAACATATTACAGACAGCGTAATGTTTACCTCCAGTTTTTGTATCTGTGGTGAAAGTTGTTTCTACTTTAAAAATATTTATTTTGATGCATTCAAGCTGAGTGTAACCATGTGAATACTCGTGATTGTGTTTTAGTGCCCATTTTTGTGTTTCTTTTCGTTGTGTTTACAATGCTGCTTTCCCGCCAAAGTGTGTTAAGGCGCCAGGACCTCGTCAAGCTGCAACTGCAGCTTTTTGTCCTGACGTCCTCCCTTTTTGTACGAACCAGAATGGGAAATAAAAAATGCATTATTATTATTATTATTATTATTATTATTATTATTATTATTATTTCATTTACAAGTGTAATACATAGTATTAAGATCCTCCTGTGTCTCCACTGAGTAGCCCCATCCTCCTCACTGTCTTTTTTTTTTTTCAACATTGCACTATAAACTATGCAAATTGTATTTTACCTTGTAACCAGCCTACTAAAGTTTCCGACGGAAACTGGTAGTATTTCTCTCTCTCTCTCTCTATATATATATCGACTCAATCCTAAAGGTTGTTAAAACCAGATTATATCTACAAACGGTAGACCTGGTGTTGTCGATAGCATTCCAGTCCCCTAGCTGCTCCAGTTTTTTTACACTCGAACTTGCTTGTGTCATGTTTCAACGATGACCGACGTTCACAGATTTGGTCGAGTCTCAATACGATGGCCGACATTAAAAGAAGACATATTAGAATGAACTGAAAAGCTTCGAAGCTTTTAGTGGAATTTTATATATTGGTCGACATTTCGGCCTGAGTCAGGCCTTCATCAGGAATCGTTACAAAATTCTTCGTCGTTGGGACTTCGGACCCCCGTGTCCGGTCACGTGACGTGCGTATATATGGGTGAACTCGGGCACGAATTTTGGATCGAATTTTTATTTTTTTTTAAAAAATACATGTTATTGGGCAGTTCCTATAATAATAGAAAACGGAAACGGCAAGTTCGCCGGATTTTTGCTCTCAAGTTATGGACCTTTGAATCGGCCAAGGTGGAAACTGTCGCTTTGTCAGCTTATCGGGCGTGCCATATTTGGCTCCATCCCTTTTCCTTAATTTTTACGCTACATCAATATAACTTTTTAGGAACACTCTAGACATACTCTTTTGTTATGCTAATTAAGCGTCTAGGTCATAATATTCTTAATGCATTTGTTTTTATTTGTCAAACCGCCTCAACGCGACAATATTTGACGAAGTTCAGCAAGCTGTGCTGTCTGACCTAATCAATATATGTTTATGATCTTTACATCACCGTAAAGCTCCAATTAAGCTCTTTCGTTTAAGTATAATGTTTATATTGTGGAATAAATATATAGTGCGCTACATGTGCCTGCAAAACGGATATTTCGCAAAAATAGCAAGTTTGGAGTCGATTTTCTAAAAAAACAACTCACCTTTTATTTTTTATTTTTTATTTAGAGTTAGGTAATATAGTAGTCTATCAGGAACTATCAACACAAATCGCAATATATTGTTTGTATGACCCGTATTAAGACTCGAATCTCGTGCTATGAGCGTTGTGAACAGGACTTCGCACAGGCGCTCTGCTGAGCAGAATTTTGGCCTATGTAAGGTTTTCTACTTATCGTTAGCAGTTACCTCAATATCCAAACATATACATTAATAAAATATGGAGCAGTGTACTTAAAAAAGTTACTTAAAAGTCCGTATCCAGAAGTGCGGGCGCTCCCCAGCGCTCTCTTCCTCTCAATACGGGGGAATGCAGATCGTTAGAGAATTCCTCGGGGCCTTTTGACTTCGGCTTTGAGTTTGAAATACCGAACTTGATATGGAATTGTCATATTTTTTATGTCAAACAGATATGCAGTGCACATACATATGGGTGGTTTCATCTCAACTCAGGCACGGATTTGGGATTGAAATTTAATTTTGACGAACAAAATATATGTTTTGGGGAAATCCCTTCTGTGACAGGGAGTGCAAACCGCAAGTTCGGGCGATTTTTAGTTCTCGAGTTATGGACATTTTAAGCAGGCGAGGCGCAAACTGACCTTTCTCTCGCCTGTCGGAGGTGTCATGTTTCACTCCTTTCTATTTTTTGTCGGTTTTTGATAGTGCAGTGTAACATTTTTGGGCCGCAACTCAAAATAGAGATTATTTATGGTGAATAATTTTATTGTGATTATTTATCTTCACTTTTCTTTTAAATATTATCAAAGGGTCTCCCTTTGACAATATTTGTCAAAGTTTGACCAGTTCTTTCGTGTGACCTACTTGAGATATCGTAACATATTTAGTATTTTCAGAAAGCTAAGAGTATATTCTTTCTTTTGATCACAAATTTAACGTTGTGTGTGAAAGAGAAGGGGCAGTGTGTTCTCGTAAATCAAGGACCTTTTTAAAATATTGGCAAATTGGAGGTCCATTTTCTAAAAAAAACTCAGCTTTTATTTGGCTGATTTTCTTTCTCTAGCTAGCTATTGCAGTGCTTTATAAGGTAATAAAAATAGAAATTAATAATTTGTTTGTATGGCAGCTATAAGAGCTTGAAATCATCTGATTTTGTTCGACTGTTTTGTCAGTAAATCAACTTACACCCAAAAATAAACTAATTCAAAATTGGCTCCTTTTATTTTTAATAGGTACCTGTGAACACACTTATTCTCTGATAAATATTTTAACGCGATTATTTATATAAAATATATTTGAGAAAAGTTGTCAATATGACGTTTTTGGGCGATATTTGAAAGTTTACCTGCTCTTTCGTGTGACCTATACGAGGTGTCTTAACATATTTAGTATTTTCAAAAAGCATAAAGTATACTCCTTCTAATTATAACAAACTTGATGTTGTGTGTAAAAGAGAAAGAACAGTATTTGTTTAGTATTGCAAAGACTATTTCAAAAACTCTGCGAATTGGAGGTCGATTTTCTAAAAAGCCTACCTTTTCTTTTGTATAATTGTTTTTCTCTAGCAACCTATTGCAGTGCTTTATAAAGTAAAATAAACAAAAAATGTAATATTTTGTTAGATGGCGGCTATAAAAGCTTACATTTTGGTTTTTGTTGACGTGTCGCCCAGTAACACAAGTGGCTCACAAAAATACACTAACTTATAATTAACGCCTCTGAAGTTTTAGTAACTACCTGTAAATTCCTTTAATAAATGAAGATGCAAACGGCGAGTTAGGCTAATAAAGCGTGGGGGTCATAATATGCTTAATGTTTTTTTTTTTTAATTGCCAAACCGCCTCTCTGCAACAATATTTGCCGAATTTCAGCAAGCTGTGCTATGTGACCTAATCAATATATTTTTATGATCTTTAAATCACCGTAAATCTCCAATTAAGCCCTTTCTTTTAAATATCGTTTGAATATTTTGTGCTAAACATATAACGCGAAACATTTGCCTGAAAAACGAATATTTAGAAAGACTTGCAAGTTTGAGGTCGATTTTCTATACCAGTGGTTCTCAACCATTGACGTTTCGCGGACCCCTTGTGGATCGGCGGATATGATGGAGGGCATATCCGTTTTTCAGGCACATGTAGCGCAATATATATTTACTGCACAATATTGAAATTATACTCAAAAGAAAGAGCTTAATTGGAGCTTTACGGTGATGTAATGATCAGAAAAATATGTTAATTAGGTCAGACAGCACATCTTGCTGAACTTTGTCAGACATCGTCGCAGAGAGGCGGTTTGACACATAAAAAAATACATTAAGGATGTTATGACCTAGACGCTTAATTAGCATAAAAAATGATATGTCGAGAGTGTTCCCAATACGCTATATTGATGTAGCGTAAAAAGTAAGGAAAAGGGATGGAGTGAAATATGGCACCCCGATAAGCTGGAAAAAACGACAGTTGCCACCTTGGCCGCTTCAACGGTCCGTAACTTGAGAACAAAAAATCCGACGAACTTGCCGTTTGCGTGTTCTTTTATTATAGAAATTGCCCGATAACATGCATTTAAAAAAAAAAAAAACATTAAAAATTCGACTCAAATTTTGTGCCTGAGTTGATATATATATATATATATATATATATATATATATATATAAATACTTATATACATATAAGGTGCCCTTCGAAGAATGGTTTTAATTCAAAACTGCCCGCCGCAGCGCCTATCAGCCTGAGCTCCGGCAGATGGCCTGTCGCGCTCTTCGTCGTCGTCTATGTATCATTACCCCTCCTTTTTTGGTTGTGGTCTCGACCGCATAGTGAAGATGGAAATTTGGTAGAGAAAAGCGGTGTTCTAGGGCGAGAGGTTGGTGCGGGTGATGGTAGGGTTTGATGCGGGGGATTTGAACGGTGTCCTTCGAAAATGTACGTCGGTCAGATGTTGGGTGCAGGATGTTCACCTGGTACGTGAGGTTCTGCAACTTGGCAGTGATGCGGTATGGGCCGACATACCGGTGGAGGAACTTGGTGGCATTGCCCTGTTTCCGACGTGGAGTCCAGAGCCACACAAGGTTATCGACGGTGTAAGACGCCGGTCGATGAGCTTCGTTGTAATGTTGACATTGGCGCTTCTGTGAGGCCACTGTGCGTCGGCGGGTGAGCTGTCGCGCCCCTTCGGCACAGCAGACGAAATCGGCAACACCAGTCCTCCAGCTGTTCATTGTGGTTGTAAGAAACTAACGCGTCGACAAGTGTGGTTGGGGATCGATTGTGTAGAAGAAAAATGGAGTGCAGCCGTGTGTGTGTCTTGGAGAGCAGTGTTGTAGGCGTAAGTGATGGAGGGAAGTACACTGTCCCAGTTCAGATAATTGGACTGGACGTAGATGGAGCTCCTGTCTGTTATTGTGCGATTAAAGCGTTCTACTAGACCGTTCGTCTTGGCATGGTAAGCTGTGGTAGGTCTAGTTTGTTCAGTTTCACAGAGGCCTAACAACTGTTGAACCTCTTCGTACAGGAAGACTGTGCCTCGGTCGCTGAATAGATGCCAAGGAGGTCAGTGCCGTAGAAAAACTTGCTTCAGAAGGAAAGCGGCGACATCTTCAGCATTGGCGGTAGGCAAGGATGACGTCTCGGCGTAACCCGACAAGTGATCAGTTGCGACAATAACCCAGCTGTTGCCTGATTGCATTACAGGAAGTGGACCAAAAAGGTCAATCCTCACGCGTTCAAGTGGATAATGGGGAGGATTAAGAGGATGTAGGCGTCCGGCGGGCGCGGTGGTGGGTTTTTTGCGGTGTTGACATTGTAGACATGATGCAACTTATTTGAAAATATCGCGCTACATCCCCTGCTAGTAGGAAGTGCCTCGGACACGGATGTATCTCTTGAAGAACCCCATGTGTCCAGCTGTGGGGTCAGCATGGAGAGAACGCAATATGTCGCTACGGAGATGTTAGGGAAGTTGATATTTAATCGAAGCCACGAATGAAACGTCGGAAATAGAAGCACATCCCGAGAAAAGAGTTAAAGCCCTTTGATTCGTTGGAGGGCGAAACTGGGAAACTGGAGTTAATTTCTCGGAATCAGGGGATATGCCTTGGCGGCTGACCACGTGGCCGAGGATCTTAATTTCAGTGTTTCCAAATACGCCCTTCCTGGAGTTCAGCTGAAGGCCAGCGTCGCGAAATATTTTGAGCACAGCCGTTAGGCCAGACAAGTGTGCCTCAGAAGTGGACGAGAACATTATAACATCATCTAAATAGCATAAACAAGTTGTTCAACGCAAGCCTCGGAGCAAAGAATCCATCCTTCGCTCGAGGGTAGCAGGAGCGTTACATAATCTGTAGGGCATAACACGGAACTCGTAAAGGCCATCAGGAGTAACGAAAGCTGTCCTTCCGCGATCTTTTTCATCTACGCTGATTTGCCAATACCCCGAGTGCATTTCGATAGAAGAAACGTAGTCGGCATCGTGTAGGCTATCAGGGGCCGCATCTATTCGTGGGAGAGGTGTATCCGTCTTTCTTGGTTATTTTGTTGAGGCGCCTGTAATCAACGCAAAATCGTCAGGTATTACCTTTCTTTTTAACCAGTACCACCGCAGATGATCAGAAACTGGATGAATCCTGAATGATATGTTTGCTTAAGATGTCCCTCACATGATTTTGTAAAACTTCGCGTTCTGTGGCTGAAACACGTTATGGACGACTACGTAAGGGCCGGTGGCCTCCCGTTGCAACGGTATGCTGCACAGTTGACGTTTCGCTTCTGTCAGGGAAGCAGATTGAAAGCCGAAGATATCAAGAAAAGAGCGCAGTAGCTTATGCAAGGCGCCGTGTTGTGACTCCGGCAAAATGGCGTTAATTGTGGTGCGAAGCATTTTTTGAGCATCCATGGTGTTGGATATCAAAGGTGCATTGGAGGTCAAGCAGGTATCGACAACAGCATTGACGTATATAACGTCATTAAGCGTCGTTGTAGCAATGCATGAACCAGTCGGAAGAATTTGGCAGATGTTAGTAGTATTTGCTAGGAGGACAGTGGATGCACAAGCACACGATCGCGTGAGGGCAAAGAGTAGCGCGAGACCCTTCTGAAAGAAAACTTCTAAGTTTGGTTCAAGTAAATAATCAGAGCCTGGAAGGTCTGCCGTTAACTGCATATGCGCTGCAGTGAAGGGTGGAATTCGAGTGTTACTTGTGGCACGGAAAGGGACACGGTTGCATGGGAGAGGTTCAACGCCAAAAGAAACTTTGCTAAGGTATAGATATTTCGCCCCACAGTCAATAAGCGCACGCAGAGTCACTAAAAAGTCCCAGCTTAAAATATTGTCGTATGAGCAACTCCTTAGAACTCTGAAATTTTGATGATGAGGTTCATTTTGAATTGTAATATCGACAGAAACTAAGCCGAGCGGGTAAATCAGTGCCGTCTTCGCGCTGCAAAAGCTACTGTGTTCCCAGGATGTACAAAGAAGTCGCAATCTTTTCCAGACAAGATCAGAACTTACGGAAATGGACGCTTCTGTGTCAACAAGTGCTGTGAAGCTTAGCTTCTTTAATGATTATATCTAATAGGCTTGAAGAGGACGTAGTCGGTGGGGGAAGGGAAGGAGCAGCCGTATACCCCTTAGCTGCTTCCTTTGGTTTTCATCATGCGAAATGATTTTGGCAGCGTTTGGTCAACCCGCATCAGAGAACGCCACCGGTATCCTGCAGGTGAGGGACTTCGGTCTGGACGGCCGTGATATGAAATGGAAACTGAACGCCGGGGGTTAATAAGTAGGCGTTCTTCTGCGTCGTGATAGTAACTGTCGGGTCGATAATTTCTGTACTTCGGAAAGGCTGTAGAATTGTATGCCCGGGAAGTATCCGCTATGCGACGGCTACAGAATCTATCTAAGTGACTAGGTATTCCACAGTAGAAACAGGTGGGTCGTCTGGTGGCCGGAGGAGAGGGGAACTGCCGAAACCATGGTCTCTTGGAGTTTTGGTCGAATCTGGGGTTGTCGTCGGCTGGCAAGCAAGCTAGTGTGCCGTAGGCATGCGCTGGTGAGGTTGCGCAGACAGTTTCTTGTGGTAATGGTGCAGACTGTTATGCAGTCGCCCACGCGCCGACGCTAGCGAGCTCCAAAGTCCAAAGCGACCGAGAACCACCGTTCGCGCGGGGCCCGAGAGATAAACATCCGCTCCCCCGCTTGGCGCGTAACCTGAGCGCCCCGTACCAGAGGCGTCTTTCTTTTATTTCGTTTTACATTTAATAAACGAGACGTCAGTCTTCAGCCTGACTCCGGCACGAAAGGTTGTCTGTGTGTTCTCTTCGCCAAAGAACGTAAAACGAAACACAGACTGGGGCAACTTATTTCGAATTAGGGTTCATATGCCTTGGGATAAACGGTCAACGGGTTTGCTTTGGAGGTCTAACCGAGAGAGTGTAAGGACAACGGCAAGTTCTTCTTTGATGATCTGCCGAATAAGGTTCTTGTCGCCTGTCAGGGGTGGTCTGGATGACGCGACGCAGTTCTGAAGCCGATATGGTTAAGGGGGAGGCAATGAGGTTGCTTCTGTGGCCTTCCCAGCGTTGGAATTCTTCCTGAAGTAGGGCCACGGTTGTTGAATTTTGTGATACTAACACTGGGAGCGAATGCGTCTTCAGCGATTCCTTTCATGATGTTTTCCACCTTTTCCTTTTCATGCATGGTGGGGTTCACACGTTGCAAAGCGCCAGAATGTCCTCGATGTAGGTGGTGATGGACTCACCCGCAGATTGGGCTCTCGTTGCGAGTCGCTGGGTGCTGTTCTCCTTGTGGTTCACGAGACAGCGGAAGACGTCTGATAGCCGGGTGTTAAAGGGTAACTGAAAAAAAAAAAATGTTTCTTTTAAACAACCTAACTGGGACAAGCAAGTCACAATACAAATCTTCCGCAAAAAACAAACAAACAATATTTATGTTACAGGACGTAATTTAGGAGTGAAAACCTTTCCACATTTGAAACTCCCGCTTTTTTTCCCCGCGCGGAGTAGTACTCCCCGCCCCGCGTATATACATGTCGCCGATAGCACAGAGCCGCGAGGAGGAAAAAGAGAGAGAGAGGGGAGGAAAGGGGGAGAGAGGCCGCCGTGATTGGCCCTTGTAGTCACGTGGTACGCGCCCGGCTGTTCTGGCCGTCACTGGCCGTCACCCCCCGCAAGCCTCGCCCGCGAGCAGACGCCTCCGGCGCCTTTGGGCTGCTCTGGATGCCACGCCGGCCCCTCCGAAGTCAAAGGTACGCTGCGAGTGTGTAATCCAGAAAACTGAAAATGTGGGTCCATATCACATGAGCGAATGACATTTTAGCGAACAGCGACATTTGAGCGAATTGACGTTTTAGCGAATAACGGGGGTGCGCGTAAACCCATCCGCCGCGCTGCACTTACGCCGCTTCGCGGCGACAGTCTTTTTCGGCTCATTACAAAAATGTGAGCCCATTTGGCCCACCCGAAAACGCCGCTTCGCGGCGTCCGACTATTCGCTAAAGTGTCATTCGGTGAAACGTGGGCGTTCGCTAAAATGTCATTCGATCAAGTGAGTGCCTCCCGTGCTCTGCCTAGGTTCGCTGGTTGTACATTGGGAGTCAGGGGCGTGTTGTCTACTGTGAGAGCGTCGATCTCACTTCTAAATTTTCAGTTTTCTGGATTACACACTCGCAGCGTACCTTTGACTTCGGCGGGGCCGGCGTGGCAGCCACAGCAGCCCAAAGGCGCCGGCAGCGTCTGCTCGCGGGCGAGGCTTGCGGGGGGTGACGGCCAGTGATGGCCAGAACAGCCGGGCGCGTACCACGTGACTACAAGGGCCGATCACGGCGGCCTCTCTCCCCCTTTCCTCCTCTCTCTCTCTCTCTCTTTTTCCTCCTCGCGGCTCTGTGCTATCGGCGACATGTATATACGCCCCCGCCCCACCCTCTTGGATTTGCTCTTGGATTGACTTGGCTGTGTAGTTGAACGATTACGCAGCGTCTCGACGTTCGGTGCGTCCTGTGTGCGTACCACAGCCTTTTGTAGCTTTTGTGTTCTGTGGGAACTGAGCGCAAAATGGACCCTGAATTGAAGCGTCAGCTTCTTGGCCGCTGCGAGCAACTGGGTCTTCGGCCATACGAAGATACGCCGCGGAGGACGGTTTCCAGCAACGAAGACGGCGCACCACCTGAGCCTCCCGAGCCTACGGCGCGCTTGGACGACACCCGCTGGTGATCGCCGTGGCGATCAGTAATCTGGCAGCACTTTACAAAGTAGCGGCGCCGCTTTAGAGGAGCTGACATTTCCAAAAAAAAAAATGCACGCGTAATAAAAAAAAGAAAAAGAAGCACGCTAAGAAAGCAAAGAAAACGCAATACGAAAGCAAAGAGTACATCCCAGGCAAACGATAGTACCAAACCGCGCTATGAAAGCCAAAACCCCGTGTCGCTTCCTATAACTAACACCTGTGACTGCTGCTAAACACACACTTCTTCACTTCAAGAAGTTTCGCTCAAGCACCTGGGTCAACAGGAAATACTGTCGAGGTAGGCGAGACAGGCGGGAGCAGAAACAGCGTCGGCCATGGAAAGAATGGCGAAGCTTTTGCTTGTTATGTTATGAATCTACACTTCAGTGCTCGTCTTGTAAACCTTTTGTAAAAAATAATAACTCTCATTACATAGGTTATTCTTTAAACGTAAAAATATGCGGCTCAAAGGGATATTACAACAGATCACAAAGGTTTAACAACCAAGATCTAAGCTGTCAATCAATCTCTTAGCCAATGAGAAGAGTTGCTATCGCACGTCACTACGTGACGTATGATGCCGACTTTGTGACGAGCGATTTAAAACAAACGAAATAGCCGTAAACGAAAAACAGTCTCGCGCAATAAAAATAGCTGTAAATTTTTTTTTCGTTGAAACTTTGTTTTGTGACATGCTTTCCCCAATAAAACTGTTTAAAAAGAACTTTTTTTTTTCAGCCACTTTGAAGGC
Source organism: Ixodes persulcatus (assembly GCA_013358835.2). Lineage (NCBI taxonomy): Eukaryota > Metazoa > Arthropoda > Arachnida > Ixodida > Ixodidae > Ixodes > Ixodes persulcatus. Next base: position 490,121 of record JABSTQ010011347.1, on the reverse strand, counting down.
TGCTTATGACGCAATTTGTTCTTCAAGGTTGTCAAGCCACACTTTTGATGTGTCTGGGTAGTAGAAAACGACATTGAGAAGTTTAAGTGTGCTGCCCCAAGCAGGCACGTAGCCGGATTTTGTTTCGGGGGGGGGGGGGGGGGGGGGGGGGGCCGCCCATGACAAAATACTGTACGAGGGGGAGGGGGGAGAGGAGGTCCCAGCAAAATGGAAGTTTTCGGGGGGGGGGGGGGCCGGGCCCCATGGGCCTCCCCCCTGGATACGTGCCTGGTCCCAAGTGTTGTGTACACTGGCTCGTTCGAATGTGCGAAGCCATTTGTCGACATCGTCGCTTCCGAAGCAAGCGAAGGTAGCAAGATCACGCTGACGGTAGGGTATGGAGCCCGTGAGGATGACCGGAGCCGCCGCCTGCTCACCTTGTGCCATTAGGGTGACCACCCGTCCCGCGACTCGCGGGACTGTCCCTCATTGAGGGCTTGTGTCCCGCGTCCCGCAAGAAATACCAAAGTTTCCAAAATGTGCCGCATTTCACATTGTTGTAACATTCGCTACACAAATTATGGCGCTTCCGAAGAACGGGGCACGGGGAAGCGCGGAGGTCGCTGGTAAGCTTGTGAATCTCGATGGAATGACATTTTCTATCCAAGCACTGCGGGAAGCGACCATTGTTCTTGCGGGAGACCGACGTGCATGCGCCATTGTGCCTCTCCCCTTGATGGCAAAATATTGCAAGCAAAACTTGCTCGCAAAAAAAGTTGAGAAATAAACTATTGGAATTATTTACAAATCATACTGTGTCATGCAAACAAATTGTTGTAAAAAACTTTTTTTGTAAAGACGGTTACACAAGGCGTAAAGCCTGCAATTTCCAACGGTCAAAAACAAAACACACACACACATAAGGTTCTAATTGTAGGTAGGAGCAGTATCGACCGGAAACAATAAGCCGAAAAAGATTTACGGTTTCTTAGTTCCTTTTGATGCATTGGGGTCGCTGCACGCGATATTTATGTTTCTAACTCAGACAATTTTAATAAAATATTTACCATTACAATTGCCGCAACACAATTTTGATGTGTATGATATGCTTTCGGACAGCACGGGATCTGGGGGTGTGCGTGTTGATGAATTTTCTTTAATACTTTCTTCTTCAGTCGTGAAAATGACGTCCTCCTCTTCTTACCTCCCCTCCCCCTCCCCCCCTCCCCCCCCCCGCCTTCCCGTTCAGGGTGTCCCGCATTTCGACGGCAGGAAGGTGGTCACCCTATGTGCCATGGAAGGCGGAGTAAGCAACCGATTACTTCAAAGATGCGTGATGACAGAGCTGTAGAAGGCTTGGAAGAGGGGACCCCGGCACCTCCGCTAAATATGTTACGGTGCTAGAAGGAGCAATGAGAACTTAGAGAAATTAAAGTAAAGACGCAGGCGAGGTGGTGACGAAAAATCCAGAGACAAAGAGCTAAAAGGACATATCAACACCGTCTCAAAACCAGCATAGCAATGATTTCATTTGACACAGTCTTCCTTCTTCTCTTCACATCCCCTGGTCATCAGCAGGCGCCACATTTGAAGGTATCAAGCAAAAGCACACGTGCACGACTCCAGTCTTAAACGTCCGGTGAATACATCACCACTAGACCAAACAAAACGGCGGTGTCGCATCATCCAAAAACCATTAGCTCCCAAGCAACGGTTTGGTAAAATTTCGTGATAAACAAAAATAAAAGAAGAGAATTATAAGAAATCATTCCACTGTACAAAGAAAATAGACTAGAGAGACAAGGACGTCTGTGTCTCCTCATCCAAAGTCAAAGAAGGCCTACTAATACAATTTCCAGCGTTAGGAGGGAACAGGGTGCCCTCCTAACGATGGTTTTATGGGGGAGGTGCAACGATATTCAGTTGGAATGTTTTTCACTTTACATGAGCTTACTAGCACTAGTGGGACTCCAGGGTACTCGCATGCAACGCCGCTGGCCAAGAAACTCATTTGTTGCGGTGTAATTTCAAGGACAAAAGCGAGCGCTTTCATTCAATCTCTCCATCGCAAAACTTGATGACGTAGCTGGGCGGTCGCAGTACCCTCCAGTGACGATATTTGAATTCGGATCATAGAATGGACCCGAGCATCGCGTGGGCACTCGATTTGGCTGCGAGTTGAGGGAATGAGTGCTGCTCGTTTTACAGCGAAGCTGTATAGCTCTACGAGCCAAGGAAATGTTCGTGTCGTTGGCGTTGCAAGCAAAAAAAAAAAAAAAAACTCCCGGCAAACAATTGAAGGAAAAACATCATATCTCCTTTGAAATCAGGCATACAGCATACTGCTCAGTATCCGTTTCGATAAAGAAAACACCAAAACAAGCATCAAAATCACATGATGGATGATAAGGCGCGTGTTAACTATAAGAACCAGCCCCCCCCCCCCCCCCCACGCGTTCCGGTAAAGATTAGGTTTGCAGCTGCTTCGAAAGGGGTGACGTCATTCGAAGCCCTCGTGTGAAGTGCAAACAGCATAATGGATGATAACGGCGCCTGCGAACAATGCGAAGCACGTTCCTTCTCTTCGCGTGCGTTTCCCGGTAAAGATTACGGTTGCGTAAGCTACTCCGAGTGGAAAAGTACCCAACAGTATAGAAATCACGTGGTGACGTCACCACGCTTTCATATATATAACATGTGCTTCACCACTGCAACTCAACCAATCACCATTCATGAATCCTGCATTGATTTAACCTTAGCAAAGAATATCTCTACAGTGAGAACTGAAAATCTCAGTGTGTATCACACTGATGATAAAGTAGTCGTGAATGTTGTTGTGAAGTAATAAAGGGTGTGGTTAAGTACTTTTCACTTGTCTCTCATTTCACTCTTTGTAGAGCCACATGTGTGAATTTTCAAGAGGCGTCGCAATGGGTAATCGTTGTGGGTGTCGTTTACAGCTTCGATGTCCAACCACCTTCACAGCGTGGATTGGAGCCACAGTTTTTTCTTTCATTTTATCTGCGACTTCGACTGCGTGTGGTGAAAAACAAACGGATGTTTCAAAGGCCATTAACGTCAGGGATCCGTTCTAAGCGGTATTTGCGCAAAGTACAAAAATCGTTGCACCGCCCCTTTAACGCAAAACTGCCCGCCGCAGTGCCTGTCAGCGCGAGCCCCTGCCAGATGGCCTGGCGCGCTCTTCGTCGTCGTCTATGTATCACTATATATATATATATATATATATATATATATATATATATATATATATATATATATATATATATATATATATATATATATATATATATATATATATATATATATATATATATATATATATATATATATATATATTTATAATCCTAAAACATTTCAACTTAATGCGACTTCTAGTTTGTCCTTCCAGCTCTGTTAAAATGTTCTGTTATACGCCGGTTGAATTTAAAGGGAGCCTTCCATAGGTGTACGAAAGCGATACAAGGTGTTTTCTGCCCTGTTGCCATTCCTTGGCAGTTATTGTTGAAAGCAGTTCCAAATTTACAATCCATTGTGAAAATGTTCATTGGGAGACCTCGTTCAGTACTGCAGCTCAAGTTTCCTGCGTCTTGTTTTCTTGGAACTCCTGAGTCAGCCACAGCTTACAGCACGAACGCCTTCCGAGTAGAAAACGCAGGCACAGTTTTCACTGAACGACGAGGACTTTTTCACATCTGCTTAACACGCGCGGCGAGTGCCTTGAGTTAACACATTCCTTTGGCGTAAAGAAGCTCGCGAAGGTGCCAAGGCTTGTTGCTCCGTTTGTCTCACTCAACGCGGCGACGCTTGCGACCCCTCATCCACAGTCCAGATCAGGCTCGAGTGCAGGAATGTTAACTTCATTGCACTTTTATTTTTTTCGATTCTCCTAAAAGGCACGTGCTTGCTTAGATGAGCCTGGTCGTTCGGCGAAACCGTAGGGACCGCGTCCATGGTAAATGTAGGCATCCCTCATTCAATTCGAAGTTAGTTTCTGTTCATTCGGTGCACATAGTACCTGGGCTGGCGGGGAGGTTGAAAGTCCCGTGACTGGTAGAAGCAAACAAAACCTTATCGGACATTGGTCAATACCTATGGCTCATAGTGTTAACCGGCGTAAAAGTTGACCACCCTTTAACACCCTTACCCTCGAATTTTTTGTCAGTTCCGCACGTTGGGATCTTTCTGCTCGTAGTCTGAATTAAATTGTTACGCTTTTTGCGTAACAATCGGCACGTTGCGTCCGTAGTGTGAACATGGCATAACAAGAAGGGTTGGGCAGTATCGCGATGTAAATGTACGACGATAGTATTTAAGAAATAGATTATGTATTTATATTTCTGTATCGCGATATAATTTTTCAACTATTTTCGCAGTTTTGCATCGGGATACCTTTTTCAGGTGTAGTCTTGGTGTCCCGATACTCTTACGGCTGATGCATTTTCTTAAAAGTTTAAAAGAATTGTTTACCTCCGCACAGAGGGTCAAGACCACATTTCTTCAGGGACGTCTTTTGTTTTTGACAGCACAGGACTTTCTTCTTTATTGTGCAATAGTTAACAAATATTTTTCTCACACATTAGGTGGTTTACTATTACAGTCGATTCCAAAAGTTGAAGTCTCTGTCCGCGCGCCCAAATAACAGATAAAAGGATACGGGTTCCTTGAACTTCATTCCTCGGTGACGTTACAAGATCACTGCAGAAAGAGGCGTCCGGATTGGACATAATTATAGTGACTTCTCGAGGTTATTTGAAAGGACACAAGATGATTTGGATGTCCTGAGATTTTGTTTCAAAAAGATATGAAATGACAAAATAAATCCACGCTCGAGCCACAGTGAAAAAAATCACTTGCTCCCCTTAATACTTCCCAAAATACAAGATGCTAATTCTGTGGTAAATTTGATTAGAGCTTTATTCTGGCTCCAACATGCTGCGATAACTCGATTGCTTGCTGGTTTAAAAACAAAAACTCGTATTCTAGAGCATGCTTCTTTTTTGTTCTTTGTGTGCTCTAACGGATGCACGAAAGCGTGCAAAATAATTTATATCAATGTAATTCAGTGTCTGTATTTCAGCCCCACCAAACCCTATTTCAGTATCGGTATTTACATATACTTTTTTTAAATGTATTTCAGATACGTATCGCCATGCATTTTTATGCATGTTTTCCAGTATCAGTATTAGACCTGTTTTTGCCATGTATCCCAGTATTTGTATGCCCAAATACTTCTAAGAGTATTTCTGCCCAACCCTGACTGTACCTTCGGTCACGCTAGCCACGACCTCCCTTTCCCCCTCTCCTCCCTCCCCCAATCCACCCCCAAAACGAACGTTTTCTTGCATAAAGACGGCATCTTGCACAATTTCTTGTTTGCCAAGCGTTTTCCGGTCGCCTTGTTTCGGGGAGACTTCTGAGCTTGTTTATGCCAACCTTTCTTTGACGCCTAAGTGCTACAGAAAGTGAAAAGTAGGAGGCTAAGCAAGGTACCTTAGCCGCGCTACCTAAAACCCCCAGCCACTAACTTATTCTGCCGTAAAATTGTTTCTGGAACTGTTTCTTCCGGAAGTTCCCGTGCACGCAAGTGCAACAGTTCAGCAGACGTGAGAGAAAAGAAAAGACTGTTTACTTTCGGAATCTCGATCACGTCATCAGCATGTTTGGAACAGCGTGTCGGAGAAAATGCCTTGCCTCGAGCGCAGTACACGTGAAGATTGTGTCGCATGCGCTCGGGCGCCCCGCCCTTGTCGCGTTACCTTGGCTCTGCTGTTTGTCCGGTCCCTGTTTCCTCTAAAGCAGATGCGAGCCTCTAAGACGACGTAGGAAATTGCTCTCGCCCCCACAGAACTCTTGGAAAACGGCCATTGCGTGTGAGTTTTGAGTGCCACGATAAAAGTCGATTTCTAAAGACGAACGAAATGGCGGATCGAGAATGCTAGACGAGCACAGCGAGGCTAAATCTTTTTTTAATCGAAAATTGGCTATAAACCGTGTTTGTTTTCATATTTTGACGTAGCTGGGTTCGGGTCAATTTCTAAATTACTTTGTCTGCCAATCAAAATATGTTAGGGTTTCAAAGGTTCGAACTTCGAGCCACTATAGTCGCCGACAGCTCAAGAAAGGGAAGCAGCGGCGGGTGTGGAGCATTTTGTTGTCACTCCGCGGTGACTATGATAGTTATGAAGAGGGAACAGCACCAAAAGTACGGAGGACAAAGAACGAGGAACACACAGACCGAGCGCTGACTGACAATTGGTTTATTTCTGAAAACCCATCTACCGGCGAAAAGCACAGAACAAACACACATCGGATCATCGCCTAAGGGCACGTGTCACAGCTCTCCAAGAACGCGATTTCTTTATCGAAGAGGGCTATCGAGGGAGCACTGACGCACTCATCCTTATACTTTGAAATGTAATAAGCCTCGAATACTTCTCGAGTCACCTGCTGACTGTGCCGAACGACAATCGTCGTCTTTTATAAAAGAGGGGAACACCCACATCTATCACAATGAATTTACAAATTACCAGATGGTGAAGATCTAATAAAAAAAGCCTTTTCTCTGAGCCTATCATTGATGCACCTTCCTGATTGGTTAAGGTACTCTCCCACAGGGCAACTCAACTTTGTACACCACGCCGACCGCGCACGGCACAGACTCCTTATTGTGTTTGTTATCGCAGCCGAATTTATCCGAACGACCCCTCTCAACCGTACATAGACGCCTTAGTTTTGAAGGCGCAGAGAACACCACGGGGGACTTCATGTCGCAGTGCTACCCTTTTGAGTCTGTGCATAACGAAAAGAACGCCGACAGAAAAAAATTGACCGCATCTCCACGTGGTGAAGGATGTTGCTTGGGGCGAAGCTCTGGTGGTGCTTGTCTGCGTAGACGCCGAGCCGCAGCATGCCGAGCCTTTTCATTCATGTCAGTAGGAGAATGTGTGGTTTTCTTCTTTTTCTTTTTTTAAGCAGACAGATGGGATGGCGTCTCAGAACCCCCTACTCTTTTTTTTTCTTCTTTTTCTTTGAGCCTTTTCATTCATGTCAGTAGGAGAATGTGGTTTTCTTCTTTTTCTTTTTTTAAGCAGACAGATGGGATGGCATCTCGGAACCCCCTACTCTTTTTTTTCTTCTTTTTCTTTTTTCATAATTTTTTTCATTTTTTGTTTTCAATTTTTTTTTTGCCCTACACGAGCACGTGAGCATGTGCTCACGTGCTCGTGAGCACATGATCTCACGAGCAGAAGCACGAGCACCCGACGCCGGGCCTACGACGGACGGCGGACGGCGGACAGGACATGGCTAGCCCCTAAGGAGCTTCGCCCCTAATATTGACGAAGCAAGAGGCTTTAACACATTACATCACGCCCTCCCTTTCTTAAAGGGTGCCGCCTCACAGACAGCGTCTTCTCTTCGCGTGCGTGAGAGCGCATTAACGATGACGAAAACGAAGAAGAATCTCGTGAGCCAACGCGCCTGCGATGATCGCACTGCTTGGTATACCCAACGCTCTGCCGAATTTCCGTTCTGTGCGGAGTGTACGTCTTGTGTAAATAATTGTACATAAATTAAAGAGCTTCAGCATCGTCTCGAGAAATGTCTAGCAATGGCGACGAGTTCCGAACCAGCCTCTGAAGTCAACAAACACAGCAGCGAGTTTGCCGCGATGACGTACCAAGTACCACAGTTCGACGACACGAAAGAAAAGTAGACTTATTATATTATCCGCATTGAGTCCTACTTCGAGGGAAACTGCATCGTGAACGATGTAAAGAAGAGAGCTCTTCTCGTTTCGGAACTGGGCTCAAGAGCAGTCGACGTCTTCACTGGGTGTTGCGCGATAAGGAAGGTTAAAGAGTTAACTTTCGCTCAAACGATTGAAAGTTTTGAAGAATGTTACTCACCGAGACCGAACAGAAAGCTTCAGATTTTTCACCAGGGCTCAAACGAGGATGAGTCATCTCTGCAGTTCATCGTAGAACTTCGGCAGCTGGCCGATAAATGTAACTTCGGCGACATATACACCGCATGCTACGAGACAAGATAGTTCGGGGAATTCAAAATGTCTCCGTTCAGAAGGCAATGCTTGCTAGGCCCAAGTTGACATTGCAGGAAACGAAGAACATCATGCTGACGGCGGAGCCTGCGAGACAAGCTGTCAAGCTCATGATACCTTCAGACGTTGAATCAGAGCCGCAATTGCACAAGCTGGAGGGTAAGCAATGACCGGGACCGAAAAGGCAGTAGAGCAAGAAAGAACGTGAACCATGGGTTGTGTGTGAACGGTGCGGCAGCAGGGAACACTCCAAAATAGCCTGCACGTTCAAGAATGTCCAATGTTTCCAGTGTGGAGAGAAGGGACACATCACAAAAAAGTATCGCTCCAAGGGCATTCAACAACAGAGGACGTTCGCACTAATCGAGAATTCCGCTGAGGACGGTGTTCGAGGCGGGGCTTAGGCCGCACGTCCGGGAGCTTCCTGGCTCGTGACGACGACCATTCCCCGAAGTGAAGAACCCAGGGGTCCAGTGGAGGTGGGAGAATTGGTAACGTAACGAACGGTTTAATTACATGGTAGCGATACAGTCGTCAAATCCAAGAGAACCAATGGAGCCCTCACGCCCCGCCTTATATAGGGGTCCGTTTTCTCCCTCTCTCTCCGCCAGGGCAGCAGGTGCGACCGCCACGTGCTTTGCAGCTGGGTCCGCCGCGACGTAGTCAGAAATGAGTCATAGCCAAGGTTCTCCGCAGTTAGGCCAGGCCTCTCTCCCCTTCCGGAGCGCACGAACCCACACGCACACACACACACGTCCCGTTGACGACACGGACGCGTTGAGACACGTTTTGGGCAGCCTTCGACAGGTGGGCGTCAGTCCTGAACACGTCGGGACTCGTTTCGGGACTCGTTTCCGCAGCGTTGAAACTCGGAAGAAGGTTGCCGAAGGTTCCATTCTTAACAACGGCGACATAGCATCTTAGTCGCAGCTGCTGTTGCTGATACTGAATCCGATCGAGGAGAACAAGATCGTTGGTCCAGTTCGGCTCAAATGTTGTTGGGGCGGAGTCGACCGAATCATGGGGATCGAGACGGGATCACTTGTTTGTGTGATATACTGGGACGCCTACAAGCACAGGGAGAGATGGACACGACTCGGGAAGTCAACCCTGAAGTTGTCTTGCTACTTGGGGCTGGTAAGCTAACGCTTCCTGTTTCTTATGCCGACAAGACTGACACAGCGTCGATGACTCTACTTCGTTGGCCAGGACCGTGTTTGTGTGGCCGAGACCTGAGCCAAGCGCTAAACAATTTGGGTACTCCTGTTTTTAGTCTGTCCAACTCGAAAAGCCAAGGCAAAGGGAAGGATCTAAAGAAAATGTTCACCGAGTACGAGGAGGAGTTTTAGCCAACACTACTAGGTCTGTTGGAGGTTCTGCCCGCTCATCTGTATGTCAAGGAGGGGTCGTTTCTAAGGTTTTTCAAGGCCAGATCTCTTTCGTATGCAATTAGGAACAAGGTATCTGACGAGCTCGACAGTCTAGTGAAGAACGCGTCGTTGTATTTTTAGTGACACACTCAGAGTGGGCAACCTCGATCGTGCGGTTTGCGGAGAAGGACGGGTCAGTCAGTCAGCCGGGAGGAGGAGGAACGGAGAGCAGTGGGCTCGTCTGGGGACAATGCGTCCCAGCTCAAGAAATACCATTGGAGGGGTGCCTCCTGGTACAAGACTCAGCCGGTGACTGCCAGCGTGATCAAGGCATCTGACAGCCTCGGGGGAGTGCGGTCATTATCCGAACCTTGACTCGAAGGAGGCTTCGCTGAGCGTCTTCAGCAAGGAGTAGTTAGATTCGAAGCCAGAACCGAAGCCGGATACACTGCCCATAGTCAAGGGACCGGAGTTTCCGCAGCCGTACAGTTCAGACAGGCGTCCAACGCGCGAGGATCGTCTCAGGCGGCGGACATTGCCAATCATGGCCGAAGAAATGATGGATGCCGCAAAGCGGTCAAACGGGAGCGCAAGCAAGCCGACGACTGCGGCAGCGGACGAAGGACGGTGACGATCTGAGCAAGCTGAGCGTGGCTGCGAAGGTGTCCCTGGCTTAAGATAATCGTGGATCGTCCTCGAACGTGCCCGGCAAACGTCTGCAAAAGCTGACCTTGGTCGAGCGGCGGTCCCTGCCCCGCTTCCAGAGGCAGCCCGTGACGACGGGGGAGTCGTAGAAGGCGGCCAAGGGCACAAAAATAAATGTTTTTAGCAATATTTACGCCGTTAGACGCAATTTAAGTGCAGCAGGAGGAGGTCGCAGCCCGGTAAGCCCTGACCCGTGCTTACAAGGTGCTTGCATTTCTCATTGGCTGGAGAGATGATTTAAATGCAAAAGGTCGGTTGTAAATTTGTATCTCCGTACAGTATAGTATTCTAATCGACTATTTTTGTATGTTTGAGAAACAAATAATCCAGATATAATCCTTATTGTTTTCAAAGGTATCTTGAGATTGTCTTTCCGTTTAAATTTCAAACGATAACAAACATGACTTTCGGCGTTTGCGATGCGCTCAACAAGCTACGTTCGTTGACCTCGTTTATTTTTGAGTGCGTGTCTTACTGCCTTCACCGAGGTGTTTAGAGAAAAATCTCAACCGACCTAGTCCGCAGCAAACAACTTTCGCGAGTACGCACCTTCGGGAGCACTGTGTAGGTGCTTGTTTTCGTAGCGGGACTGGCCTAAGGCTACCGCCCCACGTTGACTATGTCGCCCGATCTCGCTTGAGTTGTTCGTTTGCGCGTATTCATTTCGAATAAAGATCTTGCTTTCCGTAAACGTAGCTCAGCTGCTCTGTGAATTGTGCAACCGTCATGATTGTAACCATGGTTTCAATACCGAGAAAAGACCTATCATAGGTAAGAATTTGCGAGCCATTTCGGCTGGAGGCAATCGGGAGTTTGGCTCGAATCAAGTTAGTCCAGACATGTTCCCGTAATTTTTATTCAAAAGGCAATTAGCTCTCAAGTTGTGCAGTACATCTGACCTAACAACGCGCGTATTTTTAAGTAGCGTTTTATTTGTACATCATGACGCCCGCTCACCGTGTACGCGGTTGCCACATGAAAAAATAACAACAGTAAAGCCAGAGAAACGGCATATTTATCTTGTTGACAGTTTTTAGTTTTCTCGGTCGCTTATTACCGCACATTGATAGACGCTTACAGACGCTTGTCGTGGACCGCAGCTCGTGCGTGATGGAACGCTAGAACTCCGTTTTATGGTCGCGTCTTCTGAGCGTTGCAGAGGTTTTTAGACAGGGGCGGAATAGCAGAAGGACGAAGGCGACAACTGACACTGACGTGCAGCCATCGCGTCCGCGTCTCACGGGCATTGCAGACGACGATAGACGACGACGAACTAGCAGACGATGCCGGGGGATGCCGCGCGTCTGCTAGCACGACTAGCAGGCGTTGTCAGACGCCAGACTAGACGCACCGGATGTTGCGAAAGGGAGACATTAATCATGTTAGCGTGTTCGGTAGAGGCAGCCAAGCCAGTCTACTAGTGTAGTAATGGGCGGGGCCACTGACTGGTGGGCGGCGCTTAGAGCGGGCCATGACCTTTACCTAAATTGCGTCTAACAATGTAAATATTGCGCAAAAGATGTTTTTTTGTGGCAAAGTTATTTTTTTAAAATACGTGTTCCAAATCAGCTCTAAATTTATTTTTGATTGCAGTGTTTCTTTAAGCTGTCAGTGGCACTCCGTTTAGCTTAGGAGAAACATCAACAGACGCTTCGAGCCACTGTAGCCAATCCCGGTTAGCCCGGAGTGTGTCACGCGACCTTCTGATTGAACGTATAGCGACGTGCAGAGCCATAGCCGTTTTTATTCTAGAAAGCCTGTCAGTGACACGACGGAGCCACTGAGAGCGCGGCCGTCGAAAAAATGGCGAGGAGAAGCGCCGATTGGTTACCCATATGGTAGTGCAAAGCCACTTCTGGGGAAACCCTTCCTTATTGAAAAACCGTCCTGGTGGGAACCCCACAAGAAATTTAAAAATGTTTGACGCACCCTTGAAAAATGTTTGAGGGGTTTGAGATTTTCGTCGAAGTTATTTTCTAAGGGGCCTGACGTGCCCTTTATGAATTCCTAAAGTGTGTAATAGACCCGTCACAGTACTTCGAGAGGCCTGTGGGGTCTGTCCCAATTCTTTTCTGAAACCACAGCACACATGAAAATCGTCTTAATGGGTCTATGGGAGACATAACGTGACCCTTCAGGATATATGCATCGGGGAAGCCGCTCTGGCGTTCTGTGCCGGGCGGCGGCAACGAGTGTTGGAAATTGAGGAGGCGCTACTCCGTCGGGCCCAGTACCAACGCCAAACTGCGCCGATCACCCTTCTCTCTGGGAGAGGGAGCGAGCGCGGTGGTGATCATCGCCTTCGGAATGCGTTGTGCCCTGAGACTGAGAGGCAGGGTGGTCTGGTATTCCAAGCGCGCGTCTGAGAGGGGTGCCCTCACAAATAGAATCGCCGTGACCTTCTCGCGTCCCTGGAAGGATATAAGGGAGCGGTCAATATTTTGTCGGCAGGAGGGTCTTTGTCTCAGCTCGGTTGTTGGCGCGTCGGGTGGGTGAGTCTATATGCAAACTTCGAGCTGTGTTTGTTGGAGAAAATGTGCCAGGTACTGAGCACCGCTTCTGCCAATGAACATCGCTGCTTGGCGACATCCTCCAAAGGTTTCGTGGTGTATCACAGTGTAGTGTACTTTCGCTTGAGTTCCCCTCGTTCGTGGGCGAAGTGGTCACACCGCAGAACGATATGCGTGTCATCCTCTTTTTTCTTACGCAGGGCAGGCAACGGCTGCCTCTGTCGGCGCGCTAGCGGGCCAGGTGAGCTTGGGTGAAGGCGCAGTTTGTATGGAGTATGTGCATTCGTTCGACGGCTTTCCTCGGGAGGTTCTTCGGGAGTCTGGGTGGCATGGTGCCGTGTTCGAGCTCTGGGTGGCGCACACGAATGGCCCTTCTTACCAGGAGTCGTATGTCCGAGAACGCAGCCACGCTGGAGGTAGGACAAGCGTCGTCTCGCCGAAGCCGGCAGGCGATACGCCTCCTCATTTCCTCGCATGCCGCTGTGGGCCGGCAGAAAGGCCAGTGTCCATTCTTGGCGCTGCAACATTATCGCTGCGTTCGCCGCATCACTGGAAGGCGGTGGTGCACGGCCCTGGTTGGCGAGCTGGGACAGTGCCGCCTACGAGTTGCTCAGGATTACCAGGCACTCGGGCGGACTCTGCTTCAACCAAGGACAGTGCCTGGCCCAGCGCCGCCAGCTGGATACCGGCGGCGCAGAACTGCGTAGGCTTAGCGTGTTCGTTCTCATGGCGGGCGTTGCAGGATGCGCCACGTCGACGGCTCACTCGCTGCGTCGCTCCTCCGAAGGGCATAAAGCCAAAGGGCATAAAGTTGAACTGGTAGAGTCCACTCGATGAAGAGAACGCTGTCTTCTCCTTGGCGCTTTTCTCCATGGGTATCTGCCAATATCCCTTGGCCACATCAAGCTTCAAGAAAAAGCGCTTCTGTCCTGTTTAGGCAAACGTGACGTCGAGTCTCGGTATCGGTCCGCATCGGGTTTGAGGACGTCATTTAGTCTCCTGTAATCAATACAAAATCTATTTGACCCGTCCTTTTTTTTCACGATCACCACTGGCGCGTTGTAAGATGACGGGCATCTCTCGATCACACCTAGCGCCAACATCTCAGAGATCTCTTCCTCGACCGCCTCTTGAACCGACAGCGGAAGTGGATATTGTTTCACATGCACTGGTCGTGTCGTTGCTACTCGCAGATCACACTTCACGAGATGTGTTCTTCCTGGAAGATCGGAGAAGATGTCTTGATAATCTTCAATTAGCGCACGAACCTCGCTACTTCTTTCTGTGTCCAAGTTCTTGTTGATATTCACAGCTTCTTATCCTTGCTGCTTCGTCCAACTCGCTGTGGGAATTTTTTTGACTTCTTCGAGACTTAGTCCTCCTGTGGTTTTCTCATTGACTGCCGCAGCAATACTGCAGATTGTCTTCTCTTGTCGTGTCACCTCCCTCTCCTCGTATTTTTTTAACATGTTGACATGAAAACCCTTCGCACTGCCTCCCACGTCTAATTCATAATCAACTTCATTCTTCCTTGTCGTTACTACGAAAGGCTCTTTCCATTGTGTAATCATCTTGTTGGCATTTGTTGGGTGAAGGATCAAAGCCAAGTCGCCTGGTCTCATCTTGCGGTTGGAGCTCCTTCTGTCGTAGTAACCTTTAAATTTAGCTTTGGCTTCGTCCAAACATTTGTGCGGAAGCTCGCACGTTTTCTCCAATTTTTCCCTTAGCTCAAGCATATAGCTGAACGACGTCTGCACCTCCTTCTTCAGCGTCTCGCTTGACCATACTTCTTTTAGAATCGCCAAGGGACCTCGCACTCTTCTGCCGTAGAGTAGCTCGTATGGTAAAACCCTAAGACTCGACTGCGGCACCTCTCTGTATGCAAACAGCAGCGCTGGAAGGTACCTGTCCCAATCTTTTGGTCGCTCTTGGCACATCCTCCTTAGCATTTGCTTGATAGTGCCGTTAAACCTTTCCACCAATCCGTTGCACATGGGGTGGTAGGGTGTGGAAAGCAGGTGCTTCATCGATAACAAGCGACTAACTTCTTTCATGAGGTGAGATGTAAAGTTAGCCCCGCGGTCGCTGAGTATCTCTGTCAGTACCCCATAGCGTGTAAACATTTCCACCAACGCTTCAGCCACCTGATAAGATCCAATTCTTTGCAACGCTACCGCGTCCGGGTATCTGGTTGCCATGTCTACCATGGTCAAGATGTACTTGTTTCCCGCACTTGACATTGGTGCGATGGGTCCAATAATGTCGATTGCCACTTTCTGGAATGGCGTCTCAACCGTGGACATATTCCCCAAAGGCGCCCTGCCCACTTTGCCTTTTGGCACCGTGCGCTGACAGACGTAGCATGATCGGACGTACCTTTTGATATCGCTTTGCATCCCAGGCCAGAAGAACTCTTCTGTCACCAAGCTTAGCGTATTCTTCATCCCTTGGTGCCCGGACATTATGCCATCATGCGCGAGTGTTATCACTGCCGGTCTGAACCTCTTTGGGAGTACCAGTTGAGTTGTCTTCCTCCCCGACGAGTACTCAACAGATCTGTGTAACAGGTCGTTTTTCACGAAGAACTGAAACTTTGTCCTAACCTTAGGCTTTCTCGTGATTTGCCCAACCACATCAAAACACCTATTGAGTGTGTCATCTTCTCTCTGCTCTCTAGCGAGTGCCTCTGGAGTTGTATCGATCATTGATACCTGCGGTACGTTCAGGCATGTCTCCTTGTTTTCTTTTCTCCACTACGCGTGACGCTCGCACCGCGAACAGGCAGCAACTTCCGCTAGAATCACCTGACATGACTCCTCATTGTTCGTGACAGCGCCGGATCCTCTGTGAACATCAGACCACCTTTCGGACCGTCGACATAGCTTGACCCGGTCGTCTGGGCTCTCAGGTGCCACTTCATCTGTCTTTTCCCAATCCGGGTCTGGATCGTCCGCATTCCGGACTAGCGGAATGTTCCCAAGCACAAGATCATACAATGGATTGTCGATACACTTTGCTAGAACCGTGCCTGTTTAGAACGGCGTCTGGACCGAAATTGTCGCTCCAGGTAGATACTTGACCGTGCGGTCCAATAAAAAAACGGCACTCGACTCTCCGGTGAATTTGTCTAGAGGAACCAAGTGCTTTCTGATCACCACAGTTTTACAGCCGGTGTCCCTGAGTACCTTTATTCGTCGGTACCCGAGTCGTCCCTCAACCACAGGCATGTTATCTGCTAAGAACTTTGGAGGGTTTCCAAAGGCAGAATTCACCACCGGTACATTATCTCCGCTCCTCAGAGTGACGAAGGAGTCATTTGGCTCGTCCCAATCTGCTGGTGGCTTTGTCCACAGGCAAGAGGTATGGTGTTCTTCGTGCGGTTCTACCTTGCACTGATTAGCCCTGTGACCCATTCGTCCACAGTGCCAGCACGTTGGTGCTTTACTCGCTTGAGCCTTACTCCGACACTTTTCTGCCTTATGTCCAGCTTTCTCACAAAGAAAGCAGCGGCTGCTTCTTCTGGCCTCGCCTTTATTATTATTAGCTGGATCTCCTGCACTCAGTTTATTTCCAGTTTCTTCTTTCTGTTTGCCACCTGTGCTCGATTGCACTGGCGCCTCTATAAAGAGGTCAGCCTTGGCTGCCACTTTATTCAAAGTTCGGCAGTCCCTCTCTTTAAGGAAGACAGCTAGCTTGCTTGAGCAGGTCCCAAGAAACTGTTCCACCAGAACCGTGTCTCGTAGCGCTTCGAAGGGTTTTTCGATTTCTGACACCTCAACCCACCGATCAAAGTAAACTGCCAGCCTAGCGGCGAACTTCCTCCCAGTTTCACCCTCCTCGGGTTTAGCATCCCGAAATCTCTCGCGGTATCCTTCCTCTGTATAACGGAACCTCTGGAGCTAAGCCAGTTTCACCTTCGGGTAGTCTAATGCATCTCCCGGTTTCATTCGTCCGACTACCGTGAGCGCTTCTCCGGACAAGCACAAGCTTAAAGTTGTAGCCCATTTTTCCTGAAGCCAACCCAACCCTGTCGCCGCACGCTCAAAACGCTGCAAGTACGCATCTAGGCCGTCTCTCCGCTCGTTGGATTGCGGGATCACCTTAACAGGACTCCCACCGAAAGTTTGGACTGGCGCTGCTCCGAGTCCCTCATCAACCCTTTCCTGGTAACCTCGTTGTGCGGCGATTCTAAGTTCTAAAACTTGCTTCTCTTTCTCTAAAGTAGCCGACTTACAACGTTCTGCCTCGCGGACATGAGCCTTCCTTCGCTTATCCGTGCTCTTTCGTCATCTATCCATTTCTTCACCTCGGGCCCCGCGTAACCCAACTGCTTTCCTGCCGCGATTAGCCTCTCGGCCTCCATGACGCCGGATGCCTTTCGCCCTCCGACGCTCCTCTACCTCTCAGAAGAACAAGACGTCAGAAATGGGCCACGAATCATGGCAGGCTCGCCAATTGTCATGTTCCTCCGAGGGGACGAGGGTAGGTCGAAAGACGAAGCGACACATAAGTAGGACGAACAAAAAATAATTTACTCACAAGCACGAAAAACAAGTTATAAGCAGAAACGAAAGAAAAAAATAGAATGATTAAATACCTACAGTCAGTACAGTCAGTCTCGGTCGTCTCTAAATGGGAGCTGAGAACACTCACAGTCTCGAGCGTCGATCCTTGCTTGGGGCGGAACAAGGCTTTGTTCTTCGATGTCATGGGTGTGTGTCCAAGCTTGCTAGGAGCTCTGGGCCACCCAGAAACGGTTCGGTGGTGTCGCTTGACCAACCAGGTTCGTGGCCTGGGTTGTTGTGAGGCCGCCCCTTCGTGCCCGTCTTCGAGCTCAGAATCTAATGCTCCGAGCTTGTGGTGCGAGCAGCAAGCATGACGTCGCTCCGGCTCGATGGTGGCGAAAGGACCTGGAGCTGATCCAGGGTTTACCAGGTGCAAAGCCATGGTCTGCCGGGAGCGTTGGCGGGTCAACTACCGCCCTTCAGGTTCAGTCGTCGAATGTCCTCTTCCCCGTGAGCTTATCCTTTTCCTCTGTCCTCGAACTGTTTCCCCTTCCTCCCCTTCCGCCTTAACCGTCACTTCAGGAACGTGACAAACTTTATTTGCTATCAGGTGTTGCCGAATAAGAGTAAATGAAATTTCTAACTGGTGCGATCTTTGGGAAATGAAACTCAATCAAGACAAATCTCTGCTCATGCATGCGTATCACCATCAAAAAGTACCTCCATGTGTTTGATTTCTCTATTGGCAATACAATTATTTCTCAAACAGACAGTTTTAAGTACCTTGGTGTTACGATTACTATGAACCTCTCTTGGCCCTCGCACATTTAACGCATTTGTGCATCTGCACATCGTAAACTAGGCTTAGTGTGGCGCAAGCTTAAATACGTGCCTTTTTATGTGAAGCTTCTGGCTTATAACACTCTAATAAGATCTCAGTTGGAGTGCGCTTTCACTGTATGGGGTCCCTTAACGAAGAAAAGTATTAGCAGGCTTGAGCAGGTCCAGGGACAGTAGTTCGTCTTATATATAATCGTCATCGCCGGCACGACTCTCCTACCAAATAAATTAGAACTAACAACATCATTCCTCTAGAATCCCGCAGGAAGCTAGCTAGATGAAAATTCATTTTCAGGCTTTGGTATCACAACATTCGCCTTAAATCTTCATCCTACATTCAGCCATTATCTACTAGACAGACTAGACATGACCATACAAAAATAATAACTCCCATATTCGCTCGCACAAATACTTTTATATACTGACTTATTCCCCAGGAGTGTGACAGATTAGAACTCCTTGCCTCCCATATTTTTACTTCGGGCAATGTCCTACGTTCAACTGAACACTTTTTGAATTGTAATTTGTGTTTTATATGGTTTATAGTGTTTTAATCGCCTCTCCTACTCATTGATATATAAATTCTGGGTATCATGTAAAGAAATACAGCATCCACTCCTGGTTGGGCCGCGTCTCTTCTGCGGTACCTTATAAAATAAAAAAAAATAAAAAAAATAAACAAGGTCAAACGAGCTACACTCGTTGAGCGCGCCGTGAACGCCGGCAGACATGTCTGCTATCCTTTGAAGCCGAAGCGGAAAGGCCATCTCGGGATATTTTTGAAAACAATGAAGAATCTATCTAAGTTATTTGATTCTCAAACGTAAATTATTGTCGGTATAAATACTGTTACTTCTAGGAGAAGCAATTTTACAACCTACATTTCACACGTCAATAATCTCTCCAATCAATGAGAGGCGGGGAAAATGCTCAGTTTTGTAAGGGCCGTGCGGCACCTAAAGCAGGGCTACACCCCCCTCCCCCCCCCCCCTTTTTCTCTAAATTGCGTCTAACAGCGTAAATATTGCTAACAAATTATTTTCAGTGGAAAAATTCACATTTTAGTGTCCATGCAGCCAAAGCTACAGGCGTGACTTTCGGCCGCAGGCGTGAGTGTCCCTGCAGCCAAAGCAGAAATCGCAGCCAAAGCTACAAGCGTGAGCTAGCCCACGCTCCTGTATTTTAAACATGCATTTCTAGCGCGAGCGCTCATTCTCCGGAAGAACGCTTCAAAGCAGTGACCTCGAGCTCTACTTGTGGCATTGGTTGCAGACACAACTTAAAGGGGTCATGAAACGATATCGAGTTGGAATGTTCATGACTATGCAGAGGCGTACTGGTGCTAGTCTGGCCTAAGTATACTCGCACAAACCGCCGCTGATACAAAAGCGTCTTTGTCGCGATAAAGTTGCGAAGATAAAAGGGGACTATTTTTTTAGTCTTGCCTTCGCAAAGCTTGATAACGTAATTGTGGGATCGAAACCACCCACCTGACGACAATCGAGCGCGGCTCATAGATTGGACACGAGAACTGCGTGAGCACTCGACTGCGGTTCTTAACAATCAATACGTCGGCGGACACTCGGGTAATGGTACGTGTTCAATGCGCTGCAGTGATGAAAATAGCCGAAATCTAACGTCGCCTGGAGCTCAGCACGCGTTCTCTAATTTGCCGACCCCAGTGCGCTGGTTATGATTAACGTTGGCGGCATAAGATAAGCATACGGCACCAGGCCACGTGACGGCTTTTTCTGGCTCCTAGTTGAGGGGATGAATGATGCTCATATTTTTTTGGAATATGCTTGTCGACTGCGATTGCCTAGAAAGAAAAAAACAACGGCATGTTTATTAAGTTATTAACGTTAGGGAGTCATTCTAAATAGTATTTATCAAAAGTAGAAAAATCGTTTCATGAACTTTTTCAAGGGGTACCGAAACGAAATGATGTGAGCGCGAGCTCTCTACCCCTCGCCCAACGTTATTAAACCACTCAGTTGGGAAACTGCCATAGAGACTGCTCTGAAAAAGTGGACCCGATCTATCCTCGAGCACCGAGCTCCGCAGCGGCCACTCGAGGAACCGCACGTTCCTTGTATTTCGACTTTAATCGGCCATCTTTGTTGCCGAAACAGATACAATGGAAGAGGCAACAGGGGCGCCACCCCCGTCTCCCCAGCGGACGCGCCGCGTCTTACTAACGAAGTTAAAATGCACCTAGGTCGGGACGCGCTACCTGAAAGCACCGCTGAGGCATGGTTGTATAAAAACAATATTAATTGTGCCGCAAAACCTTGCAAACTAAATATTTTAAAAACATCACGCGCCCTTCATTTTGTACTAAACTCCAATAAATTTCAAACAAAAGGAGTCTTTTCCGTTTGTTTTTACGCAAAAACATGCTTTCTAAAAGCTCAAGGTGACCACAGTACAGACAAATGATAAAGAGTGGCGCTGTTGTCGCATTTAGCTCGGTCTCGGTGGACGGCAGCGGCCCAGGTTTCGACGGCAAGTTTCCCAACAGAGTGTTTTAGTAACATTGCCCTCGCCTCAAAGTCGGCCAGCAAGAAGCGTGATGCGTATCGCGCTCGTGACGTCATTAGTTCATGCACGGTCAAGGGTACTGTAGTTGCGAGCCTTGCTGCTTGGTGGCGTCAAGGCGTGACAATCTCGCCTATAGTAGTAATATCCGAGGGCGAGAGCTCGAGGTCGCTGCCTTGAAGCGTTCTTCCGCAGAACGAGCGTTCGCGCTATACTCTGTTTCACCTTATGATGTACCGCAGGAAAGGCTACAAGCGCGAGCTCCTTGATCTAGGGCACATCTCGGCGGCACAAGCTCTCGCGCGTTAAGAGCCGCTCCCAACGCTATGAGCTCGCGCTTCTAGCCTTCTTTGCGGTACAACATAAGGTGAAACGGAGTATAGACCTTTCCCATGTTTACAAAATCACAGTCCAGCGTGCGATCTTCACAGCCCAGCACGTGCGTGTTCGTCGCTTCGGAAAGCGAGCAAAGCACGCGCCATTCGCACGAACGCTCAAAATGGCCCCGGCCACAAGCTCGTTTTTGGAAAGGTCTATAGAAATGCATGTCTCGCCAGGAGCGCGGACTAGCTCGCGCTTGTAGCTTTGGCTGCAGTCTCAACTCATGGTTGAGCGGATTTATGGTAAACCCGTTAGCGTTCTCCGCCAAGTCACAGTCAGGACTAAGCACGGTGTAAGATACACTCTTTAGGTGAGGACACGGCGGGGCTGAACGCGCGGCGCGAGGAATCAGATAGTGTTCGTTCGACGGGCATCCGAAAGGCTGCATTATTCAGCGGCCACCGTGCCCGCGGCTGACAGTGTCACCGGCGGCCAAATGACGAAACTGTGTGAGAGCGAAAATATTTATCTCGTTGCCATGACACCCGGTACACCGTGGTCTTTCTGCACGAGCGACAACCTCGCTGGAGCTCTGCGCGTGTGGAGCATGAGGCGGCACGAGCCGTCTTACACCGTGCCGACGGGTCGACCAGTCACCTGCCGGCGCCGCTTGAAACCATAGTGAGAGAGAGAAAGAGAGAGACTGAAAAGCGAACTTTAGTTGCACTGCGCGAGGAGCGCGCTGTCCTCACCTAAAGAGTATTATCTTAAACCGTGGGACTAAGTATCTCCACGAATGAGCCATACTGCCGCGAACTGGCGCTGCTTCTATGGAGCTCATGACAAGTGGCAGCATTCCAACTGAGCTTCACAGAACGCCACCAGACGCAATTGTTTTAATCTGTTCATTCGTTTTAGAATTAGTTTTCTTCACTTCTCTGCCTCCAGCTCAGAAACACTAGTCTACTAGTATTTCTAGGCTGCCGGCACAACACAGACCGCATCTAAACAAATAATTAAGTGCAAAACATTTCGTTTCCGTACCCCTTCAAAAGTAAACACACTCTTAAAAAAAGGGTACTGTAGTACCCTCCTTAAGGGGGTAACCGACTTGCACACAGGGCAACCCCTTTTGGAGGTATCGTTACCCCCTGCATCGAGGGTGCAAACTTACCCCCTGGGTTAGGGTGCAACGTTGCCTCCTTTTGGAGGTAACCTTAGTTCCTTTTGGTGTTAAAAGTGCATCCTTTATGGGTCAGCCTTTACCTCCTTTAGGGAGGAATTTCAACCCTTTTGAGAGGTAAGAGGACGTAATTGAGGGCGCTGCTTTTACCTCCTTTTGGAGGGAACTATGATCCACTTTGGGGTTGAATGCACACGATGAGGAAAACAGCTCAGAAATCGCGAACTACGAAGAACAAACACGACAGAAAAGTGCTGTCCTGTCATGTTTGTTCTTCGTCGTCCGGGCTTTCCGAGCTGTTTTCCCCATCATGTATAACAGCAACCAACTGGCCCAGTTCACCACCTTATTACAGGTTAAATGCACACTTGATGGAATCACTTTGGAATCACATGACAATGTTTTATTGTGGCTGTCACAAACAAAATGGCATAAAAATCAATGGCATGACTAGACATCTTATAAAAGTTCTAAGATGAAACCACTAAGCACAATAAAGGCATCTGGAACAACACTTTCGGGGCTCTAGTCGTAGCTAAAGATGAACTAGAGGCAGAATGCAACCAGGACTGCCTCAGCAGGCGACGAGGCTCCGAAATCTCCCTCCACTGCCACATAGCTGGGCGCCTCAGGATTAATTAGGCTTGAGCTGACAGCCACCGGGTAGATTGCACTGCCTGCTTGGAACCAAACAAATGTGGAAATCATGTGATATGAAGTTGAAACATATCACCCCCAATTTGAAGAAACTGTGAAGAAATATTAGATTTTTCTAAGACGCATTTGGAGCATTTGATGGGCCACTGATTCCAGCATTATAAAGCATCGACCATACTTACCAGACGTGACCAGTTTAACTGTTGACTAACTACCACTGACTAAAATTATCACATGGCGGGTGGTAATCATAGATTAGTAAGCACTTTGTATTCACCGGTCATGTTTAAATTTGTCACCCCGATTTACTTAGGTGATTAACAAATCTTAGTCAAAGGGGTACAACTACTGTAGCAGGTTAGTATATACAAGTGCTGATTGTTGGGCGAGTTGATATTGTACGTGAAAAAAACATGATTGCGCTTTAAGACAAGGACAGAGGAAGAACATACACCACAGAGCGCTACACCACATTAGCTACTCAGCACCACAGCAGATCACTATGACCGCCAACCCTAACTGCCGAACTTCGGAAAATATGCAAATATTTTTGCCGAAGTGCTCTGCCAGATGAAAATTGAATTTGTTTTATTTAGACATGAGAAGAAGAGCACACAAGGTCGAGAACACATAAAAAGAACACACCGAAAAAGACACACTCAAGCGCCTTATGTGTCTTACTCTAATTTATTTACTCGAAGTATACCCTCAATTTTCTCTGGAAAATGAACGAACACCACACACACAAAGAAAATTTAAATATCAAGAACCTCATTTCATTTGCCCAAATGCGAACAAGAACATCAAAATAATATATCTGACTACGCTTACCTGCAGTTGCGTCCAAGGTAGCAGGCATCCAGTACCCTCGACGAAATCACCCTACAACGTTGACGCAGTAGGAAAGAAATATATTCAATCAACTTCAACTAATGCAAACTTAGCCATCTGACTCGCCTATTGCATGATCAGCTTTTAAAAATGCCTGCTCACACGCAGAAAAAAAAATGCCAAGACGATATACTTGCTAGTCTCTCTGCCGGCAATAACTTAATGACCTTATTCAGTAATATACTACTATTAATGTTTGCGAAGCGCACGAATAATTTCTAACTGCCGAATGTCGAACTTCGGCAAATATGTAAATTTTGTTTGCCGAAGTAATTTGCCAGATTAAAATTTAAAATTGAATCTATGTTTTATTTAGACATGAGAAGAACAGCACACAAGCACGAAAAAACAAAAAAATAACACCGAAAAAGACACACTCAAGCGCCTTGTGGGTCTTACTCTAATTTATTTACTCGAAGTATACACTCAATTTTCTCTCGGAAATGAACAAACAGCACACACACCATGAAAAGGGAACAGCGCGAAAATAAACGAGGGACAAGAAGAAGAGGTAACGACAGACACGGCGCTGACTAGCAACTGAAAGTTTATTTGTGCACAAGACACGAAATAAACAGGAAGAAAACACATAAACAACCCGTCACAATAGATCCACTCACACGCTTATCTGCTATCAAACGAACTTGCCACAGTTCAAGATAAATTTAACTTCGTCACCCCTCAGTGCTAAGGACGGGGCACTGACACACTCTTCCTCTCCTTTCACAGATATAAAAAATGCCTCATCAATTTCCCTCACGGTTTTGTTTCTATGGCGGGCTAGAATTGTGATGTCATGGAAGCGTGGCTCACAGCCGCACCGGCTACAATGAATTGCGAGGTGGCCAGAGGGGGAGGAACGAAGGGAAAGGGAATGTTCCCTCGCCCTTACATTTATGCACCTCCCCGTCTGTCCTATGTAGACTCTGCCGCACGAGAGCGGGATCTGGTAGACCACCCCCGTGGCACACGTGACAAAATGGGTGCGGTGGTTGACATCACAGGCCACTGGAGGGGGACCGACTCTATTGACAGAGGTGCACAGTCGGGACAGCTTACGTGGCGCTGAGAAAACAACAGGCACATCAAACTTGTTTGCGACGCGCTTGACATTGTGGGACAGAGCATGAAGATACGGCACAACAACTGGTCTCGACGCTGGTTTTTGTCGTACTTCAGGGCCAGCTGGACCCCTGAACTTTTTTAGCAGGAACTCAGCAATGCCCACTATGACCCCCAGAAGGAAGCCTGCTGAAGTCAGCCTAACAATCTGCGCTTGGAGACTACCCTCGCACCTGTGGTGACAGGACTTAGTCAAGGCTGCTCGCATACATGACACCGCTATAGCCCGCTTCACCAGTTTGGAGTGAGCGGAATCAAACGGCAAAAGTCCCTTCCTCGACCGAGGTTCATAGGACCAACATACATGGCGTGTCTCCAAGCGAAGACTCAGGTCCAAAAATTGCAACGTTCCGTCCGTGGGATTTTCAACCTTGAACCTCAAACCGGGGGAACAATCCCTGAAAAGGTCTAAAACTTCAGAGACAGCGCAATCACGATCACCGTTCGGGTTGAGACCTAGCACCACGAGGTAATCATCAACGTATCGGAACACTTTCCGAACACAATCACCCAGCCTCCCATTAATGGCCCGATCACACTTCGCGAGGTAAATGTCACTAAGAATTGGTGCTACGTTTGATCCTATACACACTCCGCTCTTCTGCAAGAAGGTGTCATCCTCAAAGGCAACATAGGTGGACTCTAGGTAAAAACGATGTAGCTCCAAAAAGGAGTCACCCGAAATCCCACTGGCGCTCATAAACGCAATGGACCCACTAGACTCAATACATTCATCTACGGCCCGCATCAACTCAGAATGTGGGATCGAGTAGTACATGTCCTCTACGTCAAAAGACACCAAACTACACGATCCGGGGTTATCCGCCCTCAGATAATCAACGAGAGCTTCAGAATTACGTACGACAAAAGGGTCGTCCAACCTAAGCGATGAGAGGTGGCGCAGGAGGAAAGAGGACACGTGCAATTGCCAGGAATCCCTCTGTGTGACGATAGCCCTAAAAGGCATCATATCCTTGTGGGTCTTCGCCGCGAAAAAAACTTCGAGACTTAGTCCCTTGGCCGCAGAAACAGACTTCTGAAGATTATCCAAACCAAGTTCCCCACAAAGCTGTAGAGCGCGCGCCTTTACCCTATTCAACGTCACTCCCGGCACACATCTGAAATTCTTAATCACCGCTTGTCTCGCTCTCTCTAGAAACATGCCCTCTGGTACCACCACAAAACCCCCTTCTTTATCAGACAGCAACAGCCTCAACTTAGACTCTTTGAAGAATGACACAACCGTCCCCATCTTAATTCTAGGCATTGGCCGTCTGTCCGTGCTCCTCAGCCTCTCGACGCAGTCCTGTAGGCATCGGTCCCTATTGTCCTCATTAGTTTTGTTGAATATCTGACATACAAGGGCGAGCATTTCCGACGGCTTGACTGCTGACTCCGTAGCAAACTTAGGTCCCTTGTTCAAGATCTTCATGACCTCTGGCGTGGCAGACGCCCCTCCCAGGAACACCACGTTGCCGTTGACATCCCGCGGAACTTCCTGCTTCTTTGGATAAGAGGCGCGAAGGCGTTCCCACAGAAACTCGGTGACTTGCGTCGCCTCCTTCATGCACACACGAAGTTTCCTCTCAGCCGCGTAATCGTCCCTCGATGTCCGGTAGCACCAGGCCTTCAGACAGTCCTTAAAATGTCTGGCCTGCCTCCAAGATTCAGACCGCAGAATTTTACAGATACGCTTAGCATGTCCAGCCGATGGGGCCACCAGGCCGAAAAGACCGGCCACGTCAGAACACTCTAAGAGAAAAAGGGTGTAGTCGGGTGCATCGGGCGCACATGCACCCTTTTCCTGAAAGATGCACCCTGCGTAACCCAGCCAGTGTACTTGTACACCGACAATGAGCATCCTCCTCTCCCTTAAAAACCTCTAGGTGTATCAGTGCACCCCCACGCTAGCCACTCGCCCCGATCAGCTTGAGCTTTGATTCCCTCTTGGAGGTCACTTTTTGGGTTGGGCAGTTTCTTAGGAAGTATGGAGCTATCCTGTACACTCGGTATTGACGGTAGAGTAGACGCTATGCTTGTTTTAGGCCAATCGGGTCTCCGGGTAGGATCACGTGACTACAGTCTCCAAGCTAGAGATAAGGCAGAGCACGGCACCTGCCTGAAAGCCATGGCCACGGGTAGCATCCACTGCACTATTAACTTTTGGTCGAACTTTCAAGAGGATATAATTGACAAATCCTTTCGTTGTGTTCATTGTTGGGCTGCCCCTGAAGATAAGCCCTTGCGAGGGCGCCCCCCTTTTGGCCTTGAAGGAGCTGCTATTTTCTTTTTCTTTCTCTCCCTAAGCTGAAAGCATGGAAGAAGGTGCGCAGTTGCCGGAAAATGAACCGGCAGCTTTTTCATCCCTCGACTCCACTGTCTGGGCGCGGGTGAGGGCGGGAGCGTGATCATGTGGTAAAGGTTTAACGGATGACGTAGTAGCTTTTCCCGACCTCGGAATGTCTGCTTCTCGGCCCAGTTTCTGGTGTGCTGTGCTGCGACCAGCGGGGCTACCGTAGATTTCGTCCGCGACAACGTATTCAAGTGTACCAAGATTTCCAGTGTTTGAAAATTCCTACGCGTATATCGGCAACAAGCGATTTCTTCAAAAAAGCCCGAGGAATTTATGTGATGCGTTTGTTCGGCAAATTACTGCTTCTGCCACATCGTGTTGAATCTTCACGGACCCCTTTTTTTGTTTTTGTGTTGTGCTGCAGTGCCCGTGTCGACATATATTTCGGATTACATATTTCCAGTCCGGTATTTTCATCGTAAGTGCTCTGCAACCTACTCCTTTGCAACAATTGACCATTCTGTTCCGGATGCCCTCTAGAATTAGGCAGTGTCTATTTTCTAGCAGCCGGGAGAATAATTTCCCCGAAATTCTATCGGCAGTCGCCTGCCATTAGCTGACTACAATCATGTGACAACTGCAGGTAGAATACTGACTTTCTTAATCTCCTGGCGTTCTGTGAAAACACATTTTCGTTGATGCACGTTCTGTAGACTCGTTTCATCAACACTGACGTTTCATCGTCACTCGTTAGGCGTAATGCACGCTGTAGGGACATTTTGTCGCGCGTGTATCTCTGAGGCGCGTGCTCACCGACTCAGCACACCCGTTCACGCCGTTTCATGGCGACAGTCTGCGGCGGCTCATTACGAAAATGTTAACCAACCTGTCCCCCTCGTACACGTCACTTCGCGGGTACAGCTGTCGATGAAACGTCGTTCGATGAATGAATGGCGACTGCTGGTGTAATTTCGTGGAAATAATTCTGCCGGCTGCTTGAAGAATAGACACTTCCCAAGACTCACTTCCGTTTCTTGTTTGCTTACTAATCTTCTCAGTTGTGTAACAGCTTCTTCGTACCTCTTCGCATATCACGGATTGCTTGCAAGTTTGTACTTGTTTACGAAATGAGCTGTCTAATAAACTTCTATGAGATTTGAAAACAACCCCGTGTGTCCGTTTACCTGCCTTTTTGCTATCACCGGGGCGCATACATTTTTTAAGGGTTTCCTTGATGTCTGAAATAGGTTTATGAAGTTAGTTAAGAAGCGGGTGCTTAAAGTGGTGTGACCATGCACCTTTGAATCGGGTGCATCTGTGTTCTCTTCGAATCCAGTGGGTGTAGAAAGAGGTGTAACAGTACACTATTGAATGGGGCGCTCCTGTGCTCCCTTTGAGAGCAGTAGGTGTAGAAAGGAGAGTAATGGTACACTATTGAGCGGGGTGCATCTGTGTTCCCTTTGAGTGAGGCGGGTTTATGAAGCGGTGCAATGGTACACCTTCGAACGGGGTGCATCTGTGTTCCCTTTCATTTCATTGGGTGTAGAAAGAGGTGTAGCCGTACACCATTGAATGGGGTGCACCTGTGTTCCCTTCGTGTGAGATTTCTGTAGAAAAAGGTGTACATGTGCACCACACCAACGGGTGTACACGTACTCCCATATTTGGGGTGTGCAAGTGTTCCCCCAAAGGGTGTAGTATATGTGACAAGCACTTACACCCCCTATGGGTGTACCCCATGACACCCTTTTTTTTTAGAGTGAAGGGGGAATACCTTTCCGAGCAGAGTATCCGTAGTGACGAGCCTTGCAGGTCGCTGTGGCAATGGCGTTGATGTAGTACACGTCTTGATGGCTTTGACTTGAAGAACACATAAAAGAGCCCGATGTACAAGAAATGAAGTGCAACAACGCATAAAGTTGGGCGAGTTGGTTAGACATCATGAAAAGGGAACAGCGCGAAAATAAACGAGGGACAAGAAGAAGAGGTAACGTTGATGATTACCTCGTGGTGCTAGGTCTCAACCCGAACGGTGATCGTGATTGCGCTGTCTCTGAAGTTTTAGACCTTTTCAGGGATTGTTCCCCCGGTTTGAGGTTCAAGGTTGAAAATCCCACGGACGGAACGTTGCAATTTTTGGACCCGAGTCTTCGCTTGGAGACACGCCATGTATGTTGGTCCTATGAACCTCGGTCGAGGAAGGGACTTTTGCCGTTTGATTCCACTCACTCCAAACTGGTGAAGCGGGCTATAGCGGTGTCATGTATGCGAGCAGCCTTGACTAAGTCCTGTCACCACAGGTGCGAGGGTAGTCTCCAAGCGCAGATTGTTAGGCTGACTTCAGCAGGCTTCCTTCTGGGGGTCATAGTGGGCATTGCTGAGTTCCTGCTAAAAAAGTTCAGGGGTCCAGCTGGCCCTGAAGTACGACAAAAACCAGCGTCGAGACCAGTTGTTGTGCCGTATCTTCATGCCCTGTCCCACAATGTCAAGCGCGTCGCAAACAAGTTTGATGTGCCTGTCGTTTTCTCAGCGCCACGTAAGCTGTCCCGACTGTGCACCTCTGTCAATAGAGTCGGTCCCCCTCCAGTGGCCTGTGATGTCAACCACCGCACCCATTTTGTCACGTGTGCCACGGGGGTGGTCTACCAGATCCCGCTCTCGTGCGGCAGAGTCTACATAGGACAGACGGGGAGGTGCATAAATGTAAGGGCGAGGGAACATTCCCTTTCCCTTCGTTCCTCCCCCTCTGGCCACCTCGCAATTCATTGTAGCCGGTGCGGCTGTGAGCCACGCTTCCATGACATCACAATTCTAGCCCGCCATAGAAACAAAACCGTGAGGGAAATTGATGAGGCATTTTTTATATCTGTGAAAGGAGAGGAAGAGTGTGTCAGTGCCCCGTCCTTAGAACTGAGGGGTGACGAAGTTAAATTTATCTTGAACTGTGGCAAGTTCGTTTGATAGCAGATAAGCGTGTGAGTGGATCTATTGTGACGGGTTGTTTATGTGTTTTCTTCCTGTTTATTTCGTGTCTTGTGCACAAATAAACTTTCAGTTGCTAGTCAGCGCCGTGTCTGTTGTTACCTCTTCTTCTTGTCCCTCGTTTATTTTCGCGCTGTTCCCTTTTCATGATGTCTAACCAACTCGCCCAACTTTATGCGTTGTTGCAGCACACACACAAAATAAACATAAAGATCAAGAGCCCCATTTCAAGTGCACAAATGGGAACAAGAAAATCAAAATAAAATATTGCACTACGCTTACCTGCAGTAAACAGTGTTAAGAACTGTCACGAGATGCGTCCAAAGTTGCAGGCATCCAGTACCCTCGACGAAATCACCCTGCAACGTTGCCGCAGGACGAAAGAAATATATTCAATCAACTTCAAATAATGCAAACTTGAGCCATATCTAACTCGCCTACTGAATGATTACTTTTAAAAAAACCTGATCACACGAAAAAAAAAAAGCCAAGACAACACTATAATTGCTAGTCTCTCTGCCGGCAACAACTTAATGACCTTATTCCGTAATATACTACTTTTAATGTTTGCGAAGCGCACGAATAATTTCTAACTGCCGAATGTCGAACTTCGGCAAATATGTAAATATTCTTGCCGAAGTAATTTGCCAGATTAAAATTGAATGTATGTCTTATTTAGACATGAGAAGAACAGCACACAAGGACGAAAACACACACAAAAAAAAACACCAAAAAAGACACACTCAAGCGCCTTGTGTGTCTTGCTCTAATTCATTTACTCGAAGTATACCCTCAATTTTCTCTCGGAAATGAACGAACAGCACACACACAAAATCAACATAAAAATCAAGAGCCCCATTTCAAGTGCACAAACTGGAACAAGAAAATCAAAATAAAATATCGGACTCCGCTTACCTGCAGTAAGCAGTGTTAAGAACTGTCACGAGATGAGTCCAAGGTAGCAGGCATCCAGTACCCTCGACGAAATCACCCTACAACGTTGCCGCAGGACGAAAGAAATATATTCAATCAACTTCAAATAATGCAAACTTGAGTTATATCTAACTCGCCTACTGAATGATCAGAGTTTTAGAAATGCCTGATCACACGCAAAGAAAATGCCAAGACAATATAATTGCTAGCCCGCTGCCTGTAACAACTTCATGACCTTATTCCGTAATATAATACTTTCAATGTTTGCGAAGCGCACGAATAATTAGCTCAGACATTTATATTTGGTATTTCAAGGTAACGTGACATTTTACCAAACTATTTATTAAACTTCTTTAAATTAAAAATTAAAAAAAACGTTGATATTAAAAATCAGTGTTTAACACTGATTTTTACAAATATCACCGACGTTGAGAATAAATCCCGCCGGTTGGCCGGTGCCGCCCATGAATGCCTGATCGACTACTCCTCTGCGGGGAAAAAACAAAATAAAACAAAAAAACAACCACCTTATGAGATTTTCAAATATTTGATCAGATCCTCAATTTAGCGTCCGACGCGACACACCAACGGCCCCAAAAAGAGAAAACCTCCTACCCCCTCACGCCTTAAACGTAGGCGACACCCGATTCAAAAGGAGTCTTGCCACCCGGCTCGCCGAACCGCCGCTCTCCCCCTTCGTCCACCCGCACACACATACACCGGGAAAAGCTGCTGGCTAAGCCACTGGTTAGCGTATGTACACCTTCTAAATGTGCGCTAGTGCAAGCGACAGTCATTCCTGTTCTTGCTCTTTATGAACTTCGATGGTCTAAACCGTGTCTGCGTTCGCGCCACACACTAATTTTATCGAACGCTCGACGCCTTCAAACGTGCCAACATGTCCGCCAACCCTTTGTCTAAGGAAGACGGGGGTCGCCTTCCCGGGCGGTCATAACCGACGCCAACTGCCGACCGCGCAGAACATTTTCTTACCTGCATACGGTGCACACGACTTGGATCTTCGACTGAAGTCAATGCAGCGCTCTCGGTGACCTCGTAAGAAGAGACTGAGCCGAACAGAACAATATAGAACGTTCCTGCACCGGGACGCCTCCGTCGAACGTTCGAGAAGAAACACCGTTATGCCGTCATGACCGGGCGCGTCGGCAGGGGAAGGCGCGGACGCTCCCGGTCGGCCGGGCAGGCGCTCTCCCACGCATGCACGAATAATCACGTGTCATACGAAGAGACCAATTAGCGAACTCGTTTGCGCCTTCCCACAGCCGATCGCAGCGCCCAGGCTTTGGCAGTGCAAAACAGGTGCACCCTCTGGGAGGTAATACATGCCTCCTTGGTGCCCCTTCGCGGCGAACTTCGCCTGGTAGCACCGCATTCTTCGTGTTTGCTGCGCCTGAGGAGGTAAGAAGCGGAGCGCTTCACCCCTGGCCGGGAGGAGGGTGGTAAAGGCGGTCTGTTACCTCCTTTTGGTCCCCTTTTTTCTAAGAGTGCAGTGTATACATATTTTCCACAAGGGCGCAGCCATCTTGAATGTCGTCACTTCTTGTATGCGATAAAGCATCGTTTTGACCTCTGCGCCGATGGGACGTGTTCACGAAAAATGCGTGACTGTCACACATTCTCGTTTTGCCTCACCTATATTTTCTCGCATATTTCCGGTTCAAATGTTTTATTGTTTTTTTGTTCCGCATACCGGATAC
This sequence comes from Ixodes persulcatus, assembly GCA_013358835.2. NCBI lineage: Eukaryota > Metazoa > Arthropoda > Arachnida > Ixodida > Ixodidae > Ixodes > Ixodes persulcatus. The sequence continues at coordinate 457,494 of JABSTQ010011347.1, read as the reverse complement.
AAAACACACGTGACCGAGAAAGAAAGCAAACTAAAAATACCCCCTCATCGTTCCAACCAGAGGTCGGTGTTTTGACATCCCGGAGCGCTCTCGTTTCCTCCTCTCACTCAGTCTCTCGGCGCATTGATTGTCACAAGCCCAAGTCGAATGCTCACGCAGTGCGGGTGTCCGTGCACTGTATTCGCCGCATCTAAATAGGACTGTGGCTATCAAGTTTTGAGCAGCGCCCCTCGCGAGGAAAATCGCATATTTTTGGGTCGTTTTTTGATTGTGCGTTCTTAGCTACCTCACGTTGCCGAACGCCACTGGGGGAAAAATAAAACAGGAACAAAACAGTTGAAAGGATTGCATTCTTGGCCATAAGATAGGACGCTAAGGCCACGAGCTGTACATTTTTGTTGCTGGACTTTTGTTTTCTTTTACGCGCATGCACAGACGCTGACTGACACAAGCATTCGAACCTACCTCGTGCATACGCAATTCCTCCTTTCCCCGCGTTTTCCTCCTTTCCATTCAAGACAACCCTCCTTGCCCTTTTTCCGTGCCACGACCGCCCCCCCCCCCCCCCCCCCACCCCTCGCTATGTTTGTGCGAGGTCCACAAGACGCGCGTAGGCGCGCAGTTGCGTGCCGTGCCGCACTTGTTTGCTATTGCATACGGCGGACTGGAGTATTAACATTTTTTTTTTTTAATATGAAGACACTTTTGTTTTTTAATATAAAAAGACTAGTGTTTGTGCACCTTTATTGGAGTTGTAAAGCTCGAAAAGACGTCTCGATCGGCAAAATTCAAAAACGCCAGCATATTTTGAATCGCTCGGGTGTGAAGAGAAGCTTTCTCCAATGCCGCAAAACGTAGATGATTAAAAAAAAATGCCAATGTTGTCTTGAGTATTTTGGGACATCGGCATGCACTGCAAACATATATTGTGTTTACCCGTTTATTGCAGCAGGAGCTTAGAGTAGGCACACGATACATTGCACCTCTTTCTGCGTGTAAATAGAGTTTCGCTTTGCTGGAGCTGGTGCCGTCGCTTTGAGCATGGATTGAACTCACCCCCGCAGGGCGGCTCGCATTCCTTAGCGTACGCTCTACTAAAACCTTCCGTATGTTGAACGAAGTGCATTTGCAGACTGGGCATTACTCGAGTTGCGCATATAAAAGACACCTAAAGCATTAGCAGTACCGATCGTGTCGCTAAACCAGCAGCTTGGTTTACTTTGTACCATTTTATAAACGCCGAATACTACCCGCAACTGTGCTCATGAGCACTGATAAATATGCGACATCTGCTTTTTACGCGCCTCGTGCACATAAGTACCCATCAGATTAACTCGCTTGTTTCACTTCAGTTAAAATTTAAAAAAAAAATTTCGCGTTCTTGGTTGCCTTGCCTGCGCGTTCCTTATTTATACTATTCATTAGCGAGGCCATCTTTCATCCTTCATGTGTTTCAAGATCTTGTTCCAACGTTTTCACGTGCAAGGTACGCCCTTGAGTTCACTTGCAAAACGTATAACACTTGTCGCAGACCCGCGGGCGTACCTTACTGCGTGACTTACAAATGAGGGCAGAGAGATCCTTCAGCAAAGCCTTCAAAAGACGAGAGCAATTTTTTATTGTTAATAAATTATATTTTAATATTAATACGGGACAAATCACATACAAAGATAAAGACAACAAAATATATATTGCTGCGAGGCAAAATGTTTCACATTGGTCACTAGCATGACTAGTCGCCTTTTCAAGGAACACTCCTGTTCAACTACAAGAACATCCGTAACACAATAACTACTGCACATTTCTCACCATACACAACCTCCAACCCAAATATAAAAAAAAAAAATCCCAAGCAGAGCAAAACAACCTTATTTGTTCAGGATGTCGTCATAAATCATACTATTCTTGTCTCATGATCGTAATAGGCTATCTTCATCGGCAACACCGAAAGAGACAGATAATACGATCCAGAGGTTTATATTGACTTACCTCGCAGTCTCCCTCGGATGCAGTCGAGACTTTTCTGACCGATCCGGTAGAGCCATTGTTTTCGTCGCTGAAGATTTTCTTTTCCAGTCGGAACGGCAAAAAAGCTTCTTCCCTTTTGCAACGCTGTTTGTACAATCCCTAGCGCAGCATGATGGCATCGCGTTGCCGCAAAAACCATAAATAATTAAAACAAAATTATTGTTACGCCTCGCACAAAGATGGCGTCGATTTATAGCAGACCACCGAATCGCGCGGGATCATGGGAAAGTAACGTTCACGTGTCGCGCCCGATCCAATTGTAGCGAGAGGAAGGAGAACTTTTGAGAAGGAAAGAGCATGGGAGAAAAAAAAATATATCTCACCGATTTCACACAATGGTTTGCGCTACCTTTCGGTATATAAGCGCCTTAACTTTTTTGAGTAACGAACACCGTGTAACGAGCGCCAAAGCCAATATTACATGGTCGCGTCTCGTGGAAGCGCTTTCGCCCCAGGCCGGATGAACGTATACGCTGAGAAACTGAGGGAGAGGAGAAGACAAGAGCGCCGCGTAGACGCCAGAACGCCCAGCTCTGGTTCGAATAATTACTAAGTAGGCCTAAAACGAGCTGCCTTTGTCTCCACTGCACTCGTGGAAGGCGTTCGAATGCGAAGGTCAAACGCCGGACGCCGGCGTTCTAGTGCAGCGGAGACAAAAGCAGCTGTACTTCGTCTCACCTTAGCATGGAATAACTGCGAAGGCTGTGCAAGCGCGAGCGGGTGGCCTCGAAGGTCTTGACTGGAGCACTATTATGTTGCAGCCCTGGTCGCCGGCATAGCGACCACGAAGGAGAGATGCGTACGCCGCGAGCTTCGAACCCGAAAATCTTATCTTTATCGCGATGTGGATGCTCGATATACAAAATGACAACGTTGCCGAAACAACATATTCCCTCCCTAAAAACAACGACCCAAGAAACTAAATACAAAGAAATAAAAAAAAGGAACAGTGTAACTGATACTAAAAACAGTAACATAGTTAGTTCATTACAAAGCCTCTCTGCCAGGCAGGCTTTCTCCTCAGCAGAGGTGCTCTCGTTGTTCTTATATTGACCTGGGCCGAAGCTGCCTCTGACTCCGAACAAGCCACTGAGGTCTCGGGCACCGTCGGTACCGTTGAAGCCGACACGGAATCATCTCCGCGGTCTCGGTTGTCGCCGAAGAATCCATGGGACGAGTCTCTGAGATCTCGGCTACAGCCGCATCAGCCGACTCCAGCGTTGACGCCGCTTGCTGTGATGCTGTCGACAGGCGCTTCCCCGCTTCTCCACAACCGGAAAGCTTCGACGCATTCCAGGTCCGGTTGTCGCTGAGAATGTAAGAACTTGGTCCATGTGTACCAGTGATAAGCATTGGGCGCGTATAGTGCGATGACCCTTTCTTCGGTATGTTTGGCTTGCGGACCGTGACGAAATCGCCCGGCTTCAAGGTCGGCGCCCTTGCTCCCCTCTTGGAGTCCGTGTAGCGCTTGCTGTAAGCCTGCCGCTGCTGTACTCGCGCTCTGAGGTCAGCTAATTCAGAGCCAGAGTTCACAAAGAACTTTGATGACGGGAACCCCACAAGGTCCAGCCTCGACCGAGGAACTCGACCACGCAGGAGCAGAGCAGGCGGCACCCCCTTGTGGCATAAGGTGTGCACCTGTAAACTCCCAGGTACTCCAGGACGGCGACTTCAGAGAGGCCGATGCTCCAGTGCTGCCACCTGGATAAACCCCTTAAAGACCTAATTAAACCACTCCACCTGCCCGTTGCATTGTGGGTAATACCCCGACGAGCAGCGGTGACAAATTCCTCGTTCTTTCAGGAAGTCTTGAAAAGCTGCCGACTTGAACTGCGACCCATGGTCCGTCAGAATTTCATCTGGGTAGCCTTCTCTACTAAACGTAGCAGATAAAAATTTAATCACCGTCTGTGTTGTCACAACTGATGCGAAGCATAAATCTGGCCACTTTGAGTAAACATCTACCAAGGTAATGGCATACTCGTGTCCACTCCCAGTTCTGGTGAATGGCCCAACAATATCCACAGCCAGCTTCAGCCAGGCCCGTTCTGGAAGCGGAATTGGCTGAAGTGGTGCGGTGACGGGTTTGGCAGACTTGTCTGCAGACTGGCATTCACAGCAGTTCCTGATGACATATTCTCCACCAGTTGGTCGAGACCCGGCCACCTTTATCGCTCGCGCAACCTTTGCTTGCTCCTGACAATGCCAGGATGGGTCTCGTGTGCCAGCTAAATCATGGTAGCCATCAGCGAAGTCCACCACTGCCAACTCGTCTCTCACTCGAAGAATGAAAATAACTTGGAAGCCAAGCTTTTCTTGTCTGGCCACCTGCTTGAAATGTACTTTATGACAAGTTGTAATGTCTCATCCTTCTGTACAGCCTCTTGTAGTTCATGCTTTGTGATGCAAGGTGACTCGAATGATACAATTTCTTCCTCCTTTTCATGACCGGTAGGTAACGGCAAACTTGACAGAGCGTCTGCTACTTTGTTGTCGCTTCCTCGGTGATATGCAACTTCGAAGTTGTAATAAAGAAGGCGAAATAACAACCTTGAGATCCTCAGTGGCCTTCGGCCATTCCCTTGAGAGGACAGGACAGTTACTAGCGCTTGATGATCCGTGCGTAGCTTGAACCGCCGTCCCCAGAGAAACACGTGCCAATGCTCGCACGCCCACACGCAGGCAAGGGCCGCCTTCTCTCCTACCGGAGTACTTCCGTTCAGCCGGCGAGAATTTTCGTGAGGCAAACGCCACTGTTCTCATGTCATCGCCAACGCCCTGCTGAAGCACAGCACCGAGCCCATGCATGGATGCATCTGCAGTGACAACTACCGGTAGTGTAGGATCAAACATCTTAATAGCGCCGCATGTAAAGATCGATGTCTTGACTTGCCCGATAAACACTCTTCTGCTTCTTTGTTTCATATAAATGGGCCCTCTTGACGCAACAGCTTCCTTAGAGGCTCTACTACTTCTGCATAATTTGGCAAAAATCTTGCGTAGTATCCGACAAGTCCCAAGAACGACCGCAAAGCAGCTGCATCTTTTGGTACTGGAGCTTTAGCCACCGCTTCTACTTTGGAGTGAAGAGGGGTTAGTCCTTCTGCACTCACGGTGTGTCCCAGGAAGTCGAGCGCTAGCACGTTGAACTCGCATTTCTGGTTAAGCTGAAGTCCAGCAGCAGAAATCCGATGTAGAACTTCCTGCAAACTTCCCCTGTGCTCTGCTTCGGACTTGCCGAATACGATCACGTCGTCAATGTAACATAGCACCGCCTTACAGCCATCCAGGATCGTGGTCATCATTTTCTGAAACGCCGCCGGAGCTGACGCCAACCCAAAGCATACTCTTCGAAAACGAAAAGGTCCGTCATGAGAGACGAATATCGTTAGCTCCTGGTTGTCTGCTGTCAGTTCAACTTGGTGATAGGCCGAGGTCAAATCTAGCTTCGAGAAGTGAGTCGACCGTGCAAGTTGGTGAAGAAGCTCCTCTGTATGTGGGAGTGGAAATCCATCCACTAAAATGGCCTTGTTTGGCTCGCGCAAATCTACGCACAGCCCGATAGTGCCGTCCTTTTTCTCTACGACCACAGTTGGAGATATCCATTTAGAGGCTTCGACCCGTTCAATGATTCCAACTTGCTCCAATCGGCGCAGTTCCACGGACACGGCGTCCCGCAATGCTAAATGCAGCCGCCGCAGTTTTGCCGCCACGGGCTCAACTGTTTCCTACTTCTTAACCTGGTGAGTGAAGCCCTTCACCAGACCCAGCTTGTCCGTGAATAAGTGTGAGAATTGTTTCTTCATGTCAGCAGGTAGCAGGTTCTCATCGGTTCGCGTGTGCAGATATTGCAAGGTTCCCCCTTCAATTGGAAGCTGTAAATTGCAGATTGCATCTAGTCCGATGAGGGTCGTCCCCTTCGCCACCACGTAAAATAGTACGCAAGTCGAACGCTTCTTGTAGCGAACGTTGGCGAGGAATCGTCCCTTCAGTTCGATCTTGCAGCCCGAATAGTACAGCAGGTTGACAGACGGCGGTGCCAGAGCCAGTCGCTCGCGGAACCATTGCCGATAAATGTCATCGGTGATGATTGACACTGAAGAGCCTGTAGTCTACCAGAAAGCGCAGACTCACTGTCTCTACTTCCAGATCGGCGCAGATGCCACGTTGTCCGCTGTCCGTATTCACCTGAAACAGTATGACGTCGCGATTCGTAGTCTCGCTAATTTCTTCACGTCCAGGCCCTGCGTCGTGGTGCTTTTACAAACCTTCTCAAAGTGCCCCGTCTTTTTGCATTTCCGGCACAGAGCCCGTCGCGCTTTGCAGCTCACTGAACTTGCCACGTGACTTGCCGACCCATAACGGCAACAACGAAGCTCTGTCATCTCTTCTTCGTCTTTTTTATACTTTTCAATAACGCGATGCACCGCCCCCTCAGGTGCAAATTCTTTCAGGTTGCGCTGGGTGTCTTCGTAATGCGTTGCCATTGATACGGCCTTTTCTAGTGTCAGCGGTGCACCTTCAAACAGCAGACGTTTCCGAAGTCTGCCAGATGAAATGCCTGAAAGGAGCTGGTCCCGAATCATCACGTCGGTGGTGCTATCGTACTCGCATTTGGCGGTTATCTCGCGCAAGCTCGTGATGCATCCTTCCATCGGCTCGCCTACCTGCTGTAATCTCTGCTTGAATCGATGTCGCTCAACGAGTACGTTATACTTCGTCTCACCCTATAGACGATTGCAAGCAGGGTGACTGGCCGCCGCCACGTCCCCGCTCGTGCGGGAAAGCCGTGCAATTACAAGCTTGTCAAAGCTATGTTCACACGCAGCCTGCACGACGCCTGCACGCATGGGGCACCAGTGCGGCACCATGCTTGCAATTGTCTATACTTTCGTTCATCACCTTATGTTGTACCGCAGCGAAGGCTAAGAAGCGGCGGAGCTCATAGCGTGTGGCAGCTGCTCTTAAGGTCACGAGAGCTTGTGCCGCCGGGATGTGCCCCAGAGCAAGGAGCTCCGCTTGTAGCCTTTCCCTGCGGTACATCATAAGGTGAAAGCAGAGTAGTATGGACTATTGTTAGCCGCGCGTGCTAAAAGCGCGGGCCAGTCGCTTTGAATGAAGCCGCGGCGGCTGCACGAGCGCTCGTGCAGCATGTGCTCTAGTCAAGGCAGTCAAGGCTGGCCGCTCGCGCTAGCACAGCCTTCGCGGTTAGTCCATGCTAGGGTGAGACGAAGTATAGTTGTGGCTGCAAAAATCCTCCTTACGAGCTTCAGCGTAGTAGTGAACTCGTCCGTGGTATCCACAGTAGCAGGCTTGCTTCCTTCCCTCGCGCCCGCGGTCGCAGACTTGCCTTCCGTCTCTGCGGTCGGCTGCTGCTGAGGTGGTGTCGACGTGGCCACGACGTTGTACTGCCATTGTCCCTCCACTCCATGACAGTGCAGTAGGATGGCCGCACGCCGGGACGCCTTGAACACGTCCGCGCCGGAAGCCTCAAGAAACCTGAGGAACGTTTGTTCCATTGCGGCCATGGAACGGGAGGCTGGCCTGGCGCAGAGCCGTTTATACTGAGAGAGTTTGGCCTTCTTAAGGAGATTTTGACAGCCTGACAACCACAGCAGCGTAGTCTGACAACCGGGGGATGACTACTTCCGTCCGCCATATTGTGGCTCTGACTCATAGGAACTCTACGCGATTTCTCAGGAATGAACAAGACAAAGAAGTAACGCCATATTGTGTTACCGCGAAATCCGCTTGTTCTAGCGGCCAACAAGCTCCGCCCATTGGCCAAACTCTCTCAGTATAAACGGCTCTGGCCTGGCGTTTGCAGAAACGGCAGCGGCGGCGTAAGCCCGAAGTTCATGGTGGCTTTTTATGGTTTTCTCCTCGTCGCCAATATTATGTTGCAGCCCTGGTCGCAGGCAGCATAGCGACCACGAAGAAGAGATGCATGCGCCGCGAGCTTCAAACCCGAAAATCAGATCTTTATCGCGATGTGGATGCCCTATATACTAAATGACAATACTGCCGACACAACAAGTACTCGCTGGACGAGCGCTCCTGCAGCCGCCGAGGCTTCATCCAAAGCAAATAACTTGCCCTTTCAGCATGTGCGGCTAACAATAACCTATGCATAGCCTCCTCTATACTGACAAAGCCTGGCAGATGGTCACGTGACGCGGCCGCCAAAAGTGAAAAGGTAGAGCGGCAAACAAAAGTCATGTTACGGGCGCCCCGCTGCGGCGAGACGCCGAAACACACTTGTCCCGAGCGATGGAACGTACGCTCGTGCTTCTCGCGTTCCTCGGGCTACCGCTTCCTTTCTCATCGGGTTTGCAAACCACGTTTCGGGTCCTCGCCGCTGCAAAAGCTGTGCGCTGAATACCAGAGTCCACAAGAAATTCACTGTGTTACCCGATCCTCGCGCTCCAAGTCTGCGCCCGGGCACTCTATGGCTCCGTCATCGAACTGCCAGGCTTTTTGAGTATAGAGGAGGCAATGATCTATGCTAAGCTGAAACGAAGTATATACGTTTGCAAGCATGGCGTCCGGAATGGTGCTTCATAGAGTCACTAAATAAAGCTACGCTTTCAGAGTCCAGAAACTCCAAAACTACGCGTCTGAAGAGCGTCAGGCGCCGCCACCTTGGGTCCATGCGCAGATGGAGGAGTGACTCTAGCCGAGTCAAGCCGAGCTGTAACCGTCGCTTGCATTAGCTGCTGAAACCGCAGATGTGGCAGCGAATCAAGGTCGTGTTGTTCGTATCTCGACGTAACACGAAAAACGCGCGTGCTGAGCGACGAACTTCAGCGTGTGCGTGCACTAAACAGTAAACAGCACCAGGCAGAGGACCGCTGAACACAAGATGGTGGCGTTGAGAAAACGCGATGATGATGATAGTGACTCACGTGACTGCTGCTATCCAATGATGCCGCAGCGAACCAGAATATTGCTGGATAGAGCGACTGTATTGTCGGCAAAATGCCAAAGAAAAAGAATGCGGTACTCTGAAAGCGTAGCTTATTTAGTGACTCTAGTGATTCAGTGTTTCAAGCATGTGCAGCATGTGCATGAAGGTGGCTTTGGCAGGAATGCAGTTTCAGGTGCTTTCTCACATGAGCAGGAACATGGCAGCGGCCTGATGCCGTGTCCCAACTAATAATTCCAGCCAGATCTCGACGTTCTGACGTCCGCACACGCTCCGTCTCCTCCGTTCGCTTGATTTCTCGGTGCTTATCGTCAACGCGGTGATCGCAAAGCTTGCTAACAAAATCCTGAAAATCGCATTTTTGACAACGCCGACAATGCGATCATGAAAACTTGCGGTCTTCAAGTTTTGCGAAGAAGGGACTGAAAGGCAACGTCCGTTTTATCCTTAAGATTACGCAGAGTCGAAGAATATTCATCGTCAGCGGCGCTGTGTGCCGGTGTCACACTGGTGCACTGTACTTGTGTAAGGTGAAAAACATCAGAATGAGTTCTCCGAGAGTTCAGCTGTTCGCCCTCGCAGTGAAAACATCAATCAGGGGGGTTTACTATGGTTGATCGCACGCCATTTCATCGAAACACGTTTTAGAAAACAGCCGCGTTTTATCGAAGCTCGGGTTAGAGAAACGCTGTCTATCGGAAAGGAACGCTCTTTTAAAAAATGCTCTACTACTTCGCACATGCATCAATGGGGCGCGTGATAAAAACCACCAGCTCCACCGCGTTTACGCCGCTTCCCGGCGGCAGTCTGCGGCGGATCATTACAAAAATATTAACCCACCTGATCCATCCACACACGCATCTTCGCGGCGACCGAATTCGCTAAAAGAAGGCTCGTCGCAATTTTCTCTAAACTGGGTTGCGCAATAAAGGATTCGATAAACTGGGTTCGGTTAAACGGTGTTAGCTAAAACTAGCTTGTCTAAACCGTATGGCTTCGCACTTAGAAAATGCTTCAACTTATTTCTTCGCCTTTCCTCGCACATAAAGCGAACGAAATTATGGAGGCTGGCAGCTTGACGCCCTAATCCCTTTGTCTGCAGCTCGAATTATTTTGCCTCCTGAGGCTCCGGCTAATCTTGGGCATTCTTTCGTTTGATTACTTTCTTAATTAATTAATTGTGTGTATTTTTTCAGACTGTCTGTCATTCAAAGGGGCGGCTAGGTTCAGACAGTTGAGACGGGCGGTAAGCCGCATGTCGAAAGGTTAATGAGATTATAAAACGTCAACGCGCCATTGCCCACAGTTGCGTCCAGATTCTGAGCCTATCGACGACGTGGGGCGACCAAAAGCGACGCTGTTATCGGCATTTGCGTTTCGCCAAATGCGAATTATGATGTATTTGTGTGCACTGATTTTGCTATCATCGACTGAACTAGGCCAGACTGTTGACTTCGACATTGTTGGTTTAAAAAACGCTGCATTGAGAAAAATATTTTTTTTTCCAAAAAACCTAAATGGGACGCACATTTAAAAAAGTTGCCACAAAAACACATTTTTTAGCAATATTGACGCCGTTAGACGCAACTTAGGTGGAGAAGGTTGAGGCTGCAGCCCGCTAAGCCCCGCCCAGTGCTACAAAATGTAGGCCCTTACCATGTCGTCTAAAAGGATCTAAGACTGAGACCACCCCATGTTGGTACACCAAAAAAGAATGTTTTTAGAAAACAAATTTTTTTGTGTACCAACATGGGGTGGTCTCAGTCTTAGATGCTTTTAGACGACATGGTAAGGGCCTACATTTTACACATGAACTCCCTAATCAGGATCACCTAAAGTTTTTAGACCTGAGCTTGAAGTTGCAGGAGGGACACGTGTGTTTGATGTATTCCCCACGATCCCAAAAAAGCGCTCCTGCCATATGACTCTGCGCATTCTAAGGTAGTAAAAAAAGGAATTGCACCGCTCTGCCTAGAGTCTGTCACCAAGAAGTCGTGTGCTCACCGCACGCAGGCCAGCTTCCACAACCAATTGACTAGACTATTGACAGCGGGCTTCCCTCAAACGGTCTTGACGAGTGTGGCAGAGGCCACCCTACAGAAAGTAAAAGGTCAGACAACCAGGAAAGTGAAGCAGTCGGCACTGAGCAATATGAGGCCAGAGGTTGTACCATATGTACACAAAATAACGCACAATCTCAAGAAGGTTGCGAACAGGTACGGAGTACCTCTCCTGTTTTCAGCGCCAATGAAACTCGGCCAACTTTACTCTCGAATTCCTAAAGAAAGCAGGAACGAGCGAGGATGTGGCACGAAACACGCCAGGCCGTACATCGAATGCGTCACAGGGGTCGTGTATGAAATCCCCCTAAGGTGTGGAAAATCTTACGTTGGACAAACGGGAAGATGCACGAATGACCGTTTAAGAGAGCACGCACAAAATGTAAAGACAAATGACGGGGTACATTTGCCCGCGCACTGTAGGGCCTGCAAATGCGAGCCACGCTTCGGCGATACCAATATTTTCGGTAGAAGCAGAATTCAAAGAGCACGCGAACTGCAATAGGCATATTTTATCAAGAAGAGCGGACCCCAGTGCGTCAGCGACACGTCAATAGCATTGTATAATGCTGAGATTCGTTTTTTCAATAAATATATGTAAACGGGTTTATGCTCTTGTATCTCGCGCATGTGTAGCCTGGGTAACGATAAGCGTATCAGATATATATAGGGCGTTTTCAGATAAGATCGAACAACCATGTCCGGTGACCATTTTTAATTTTGATGAAAAAAATATATTTTGCTGGCTTTATGCCCAGAAGTATAAAACCAATCTTTTTTTTTCGAAAAAAAAAAATGTTGCCTTTGCGAAAAAAATTTGTAAGCACCCTCTCAGTCTCGTGCGCGTTTTGCGTATCGCGCGATGTTGACATTTCGGGCGGCTTCCCCAAAAACACTGTTCTGGCTACGAGTCTTGAAATATTCACTGACAAATTAGGCATAGAAAGGATTGACAAAAGGTATTTATCACCGAGTATTAAGGTAGTTATTTTGAGAAAACAAATCGCAAACACGGCACATTGCGCAATACTGCTCTGGACTAAAGAATATTTTTCTCCATTATCTATAAAAGCTAAGGTCTTCAAACTTTGCCAGTGTGTTGCCCTGTATATATTTCATCTTTGCGTAAAAAATTGTTGTCCTGGTTTGCGTGAGAAATTTACAAGAATTGCTCACACAGGGGCATTTAACTAAAAATACATCATTTTGAAAATCATTTAAAAAAAAAAAGTCCATTTTTAGTTTTTTTCAAACTCGCTAAAATTAACGTTTATAATCTGTACTAACAGAATCTGCAAAAACATGATGCAATATTTGTGTGGCTTTTAAGTTATAAAGCGAGAACCATGGCCAAATTGCCAAAAGGTTCTCCGGATAACTGCCTGGGTCATTTTGTTCGCGTTGTTAGCGAACCGAATGACCCGGGCAGTTATCCGGAGAACCTTTTGGCAATTATTATAAGCTCCGGCATCGAACAATGTTGGCACCACTCGATCGTTCTCCAACAACACCTGTGTCTCTTGTTCGACTTCCGGTTAATTGTGACGTGTTTTCCAACAGAGCTGCGTTTCCTGGCCATTTCGAAGGCTCTTGGCACAACCAGTTGGGTCCTTTCCACCAAGTGACACAGTCTCGAAGCTCATGAATAGTCAATCCTCTTGTCAAGAGGTCAGCCGGATTGTCTTGACCGGGGCAGTGTCTCCAATGGTCCGGTGACGTCACTGCTAGTAATTCCGTTACCTTATTTTTGACAAACGGCTTCCATTTCTCCGGCCCTGCTCTCACCCAACTGAGGGCAACTGTCGAATCCGTCCACATGATGTAGTCCAGGTCTACGTCATAATAGGAGTCTTTTATGTATTGTAATAGCTTGGATCCCATATTAGCTCCCATGAGCTCAAGCCTAGGCAAGGTTAAAGGTTTTATCGGTGCGACCCTGGTCTTCGCGACAACCAACATGGTGGCTACATTTCCTTTGAAATCCTCAGTTCTCAAGTATTCGCACGAGCCGTAGGCTTTCATACTTGTCTACGAAGACGTGCAATTGCATTTTTCTTGCTCCTGCCAGAAGACCACGCCTTATGTATCTTGGTACTTTCAAAGAGTGCAGCTGCACAAGATCCGTCGTCCAGGCGTGCCATTCGTTGACCAACTCTGGGGGTAGTACTTCATCCCAGCGCATCCAAATTAGCCACAGTTTTTGGAAGAGCAACTTGGCCATCAGGACGAATGGTTCGATCAGTCCGAGAGGATCAAATACTCTTGAAGCTGCCTTGATAATGAACCGCTTGTTGTCCAGATTCGCAGTGAGGAATTCCAGAAGAGACTCTACCTTGTACATAAAACAATCGTCTTGCTTGTCCCAGATCATTCCAAGTACTTTGGTGATTTGCGAAAGTGTGAGACTCTTTCCTTCTGATATAATTTTAGGTTCATCATTGTCGAATCGCAGCTATAATTTTTCGTTGTTAGCTGTCCATTTCCTCAAGGTCATTCCAGCGTTTTTCATAACGTCAATAGACGTTTTGTAAAGTCTCGCCTCCTCAACACTCTCAGCTCCTAGAAGTAGGTCATCGACGTAGAATGAAGCTCTTAGTTTGTCTGCTAACACTGGCTGTTGCTCGCAGACCAGCTTCAGGTGGTGATGGATAGTGGCCGCGAGCATGAATGGACTTGATGTAGATCCGAAAGGTACTCTGGTCATCCTCCATTCTTGTATGTTTTTCTCCTTCAAAGGGAAACTTGGCTCTTCCGCAAACCAAAGAAATCTGAAGGCATCACGATCCTCTTCACGAATACCAATCTATAAAAATGCCTTCTCAATGTCGGCAGTCATGGTGATCGGGTAATATCTGAACCGGAGTAGGACTTGTAGAAGCTCGGGGTTCAAGTTGGGCCCTGTTTCCAGGCACTCATTCAAAGACTTGTACCCTTTGGCGTGAGAAGATGCATCAAAAACTATCCTTAGCTTTGTTGTCGTTGAAACTTCTCGTAATACTTCTTTGTGCGGCATGTAGTAGATGGCCTTCGCTCTGTCACTTTCTTTTCTGTGTGGCACCACTTCCGCATGCCCATTAAGCAGGTACTGCTTAATTACCTCATCATACCGCTGTAACAATCCTTCTTTTGTTGAAAGTCTCCTCAACAGACTTTCCAGACGTGAAATTGCAATTTTGCGATTGTTTGGCAGCAGATCAGTAGCGCCTTTTTTCCATAGTAGAGCCACTTCGTATCGTTCGTTCTTCCTAACGATCGTCTGTTCAAAACGACTGATGGTTTCTGCGTCCGTGTCGCCCAATTCGCGTTCGGCAATACCCATTCTGTCTAGTTCCCAGAAGGCCTTCAGCGTCTCTTCTACCTTGGCGTCAGTTGTCTGCGCTCCAAGGACACATATCATAAGACAGGAATCTTCTAGAAGCTTTCCGACTTGTGTTGAAGGACCTTGCAGCATCCAGCCAAGTTTCGTATTGATCGCCACCAAACCATCTACGTCTTTGCATCTCATTACCTCTCCTGTGCAGAACTTCCACAATTGGTCAGAACCGACCAGCAGACTTATCCCAGGAACTAATTCTATACCTGGAAAGATTATATCGTCCGCCAGGTTCTTCTTGTCCTGCCGAAGCTGTCGCACAAATGCGGTGTCGATTGGTGGTGTAGAGACGTCCTGACAGATGACTGGGATGGTAATAGCCTCAAACGTTATTTCAACGTTGTTAAATTGGCTTCTGAGCTTTACCTCCACAACGGAATTGTGCTCTATAACTTTTATGTTACGACTGGCGAACGTGTTCAGAGCAATCCTTGTTGTCCGAAGGACCCTCAATCCAAGACGCTGTGCTAGCTCTTCTTTAATGAATGAGCGTTGGCTACCTCCGTCTAAGATTCCTTTGACATAGCTGGTACCTTCGTTAGTGACCGCCCACGCCTTGAACGTTTGTAGGTATATTCCATCACTTGTCTTTCTGTCGGAGCGTGTGGCCGCGCGGGATGCAGAAACACAAATTGTCTCGTTTCCTGCAGATGAACCTTCCTTTTTTCTGTTTGTTGAACGCAGGATCGCAAATTGTGGTTGCGTGCCTACCTCCACATATCGCACATCTCAGTTTTCTTCGACACTTTTTTGCCCGGTGACCCTTGACTGTGCATCGAAAACACCTTAAGTCCGAAGACAGCAGGTTCGTTTTTTCAGCTAGCTGTTTGTCGCAATCACAAGATGGTGTGTCGTGCTTCTTGGAATGACAAAAGTAGCACTCACCCGCGTTTACATTGGTGGTGCTGTACAGAGCGGATGCAGATGGAAGCAACTTCATCTTTGTCTCATTCTTGGTTCTTGGGTACTCGAGCCCGCTTCTTTCTCGGCTTTCCACTTCCACTCGCAAAACGCGGAGCATTCCATTCAGCTCTGAAACTGAATCCGACGGAATAGTTGGTGACCTTGAAATTGAAGCTGTAGGACCGTTCTCTTCGTCTAGAGCTGAAGAGTTACCGAAAGTCATGTTGCTGAGTTGTCTGTGATATTCGACTGTAATCTCGTAGGGTAACGCCCTGACAAGGATGTCACACAACATGGCTGAGGGTACCTTGAGAGACTAGAGGCATCGAATGTTGAGCTGGGTGGTGTCGTATAGGTTTCTCAGGCCTTTAACATCGCCGGCCGACGCAACTTGCGGTAGATTCCTAAAGGCATTCAGATGCTGTCTTTCTATTCGTCTCTGGTCTCCAAACCGCTGCTGTAAAATGGTGATTGCTTCAGCATAGCATGTTTCCGTCGTTGGTAGGCCGGCTATTGCTGCTGCCGCATCTCCAGTAAGACACCGACGAAGGTAGTGAAACTTATCTGTGGATGTCAATGTTGGATTCTTGTGCATTGCACCATCAAACTGCTCCCAGAATGCTAGCCAGTTGCTTAGCTCTCCCTCAAAAGTGGACAGTTCAAGCTTTGGGAGCTTTGGTCCTCGACTGGCTGAGTTGTCTTGAATGACGGCCTGCGCTGCCATATTCGCCACTGAATTTTCTATTCTCCGAGGTTCCAGGGCTTCAATTTTGCTTTGCAGTTCGCTGAGTATCATGACTGCATCGTCTTGATATTCAGCAGTAGCGATACACTCCTGTTCCAACTGCTCTACCGGAATGAGTGGCCCTAGCTCACCGTCAATTTGCAGAAGCTCTGCGTTGTTGGTAGTGAGCCTTTCCTTGATCGAACGGACTTTAGCAATATCCGGGCTGGGATCCTGTAGAACTCGATGTCCGTCATTTATAATCCTGGTGTTCTGTGCCCGTCGAGCCGAGCGCCTAGCCTTCAGCCTCTCCATTGCCAATCAGTAGTTACGACGCAATGTAGTGCCTTCCGTTGTTCCGTTTCTTTTCTTTGCCCAGTGGTCTGCTAATGCCTATGATTCGTCAAAGTCCGTCGAAGCTGTAGGCTTGGTTTTTCTTTGGCGTGTAGCTGGCGGCCATGTGATGCAGAAGCGTCCCGGGTTACGGCACCAAGTATTACGGAACTCATAAAAACAGAGGCAGAAAGATAGTCGATTCGGTCAGGATGACCTTACTCTTTTACTGTTCGGCTTCAGCTCGTTCACAAAGATTCGCGCCCTCGATCCCGCTCGTCTTCATCTTCCATTTGCAACAGCTCACACAGGGGCATTTAACTAAAAATGTATCATTTTGAAAATCATTTAAAAAAAAAGGCCATCTTTCATTTTTTTCAAACTCGCTGAAATTAACGTTTATAATCTGTACTAACAGAGTCTGCAAAAACATGATGCAATATTTGTGTGGCTTTTAAGTTTTAAAGCGAGAAACATGGCCAAATTGACGCTAACGCGGTTGCCATAAATAGGGCGCACACATACCCGTTCTTCACAATTTCATTATTATTAAAACGTGTAAAAATGCTACAGGGTGGTCAGGAAAATGAAAGTTGACAGCACAGAGGTGGACGGTAGTTTTGAAGTGAAAATTCCTAATACATTATCGTACAACCTCACTAAAAATGCCCATGAACCAGAGCGATCGAGGTGTGCCACCCTGTAACATGCTTCGTGGTGCCTGTTTCAACAGCCGGCGGATAGCGTCTCCGTCTACGCGACGTAAAGGAAGCAACCGGAACGACTTTGCAAACAGATCAGCCTAGAACCTTGGCGGTAACATGATAGAGGAAGTAGGGCGCGGCAGAACCTGAACGTGCGCCGCATGTGAGCGCCAATAGATCCGCCGCCGTGGAGGGCCGCACAACGCGTAGGAAATAAAGATACATAAACAAAGGAGAATAATTGCGATTGGATGAGATTGTCTGTAACTTAATTTATAAGACAACGGTTTGGAGACTCGTGAAATCCAATTTGTGTATGCCCATGTGACCTACGTAAGTGATGGTGCAACAAGCCACTTTAAGAACTAGTACCAACTATACACGAGCTGCAGAGCCACAAATACACGTCAGCGAGGCGTATTTTTTCCGCAGCTTGTCATGGCAAGAGTGCCTGTGATTGAATCGGGGGTCGTGTCAAGCACCAGACAACGTTGTACAGCCTCCGACGGTCCACCAAGTCGGTGATCAAGTCGGCGTCAGAGATGGTTGCCCCACTGAACACTAAACTGCCGAACGTGAAACTAATCCACCTCCCGAAAGCTGACGTCAAAGCGTTCAGGGACATGAAAGCAAAGGACTGGGACTCTGTTTCCGTTGTGCATGGAATTCAGTCCTGTCACTTGTGGTAGTGTACGCGGTCCGACACTTCGCAACCACAGCAGTTTTAGCAAGAACAGTAGCCGCAGAAAAGATATGTATTTAAAAGTAAAGTCTCCGATGGCTGCGAAAAACAGATCGAGGTCGCGAGCTTGTGGTGCCACTGAGAAGAAACGAACAGTGATAGCTACAGGCAAACCGGGAAAAAATGTTCCTTTTCGGAGTGCCAGGAGAGCGCCGTGACCGACTCAGGTCAGCGTCCGGCAGAAAGAATTCACGCGACAAGCTCGGAATGTGCGCACAGAATCTTGATTAATTAAACTAGTTTCAATTGTACCACTTTAACCGAGCCTCCCCACGAAGGGTAGGCTTCGAAATTCATTGATCCGAGAAATCTGTATTTAAATTGTTGAGTTGTGCTTCAAACTCACCTGTAATTTTTTGTATCGATTATATTTTTTTACTAATTCCTGTCACAGTGATTTTTCTTCACAGACTTCCTAGATTTTTCGACCCCTTGCTTGAACTTGTTCGAAATTGGCAACGTCCTATCTTTCTCCACTCTCGTTACGTCAAGTCTGTATATTTAAAACTCTGTGAAATAAAAAAAAACAATATAGCAAAGAATTTTTGAAAGACCTGATGGGAGAGATTATGAGCCTTGATCTGTGAAAAGTAGAAGAAAAATTGCGATGGCCTTCATTTTAAACTGATTTTTCAATTATTGCAAAATCGGTAACGTGTCTAGATTTCAGTGTATTTATTTTAGAAAGGTTATCGTTTTCAATTTCAATGACAAATTATGCAAATAAGAACAGACGCGTTCAGATCATTTAAAAAAATTTAATTTCCAGTCTTTTAAGATCCGGATCCATAAAGCTCTGAACTGCTTCGTAATCGATAAAACATGTTTACCTCCTTTTATTTTGTGTAGAGTTCTCTGCACAAAAAAATATTAAGCCTAAGACGACAACAGTTTTTCTTTAATAAATATCCAAAAGGACGGTTTCACGATAGTCGCAAAAACGAGAGCGTATACTGACACCGACTTTGCGATTTTTTTTTTTTTTCTCAAGAGAAATTTTATTTTCCTCAAAAAACGTTTGGATATGTTTTTGTGCTTGCAGAACAAGTAAAACATATATCCTTTGCTACAATTAAAAAAAAAAAAATGTCGACCGGACATGGTTGTTTGATCCTATCTGGAAACGCCCAATACAAACAATCTCAGGCAATCGGAATTTTTTTGCTTTTAAGTATCTTTTATTTTCTACGCGTTGTGCGGCCCTCCACTGCGGCGGATCTATTGGCGCTCACAGGCGGCGCAGGTTCAGGTTCTGCCGCGCCCTACCTCTTATATCATGTTACCGCCAAGGTTCTAGGCTGATCTGTTTGCAAAGTCGCTCCGGTTGCTTCCTTTACGTCGCGTAGACGGAAACGCTATACGCCGGCTGTTCAAACAGGTACCGCGAATCATGTTACAGGGTGGCGCACCTCGATCGCTGAGGCCAATGGGCACTTTTGGGTCGGTTGTACGAAATTGTATTAAGAATTTTCAATTCAAAACTACCGTCCACCTCGGTGCTGTCAATTTTTTTTTCTTTATTTGTTTGGCGGGTTTTTCCGCCCAGGGGGCAGAGATAAAGGCGTGAAGCCTGACAGAGTCTCTGCCCCCCAACAGTTCAACAGTAAACAGTGCAATAAATATATTCAGCAATAAATATACTCAGTAAAAAAAAAAAGAACAATGAAACAGCTAATTTAACATTCAACATTGTGAATTGTAAAATAAAATAAAACGGCACAATCAAACAACCAGCAAAAACACATGTTACACAACAAGCATGATACGAAGCATATAACAAACGTAACGTCGTATGACACAAAAACATCATATCGCTAATATAAAAAAAAGTGAGAAGAAGGTCACAGCATAAAATAGGCCTGATGTCCGCCATTTAGTTTAGCAATGAAGAATGATCGAATATATGCCAAGAGCCACATTTGTAGTCAAATATAAATACATACTAAAAATAATAACTTAGCCTACATATTACAGAACTGAGAAGCTAATACCACTGCCCACGAGAAAGCTTCGGCACTGTTTCTTGAATGCATAAAATGTTTTATTATAATCTATATTCATGTCTGTTCTGTTTAGCATCTAAGTTATCTGATATGACAGAGCAGTGCGGCCATACTTGGTTCTTATTGAAGGCATCCTTCGCTTTGGGTCTCGTAGTTGGTACGGACCTAAACTCGATTTTGGTGTGGAGTATATTCTGTGTTTGTGAATCCATTGTAAGAGCTTAAAATAGTATATTTGGTCAGCCTGAAGCATATTATATTTGGTGAATAGTGGTTGGGTTCTTATGTTTCTAATATCTTCTTTATAATTTTCGCACATCCGAAGAATCCTCTTCTGCAAGGTGATAAGTTTGACATAGTTCGAATTGATCGTCGTCCCCCAAACTAAGATGCCGTAACTGATTTTAGAGTAGAACAAAGAATAGTACAACGTCTGTTTTAGCCAAGTGGGCAGCAAGTTTCGTATTTTATATATACTTCCCGTAACACAAGATAATTCACCTTTGAGTTTATTTACGTGAGTGTTCCATGAAAGGTCCTCAGTAAACCATACACCGAGAAATGTTTGTTCCGACACTTGCTCAAGCACAGTGTCTTCAAATTTTAAGCTTATGGGGCTCCAGTCGAGTTTATTTATTGGCTTAAAAATAATATACTTAGTTTTGCTTGTATTTAGTTTTAAACAATTTGTTTGTAACCAATTGGATAGCTTCAATAGGTAGACATTCGCAGCATTTTCTAGGCATTTTTTCGTCACTCCAGAAAAGAATACGTTGGTATCGTCTGCATACATTATAAGGTCGGGGGAACCGGATATAGTCGTTATATCATTAACATATTTAAGAAAAAGAAGTGGACCTAAAATTGACCCCTGAGGAACACCATGCTGTATTTTAAGTCTATTTGACGATTCGCCGTTTATTAGTACATACTGGTAACGATCTGCAAGATACGTTTCAATTAATTTTAGAGCTACACCGCGCACACCGTAAATTTCAAGCTTTCTAAGTAAAATATTGTGCTGCACAGTATCAAAAGCTTTACTTAAATCTAAGAAGAGACCAAGAGTAAATAATTTGTTTTCAATATTTTCAACTATTTTATCCTTTATGTTAAGAAGCGCTAGCTCCGCCGATTTTTTCTTTTGAAAGCCGTATTGGGACTGGGTTATTAAATTATACTTCTCAAAAAAACATTTTAATCTATCAGCAATCACACGCTCAAATATTTTAGAAAAAACTGGCAGAACTGAAATAGGTCTGTAGTTATTAATGTTTGTCTCACCACCTCTTTTATACACTGGAGTGACCCTGGCTATTTTTAGCTCGTCAGGGAAATCACCAGACTGAAGCATCTTATTTACTATATTCGATAGAACTGGACTAACTATGGTCACAGTGTACTTAATAGGTAGAATTTTATTTCATCTATTCCAGCGGCGACGTCATTTTTTAGGTTTCTGATTATTTTATCAATTTCAAATGGTGTCGTTGGAGTAAGCATAATCGACCCAATTTGATTTCCTGCGTCAATACAGTCATCTATGTTGGAAGTCCTCCCAGTGTACGCACCCATGCTAATAAAATGTCTATTCATTTCGTCGCCAAGTTCTTTCCCTGACCACCCTGTAGCAGTTTTACACGTTTTAATAATAATGAAATTGTGAAGAACGGGTATGTGCAGGCCCCATTTATGTCAACCGCGTTAGCGTCAATTTGGCCATGTGTCTCCTTTTATAACTTAAAAGCCACACAAATATTGCATAATGTTTTTGCAGACACTGTTAGTAAATATTCTACGTCGATGACCTACTTCTTGGAGCTGAGATTGTTGAGGAGGCTGTGAGACTTTACAAAACGTCTATTGACGTTATGAAAAACGCTGGAATGACCTTGAGGAAATGGACAGATAACAACACAAAATTATAGCTGCGATTCGACAATGATGAACCTGAAATTATATCAGAAGGAAAGAGTCTCACACCTTCGCAAATCACCAAAATACTTGGAATGATCTGGGACAAGCAAGACGATTGTTTTATGTACAAGGTAGCCTCTTCTGGAATTCCTCACTGCGAATCTGAACAACAAGCGGTTCATTCTCAAGGCAGCTCAAGAGTATTTGATCCTCTCGGACTGATCGCACCATTCGTCCTGATGGCCAAGTTGCTCTTCCAAAAACTATGGCTAATTTGGATGAGCTGGGATGAAGTACTACCCCCAGAGTTGGTCAACGAATGGCACGCCTGGACGACGGATCTTGTGCAGCTGCACTCTTTGAAAGTACCAAGATACATAAGGCGTGGTCTTCTGGCAGGAGCAAGAAAAATGCAATTGCACGTCTTCGTAGATGCAAGTATGAAAGCCTACGGCTCGTGCGCATACTTGAGAACTGAGGATTACCAAGGAAATGTAGCCACCATGTTGGTTGTCGCGAAGACCAGGGTCGCACCGATAAAACCTTTCACCTTGCCTAGGCTTGAGCTCATGCTATGCTAATATGGGATCCAAGCTTTTACAATACATAAAAGACTCCTATTATGACGTAGACCTGGACTACATCATGTGGACGGATTCGACAGTTGCCCTCAGTTGGGTGAAAGCAGGGCCGGAGAAATGGAAGCCGTTTGTCAAAAATAAGGTAACGGAAATACTAGCAGTGACGTCACCGGACCATTGGAGACACTGCGCCGGTCAAGACAATCCGGCTGACCTCTTGACAAGAGGATTGACTATTCATGAGCTTCGACACTGTGTCACTTGGTGGAAAGCACCCAACTGGTTGTGCCAAGAGCCTTCGAAATGGCCTGGAAACGCAGCTCCGTTGGAAAACACGTCACAACCGAAAGTCGAACAAGAGACACAGGTGTTGTTGGAGAACGATCGAGTGGTGCCAACATTGTTCGATGCCGGAGCTTATAATAATTGCCAAAAGGTTCTCCGGATAACTGCCCGGGTCATTCGGTTCGCTAACAACGCAAACAAAATGACCCAGGCAGTTATCCGGAGAACCTTTTGGCAATCTGGCCATGGTTCTCCCTTTATAACTTAAAAGCCACACAAATATTGCATCATGTTTTTGTAGACTCTGTTACTACAAATTATAAACGTTAATTTCAGCGAGTTTAAAAAAAATTAAAAATGGCCTTTTTTTAAAATGATTTTCAAAATAATGCATTTTTAGTCAAATGCCCCTGTAGGAGCAATTCTTGTAAATCTCTCCCGCTGACCAGGACAACAATATTTTACGCAAAGATGAAATATATACAGGGCGACACATTGGAAAAGTTTGAAGATACGGAGAAAAATATTCTTCAATCCAGAGCATTATTGCGCAATGTGCCGTGTCTGCGATTTTTTTTTTTTCTTAAAATAACTACCCTAATACTCGGTGATTAATACTTTTTGTCAATCCTTTCTACGCCTAAATTTTCAGTCAATATTTCAAGACCCGTAGGCAGAACAGTTTTTTGGGGGAAGCCGCCCGAAATGTCATCATTGCGCGATATGCAAAACGCGCACGTGACTGAGGGGGTGCTTACAAATGTTTTTCGCAAAGACAAATTAAAAAAAAAAAAAAAACATGGATTGGTTGTATTCTTCTGAGCATAAAGCTAGCAAAATTTATTTTTTTCATAGAAATTAAAAATGGTCACCGGACATGGTTGTTCGATCTTATCTGAAAACGCCCTATATATACATATATATGTTCACTTCCATCGTCCTTTCCCAATACAGTTGTGAGTAGCGCCCGTGTTTGTCTTCTTTCTTGTGTACGTCTTTTTAGCGCTTTTAACCATGGTTCAATACAGTCAACACCAACTAGCCCAACAACAAGTTCTTTTACGTGAATCACAGTTCCGTTAACTGCTCCAGAGCCCTATATAGCCTATATAATGAAAGTAATCATTTGACCGGTGAGCACCTCAGCATTTATTAAGGTTCCAATTTGTGCGATCTTTTTCTCGGGAGTCTGTCAAGGGAAAACAGTTTTTCGAAGTTTGTGGAGTCTAACTCTTATGCCCGTGTCCCACTAGAGCGACATACAGAAACAAACGACAGCGACAAGCCTCAAACCAGAGTCTTTCGCGATTTGAGAGGCTTTGTAGAATAAAGGAGGCTATGCTCAAACACGAACATCATGCACGCGAGGGTATCTTTGGCAGGCAATCACTCGTGGTTACTTCACGAGCACCGAACGACCAAACGCCTGCCAAAGGTACCATCGCGAGCATGCTGCATGGGTTTGAGGCTTGTCGCTGTCTTTTGTTTCTGTCTGTCGCTCTAGTGGGACACGGGCATTACTAAAAGGCATTGGTACAATTAATAACAAATCGGCGCAGTCGCTAAAACAACATCCACAAAGACAGCTCCTAGAGGAAATGTTATCTCTTTTCAGTGTTTACAGGCGAGAAAGAGAAGGGGAGGGGGGTTAGGTTAACCCGGTTCAGCGGTCCGTCCGGACGTAATGCTATTCACAGCGAACATTTAAGTTACGTCGGACGTAACATAAAAGTTCGCTGTGCCTATCTTTAACTTTATTTTTGTTACGTCGGACGTAACGCTATACACTGCCATAAAAATAAGAGTTTCACTATAGACAGATGTCGAGTTGAAGCCATTTTTCAACGTATGTTAGAAGTATTGTGTTATCAGAATGTTTTATTAAATATAAACCGGAAAGGGAATGGAAAAGGTCCTTCTTAACTTGCCCTTGTCCACGGATTCAAAAAGAATCCTAAAATAAAAGAAAAAGAAGTACAAAGCAACTTACGATCCTTTTTAGAACTCTTACAAATATGTCATCAGGGAAAAATCTGTAAAAATGTCTTTTACCTTTCAATATTTAAAAAAAAAATGTGAGCTGTTATTCTTTCATAGCTCTTTTCCAAGTTATAAAAAATATGTACTCAATTTATTAAAAAATGATTTTTAAAAAATGTTATCTTTTTTATATAATATAAAAGATATTGGTAAAGCGAGTGAATTGAAAATGAATACTTAAAATCGAAAACATAAAACGCGGAGGATAAGCACAGGACAACCACGATCTTTCAAGGTTAACGCGGTTGAACGTGGTAGTCGTGTGCTTGTCCTCCGCGTTTTATTATTTAATATTTAAGTAAAAAAGTAATGTCAATCATTTTTCTTCCTAAATTTTTTATAAAGAAATCTCCAAAAATATTCATTATTTTTTGTTAAAGTTTTTTTGCAGTACTTAAAGCAAAGCGTGTTGATAAAGGGTCATTCCACGTGAAACGTCCCAAACGTTGCGATCGACCAGCTCCGTTTTTTTTAAAAGAATTCATGGGCTTCGGCCACAATGTCCGTAGCCATACCCTACAATAGTTTTGACGAAAAAAAAATTTGTGATGACGTGAGCGCGATTTTAATTTTTGAAAACAGCGTGAAACTAGTCATCACTCAATAATTTACGAAAAATCTGCTTTTTTATGAAACACCCAACAATATTTTTGTTCTTATATTTGCACGGTTGTCGACTTACAATGTGGTTGGGTTTGTGCAGTTTTGTTTAATTTAAATATTTTTTTAAAAAGACATAATATTATTCAAAAATAAACATTTTTGTCATTTTATTAAAAAATATATA
This sequence comes from Ixodes persulcatus, assembly GCA_013358835.2. Classification (NCBI taxonomy): domain Eukaryota; kingdom Metazoa; phylum Arthropoda; class Arachnida; order Ixodida; family Ixodidae; genus Ixodes; species Ixodes persulcatus. Next base: position 432,089 of record JABSTQ010011347.1, on the reverse strand, counting down.
ATTGCTCCCGGGACCTAAGATAAATTTTTACTGGCTGCCCTTTAGGTATATAAGCTATAAAAATATCTTAAACCGCTCAATTAAACATCTTGCAGTAAAAACAAAATCCTGAAGTTTCCAAAAAGTGCGTTTTGACGCATAAACAGCCGTATATTCCACCCTGAGGTGGTCCAAGTAAAAATACAAAATATGGTGGGTTTGGAAGAACGATTAATCGTCTTTTGATTCTGAAAGTTTAATCAGAGTAATTTTTGTTTAAAGCGAGAAAACAATTTTTGAAGTTGAACTCTCGCACCACTACCCGGCGTCGCTTCTTAACGCCTCTTCGCCGCACAGCACGCCACCTGCGACGATAGCCGAAGCGATTAGGTCCAAAGAAACAACGGAGTTTGCTGCCCGATTCCCCTCGTCCTTCTTTTCTGGCTGTAAGGGAAGAAACGGCGGGTATCGTGTACTAATCGGAGGTGCCGCCGGTGCGTCGCCATAGCAGCCCCGTTGTGCCCTTTGTACCCGAGGGCGGCTCCTCACACTCCGAAACGCGATGCCTAATCGACGGGCGGCATCAGCTGACGTGGACGTCTGAAACACGATAATATCGCCGCGAAATCTAGCCGTCACGCATGCTGCGGTGAAAAGCGGAACTATGATCCGGTTCGCCCTTAGTTGGAGAGCAGTGAAGGCTACAGGCGCGTGATCAAAGCTCTCAAACGCGCTGATTCAGTAGGCTAACTCGGAGGCTTGAAGCATCGTCACAAACCAAGATTGCGCTTCTAGCATCATTTTCGGTCCATATTGTCAGTGCGGGAATCTTTACATGACACATCGGAAATAATGAATAAACAAAGGCACGTGTCCGCACTATTGACACTGGGTATCGAGACTTATTCCTTGCCTTTTGAGGAACCCGCTTCTGCGCTAGTAAGCTAAGAAAGGGCTGACAAGAGAGAAGTTGGCTTTTGAACGACCATTTGAGATCGGAAATCTGTCGAAGAAAGAACTTCATGTTTCGTCAAGTACGCTGTACGGTGGTGTAACGATGGATGAAGATGGTCCCTCTGGAGAAAGAAGTCAATCTACGGTTCCCGTGGATGCTGATCAGAAAACGTAGGAAAGCTGGCTTTATTTTGTACAATACAATGATAGTTGTGTCGTGTTTACTCGTGTCTACCCTGTCACAGTATCTGTATAGTTGCGGCCGCTCAATTCATGACTTTTTCAAACCAAATAGACTAGCTCTTTTTTTTAAAGCTGGCCATTCGTCGTACTTGTAGTATGTGTTACGTTAGACATGTATAAGCCCAAGCTGTAGGGAAGGATGCGTTGGCTTATATTAAATACGCATGGTTCGCCTTATACCTGTCGCAAACCAATTAGCTTTATAAAAGTTCAAAGCCGAATGGCGTTTTGCGTACAAGGCTAGCTTCTGCACGAAAGGCACATATGTGCCCAACTTGTCATTTATGCGCAGCACGCAGATATGGCTCACATAAATGAAAGAGCAGTCATGTTCCATTCAAATTTCTTTTTCATTGCAGAAGCCGAACTTCCTCCGTGCTCCCTTGGTGCAAGGGGTTGCCATGTGACCACACAGACCAAGACGCGGTCCCTCATCAACGCTCAAGACCTGACGCACACGGATCGGCGGCTCATTTCGCTCCGTTCCGTGCGCCCACAAGGTGACATCCGTACAGTGTGTTCACATCATTATCAAGTATACCTTAAAAAGTACACATCACTGATTGCATCCAAGTGGTGTTCTAACCCTTTCTATGAACACGTCAAAAACCGCCGTGGATCAGCTGTCATTACAATAGCCTTGGCAGATGCGCAGCCCAATTTAAACCTTATTCCTGGAAACCGACTTTGTCAAGCATGCCGGCGAAATTGTTTCGAATTGAAGAAGAGACCTACTTTTCAATTACCACCACCACCTCTGGCTCGTGATGCCCCTTCTGAGCAAGATGACCCCGATGTAGCACTTGAGAGCGTCAACGAGGCCCTCGCAGCCGTTGGAGAGAGTCCTCTCCAACGAAAACGAGGGCGAACAAGCCACGAGACATACGCCCAAAAGAAGGTTAGAAAACTTAAAATCTCTGCCGAAAGAAGAATTTATACATCTTTGGGTGTACAGCAGAAACGAACTTCTCAGCCGAACCAGGATGAAGATTTTGTTTTGCGTGACTACGTGTCACTCATGCAAGATATAAAAAAAAAGTTTGACCTGGAGAAAAATAGAGAGAAAAAATTACAACTTCTAACATTGGCCCCACCCTCTTGGTCTCGCGAAAAGATTATAAACTTCTTTGGAGCCTCGGAACGACAAGCGTGTCAAGCCGTAAAGGTCAGGTCAGAATCAGGAATATTGGGCACCATGCCAAAAAGAAGAGGCCGCCCGGTCAGCGAAGAAGTCAAGGCCTCCATCATGGAGTTCTATCAGGACGACGCTGTCTCGTACTGCCTACCGGGAAAAAAGGACGTGCTACGTGGTCGCCAAAAGCGTCTGTTGTTGCTCAACTTGAAAGAAATGCACGAGGAATGGAAAAAAAAAGCTGCGATTTCAGGTGCGGCTTTTCAACATTCGCAAGTCTGCGGACTTCACATTGTGTCCTAGCAGGGGGGAGCGGCACTCACACAGTTTGCGTGTGCATGCAACACCAAAATTTTAAGCTCATGCTTCATGCTACAGGATTAGACGAAAGCACCGAAGAACTTCTATCCACTACAGTATGTGATCTACACAATGAAGAGTGCATGCTTGACAGGTGTGCCAAATATCCAAGTACCGATTTTGCAGATACTTTGCTCCGCAGCACTCCACTTCTTGACCCGGAAGAAACGGATTACGTCCATGTGCAACAGTGGGCTAGCGGGGTGCGTTGCCAACTGGAAAACATTGTTCTGACACTAGACGAGTTCCGCGAAAAATTCTTAGATATGCTGAAGGCACTGAAGCCTCACCACTTCGTGAGCAAACAACAGGCACGATACTTGCGGGAGCGCAAAGCAAACATAGGCAAACACGAGGCAATAGTACTCATGGACTTCGCTGAAAATTATAGTTTCATCGTGCAGGACGCCCCGCAATCCTATCACTGGGTGAATACTCAGGCATCAGTACACCCCGTTGTTATTTACTTTCGCAAACAAGAAGCCACCACCCAAGAGATTTCTATAAAATCATTCAGTTTTATTTCTGACTGCCTAGAACACAACACGGTGGCAGTTTCTGTATTTCAGAGTGAAGTAATTAATATATTGAAGCGAGACCTTCCGCAAATTAGAAAAATTCACTACTTTTCTGATGGTGCGTCCTCTCAGTACAAGAATAAAAAAAAAACTTTGCAAACCTCTGTCAACACGAAAATGATTTCGGCATTTCCGCTGAATGGAATTTTTTCGCAACGTCCCACGGGAAGAGTGCTTGTGACGGAGGCGGGGGTACAGTGAAGCGTCTGGCAGCAAGGGCCAGTCTTCGAAGTCCCTTCGAGAACCAAATCATGACCCCCCAGCAGCTGTTTACCTGGGCCAAAAATAACGTCGGGGCATAACAATACTTTGGGTGCCGAAAGAAATAGTTGAAGAAAAACGAGCTCGACTCACTTCAAGATTTAGCTCGGCGGTCCCCGTCAAAGGGACAAGAAGTTACCATCACTTTAAGCCTGTGTCACCATCTACGCTACGTGCTGGACTTACGTCCTATTCAGCAACGCAAGAATTTGTCATTTCAAAGCCGATTTGAACACAAACGACGCGTGAGCCTTCAACGGCGCTCATTCGTCAACACCACATCGCCTCGTCGTTTGAGATTGCCCGTTCACGGGTCTTTTGTGCTGCTGTTTACATATGTCCTGACGTTAACAAGAGAGAGTGATCGCGTTGTGTATGTAGGAGACAGCTAGCTTACTAATGGATGCTCTGAACCGGCAGCGCTAAGCATCTCCTGACATCAAGACACAGGAAGATCACAGGAGGACATCGCCGCGTAAAACGGTCGAAATGGGAAAAGCCATAAAGCAACAAGAGTGAAAAACAGCCCCTTTTCACCAAGATGTACCCGACAACTCAAGGTCCTGCTCCCTACCTGCGTGGGCACACCGTTACACCGTCGCACGCTTCGCCGGGCTCGACGGTGCCGTGCTGTGCAGAGAAGAGGCACAAGAAATGACGCCAGGTTGCGACGTAAAAGCTCAACTTCAAAATGTTTTTTTTTTTTCGTATTTAGAGCAAAATTATTTTAAATAAACTTTCAAGAACAAAAGGCAATAAACTCTTCTGTAAAAGTCACCATGTTTCGCATTTTTCTTTCGACCACGTCAAGGCAGAATTGACGGCTCTTTAAACGGCAGAACGAAATTTTGCACAAATTAAGTTGTTTTTTCTGCAAGATATTTAGTTGTACGGCCCGAAACTTTTTTTTTTTGTGCAGTATATTCACAAGGTTGCCAATAAGAATTTTAATCACCTGCAGCAACGAGATAGTTTGTAACCAAACTATCAAAAAGGCTAAAATTCTCGTATATTACTTTTTTTTTTAATTGCTTGAACCGAATATTCATGATCCTTATTACACAACAATCAAAATACCATGTGGTTTTTAGGAAAAAATAGTCCACAGTTCTATAAAAATATCTTAATTTTCATCAATTAATAAATGACTCTTAGTTTCACTCCTTTTTTACGAGTTCAAACCGCCATCACCCCATGAAATTTGTTTCTCGTCAAAAATGTTTTAGAGAAGCACCACAAACATTATGGTGAAGAACCATTAATTTTATTTTAGGAATCGGAGGTCGCCGTGGGACCTTTGGCATGGCATGAAGAAGTCCACGTCAGCTGATGCCGCCACCATATGATGCCGCCACCATATGATGCCACCATATTTTTTATTTTTACTCGGACCAGCTCAGGGTGGAATAAACGGCTGTTTATGCGTCAAAACGCACTTTTTGGCAAATTCAGGATTTGTTTTTTACTGCAAAATGTTTAATTGAGCGGTTTAAAATATTTTTATAGGTTATATACCTAGAGGGCAGCCAGTAAAAAGTTATATTAGGTCCCGGGAGCAATTATATATATTTTTTAATAAAATGACAAAAATGTTTATTTTTGAATAAAATTATGTATTTTTAAAAAAAATATTTAAATTAAACAAAACTGCACAAACCCAACCACATTGTAAGTCGACAACCGTGCCAATTTAAGAAAAAAATATTGTTGGGTGTTTCATAAAAAAGCTGATTTTTCGTAAATTATTGAGTGATGCCTAGTTTCACGCTGTTTTCAAAAATTAAAATCGCGCTCACGTCATCACAAATTTTTTTTCGTCAAAACTATTTTAGGGTATGCCTACCGTAGTACGGACATTGTGGCCGAAGCCCATGAATTTGTTTTTAGAAATCGGAGGTGGTCGAGCGCAACGTCTGGGGCGTTTAACGTGGAATGACCCTAAAGACATTCAGTAGGACACCAGGAAGTCGGTACGAATCCTAAAAAAAAAAAAAAAATTAAAAAGAATGACGTTTCCTGTTTTTGTAGGGAATCTTGTGCGTTGTTTGGTTTTATTACTTCCTTAATTAATTCATTCTGTATATTTTGTTCAGACGGGCGGCAAACGGCATGTAGACAGGGTAATGGGGTCATAAAACGTCAACACGCCCTCGCCCACCGTTGCGTCAAGACTCTGCGCCTATTGGCGACGCGTGCGACCAAGAGAGTGACCGTTGTCGTCAATCACGACTCGCCAGACGCTCACCATGACATCTTTGTTTTGGATCAATTCTTCTTTCATCGACGGAACTAAGACAAGATTACCGACGTTTACGCTGTTGGTTTAAGAGTACGACGGCTCCAAGCTTTCATCGTGCTTTTCGCACATACCACCAAACTTCATGTTTGCGACGGATATGATGTATTGTCTGGATCACAGCTCGCGACACCACGGTGAGGCAAATCTTGGTTGGCGTCAGGGACTGAAGCTACAAGAGGGTGTTATTGAAACATCTCGGTGCTGATAGTCACTGACAGGGTAAGAACGGCATTGAGGTCTTCAGTTGTTCCACGTCCGGCACGAGCTTCTTTCCTTCGATAACACCAAAGCACGTACGAACTCCATTCGATAACGCTTGGGCGTCGCGTGAGCTTTGAGCGTGCAAGCGCAGCCAAAGCACGTCCGAAGGCAACGAGTCCGGTGCTGGAAGCCGGGCATAGGAAAGGGACGCCCTGCCGATATCATTCTGCCATTAGCTATATTTGAGATGATCAGCTGTAGGAATGTAAGGGCCAAGACAACAGAGTTCGTAGATCGTGTTGTCCCTAGAGCCACAATCACTATGTTACGCTTCAGATTCACGACTTTTCAGCCATGTTGGCTCCTAAAACCATCGTGTTCCGTGGCTTCAAAAGTGTGTACAGAAGTGTGTATTATGTTAATGAAAAAATGTGCATAACAAGTTTTCTTTTATCATTTTCCTTTCCTTTTTTCTACCACGCTTTCATGCTCTCCCATAGAGGTAGCGAGGCCTGTGGCACTGCTGTTTTCTCGCCACCCTCTGTTTGTGTATTCAAACTTAAAAGAACTTTGATCGATTGATCAAGTGGGGTTGGGGAGTATGGTGCTGGTAGTATAAAAAGATAGAAACAGCCACTGTTTTTTTTGTTGTTGTTGTTGTTAACAAACATTAAAGATCTGCCTATATAGTATAACTTCTGTAGCAAAGCGCATAGAAACCTATAACACAGCGAATCTTCATTGGTCAAAATTAAAGCCGCGTTCTCACTGATTAATACGTAATACGAAAGACAGTCTGCGGACCCGGTCTTGGGCGTGCGTTTTTCTTGTATGACGGTCCTGCCATATTGGTCATCAAAAATCTCTTTGCAGACATGTTTGACGCATAGATATGTAAAAAGTAAACATACGTCGTACAATTATGTCCTCATGGCTGCAGGGAACACCGTGTTTTTGTATATGTATGAGCAATGTTGTAGACACGCGTGTTTGAGAGCAAGTAAAAGCAAAAAGCATCGTGCGATAAAATAAACTCTTTCTCGTAGCACCCTTAAAAAAAGCCTAGAAATAAAGGAATAATTTTCGACGATGGGTCGACCTTGTATATTTTTTTTTATTTTTACCGAATTCTGGTAATCACGTGGCTTTGAAATTCAAAATAATTTATAACAGTATTCAAAAATAATAATTCGGGCCCCTCACCGCAATATATGAAGTTGTTAAGAAATTAAGATATACGATGAACTTTTTTTTTTTTTTTTTTAAACCAGAAAGCTGTGGCTGCAAGCTTTTTGACACGTAAGAGAACTAGAAAGCGCTGCGCCAACGCTCCAAACCAAAGTTTTAATCCCATTAATGTTTAAATATCACCGAGAGCGCCCGAGCACCCGGCAGCATAACAAACACATGCGTCACCAAAAACAAACGACGAGTGTTCGAGGCGATAGATTTCGAGTTTCGTTCAAGAACCTCTTCCTGCCAAACGTCGGTGACGACAAAGCCGGATATCTACGCTGCCGAACTCCACGTGAACCACATAATGACGTTTTCCGAGGGCGAACGTTTGATACAAGAAGGCGGCAAACATCCTCTCTGACGCTAGCCCTTACGTCTGCTTTCGTCCCTTGATAGCGCGTCGACGCCGGGGCACACACTGACGGCCGTCCGACGACGTCCCTCATTGCTGCTTGTCGGACCGGGTCTTTGGGGCGCAGGAAGCCAAGACTTCCGCCGATAGCGCGCAACGCTTCCTGAACTCCGAGGCTGCCCATTATACTCCGTTTCCCTTTAAAGGGGCGATGCCATAATTTTTATGTTTTGAGTAAATACCGGTATGTCTCTGCTCGCGCAAACAAGCCCGTGCAATGGCAAGCTTGCCAAAGCTATGTTCACGCGCAAGCTGCACGTGCTTGCACAAATGGGGCACCAGCCGGGCGCCATGCTTGCATATCTCAATAAAACACGCGTTAGTTAGTTTTTTTTTTTTTATAATCGAAAAAAACAATAGACCGATCTCACCAGCCAGTTCAACTACGCCACCGCTGCCGCAGTGCATCGAGGGAACTTTAGTCTTTCTGCACGTGTGACAAACTCGCTGGAACTCTGCGCGTGTACAGCACGAGGCGGAACGGGCCCTATCGTGCACTGCCGTTTTCCTTCTGTGAACTAAAGTTATGGCGGCGTCACGCATGCGCCGAACGCTTGGTAAGATCGGTCTATTGGTGCGTGTATGTTTATACAGCCGGAAGTTAGTCTGCCTTGCTGTAGATGAGAAATTTAGCCTGTGCGGTATAACCGCTATCCTGGTGTTTTGAACGTGCTTCACGCAGTAGTGATACACGACCCCACGCCGCTGCGATACTCATCGAGATTGAAACCAGTAGGGGTGGGGATTGAAGCCAGGATCCCTGGGTTCTGCAGGGCGAACTTTCGCTCGACGTGCTCCGAGCTGGTGTTCGCTACCCCACTCGGCCTAGGGCTAGGATTTCAGACACTGGTCTATAAAACATTGCAAGATGCAAGAAGCGATACTTATTTTCAACACAATAAAACCAGAGCCACGGAAAACAAGAAGGACATACGCAACAACGTCTTGTTGTGTGTGTCCTTGTTTTCCGTGTCTCCGGTTTTATAATGTTGTTTAATATTCACTAGCTCGCCTGTGCCCTAACCCTTCTTTCATAATTATTTGACGCACATAAAAACGCAGCCTCCGCAAGCAGGTTTCAACTGGGTGTGATGTCGCTTCTCCGCACTGCCTCCTATAATTCTATCAAGTCTAGTCTATAAAAATTTCATAAAAATATGGTTTCAGAATGTCTAGTGGGACTAGACATCATCTACATTCTAAAAACTTCGGTTGAAAGAAAGTCTATAGAAATTCCATTGAAATTTGACCATACGATGTGACTGGATATGAAGTGGAAAGAATCGTAAAAATGTGAATATAATTTCTATAGACCGCCTGATTTTGTTTGTTTTGTATTTAAGGGCGGGGATGTTGTAGAAGAGTGAGGTGCTAATATTTGAACATCATTTTTTTTCTACCTCAAACGACTTTTTTATTGTCTTCTAAAGAAATTTGAATGGATCGCTCCTTAAATAACGAATTCCGTGCATCGTGCTTTAACGAAAAAAATACTTCGCAATTTTGTTTCTGTTTTTTGTTTTTGTGGGCGAAGTTTATATTGATTCAATATTATAGCAGAGGTGAACTTTTCTCCGCCTCCTCGTGTTTTGTTTGAGACGTGTTTTAAGACGTTCCCCGAACATCGATACTAATTTCCCCTCGTAGCATTTTTTTTTTTTTGTAAATTTTATAGCATAATATTTTTTGTGTGTGTAGCACCGACGACAAGGAAAGACAAACAGTGCACTGGCCATCTCATTACTACCGCGGCGGCTAGATAAACAAAACTGAGAAATAAATTACGAATTTCTGGGGGGGTTTGTACTTCTTTCCGCTGATTTTGGTAAACTGATCTCGCGTCTTCGATTCATTACTTTAAAATCGCTCGGGACTCTTTGTTAATATTAAATCGGCATCGACATCCCAAAAGCAAAACGCAGCGTTTTAAAGCCATTTAATAATAAAAAAAAAAATATTCATCCTCGAAAGAGCTTTGGTGGATTAATTTGTTTACAATTATTTACTAATGCTCTTTCTTCTGTTTAGGGTTAAAATTATACATTAAGCTGACGGGTCAATGACTTTTAAGGAGATGCATGTCTTATCTACCAACACCGTCCAAAATATTTTTGTTTTCGTTATGTTTTCCAGCATGTCACCATAACTAAATAAAAGCTGACCGGGTCTTACAGCAATTTATTATCAAGACAAATATTCCCGACTGAAACGAGCAATACATAAGAGTAGAAGTTGAACTTTTGTAACTTTAATGTTGTTAACTTGCGAGGACGTGCTGAATCCATAGAACGCGTCGTATTTAGGGCTATGTGCTTTGGAAGGTTTATTTTTCTTCGATTTCAGTGGTGTATTTTTTGGCGTTCATTCTATCCCACAGATTCGGTATTTTTCGGTGTCAATTTGCGGTGTCGGACAATAGATAGGCCCTTATCGGGGCTTCTGTTGGGGTAAATAGGACACAGTAAATAGGACGCGAGAATGGAATCCCTAAACTCCCGGGAACGCACACGTGGCCAAAATACTTGGGAAGCGTCTCCAATACCGAAAGACAATTCTCAAAGCAAGACGTGCAGGATAAATTCGCGCTCGTATAGACCCTTCCATTTAGCGCTCTCTGGGCGGCACCATTTTGTTCGACAGCAGCGCCCTCTCCACACATCCGGGAAATTCAGCGGTTTCGGCGGGGTAAAACGAGAGAGAGGAGGGCACGAGCCCGACTCCGCTAGCAGTCGACAAACCGGGAGGTTGCCATTCTCCATCTTTGGGCTGTAGCGGCGGGCTTTACGGAACATTGAACTCTCGCTCGTGGCTGCCGTTGTGAAGTGGTTCGCGTTCTTAGATTAGTTGTGGCTACTCCAAAATCAGCCTATAGCTCCTTGTTGTTATAGTTCGGTAAATGATCAACTATAGTCGGTTACAAGTCAAGAAGGTAGCGGCAAATGCCCCTCAAAGGGAATTTTGTATTCCTCCGCCACCAATCGCGTCCCGTTCTTTCCGTGACGTCACGACCTGCCCGAACCAATCTTGTTTTGGCAAATGAATATTTTCAAAATGGCTGCCGGGCAGATTTTATACAACTCCAGTATCTTCCAGCAATTATTCTGTTTTTTTTTTTAACGCGGTTTTTTACTTACCGACCATACGTCGCTAAGTCGTAACCACGTCCATTTTTATTCGCAATAGGTTCTGCGCGACAGCGTGAAAATCCAGCGATAGCATTGCCATCGAAAAGTTCGATGAGGGAGTAAGGCCTAGCATCGTACATACGTCGAACGCCGTCTGCTTCTCTGCCTCAGGTTCCGCCTCAACATCGTGACGGCAGCGGCTTTTCTTCGCAGTGGTTTCCGTGGAGCGACGTTAAAATGCAGCGGTAACCAAACTCTTCTTTATAAGTGTAGTGGACTGTGCGGGAATAAGTGAAATAAGTGAACCGCGAACACAGTAAGTGTCTTCACCCGATTTCGACCGTATCTTTGCTGGCGCTAATAAATAGTCTGTCTACTGAAATGACGCCTTCGAAGCAGTATGTATTCATCTGTGACACGTGGCGTCCTTGTCAAGTTTCCGCGTCGCAATCAGCTGCACGCTAATCTATGACTGCGATAGTACCCGCGGGTGCACCCTCGTTTACAATAATGAGCTGTAACATACATGTGGCATACAAATGATAAAGCCAGTGATGCGTATGTTACAAACATTGATGCGTGATGCGTATGTTACAAACAACGTGGCGTCCTTGTCAAGTTTCCGCGTCGCAATCAGCTGCACGCTAATCTATGACTGCGATAGTACCCGCGGGTGCACCCTCGTTTACAATAATGAGCTGTAACATACATGTGGCATACAAATGATAAAGCCAGTGATGCGTATGTTACAAACATTTAATTGATATTGTTTTGGACGTTAAGAAGCTGATGTCTTCTTTTGGGAAAAATATCAGAATTTGAGGGAAGCAGATTTGGTTCTCTCAAATGCTTCCGAACATTCTGCTTGCTCTCAGAGGCCCTGTCAGTCGTATGTTTATGCTTCGAAACCCGGGTGCGTGACGCGTGTACCCCGACTCGCGTCGCCTCGCGGCCTGGGGTATTACCGGTAAACACGCACCATTTTTTCCAATTTACTTTAGAAGGAAAATGTGTCCACAATATTGGATCGCAGCATTGGTTTAATAATTTGTAAAAGATGAAAAGTATGTCAATAAAAATTGATTGCAAGGGCAGCTTCCCGCTTCATGAATTGTGGCCTTCTTATATGCGAAATATTTGTTTAAATCAAAAATTGAAAACATACCGAATACTCAGATGTCCTGATCTTGGTCCGAATGCAAGTGGCAGAATGATTTGTCTTTATAACAATAAAATCAACAATGTTTGAATCAAGCTACAGCTCAAACCGCCTAATTACATTTCTGATGTATGTTTATCTCTGCATTATACCAGGCCGTAGCCGCGAACGAGCTCTTCAGAGTCTGCCATCATCTTTCTGGTCTACCTTGGCAAAGACAGACTCGTGTAAAAAACATATTGAGCTTCTTAGAGGCAACTTCGCAGTCCTCATTGTCAGAGCTTTCATGAAACCATCGGAAAGAAGGGTCCCTGTCGTTTCATCGACACATGTTTCATCAACTTTTAATGACTCTCGTTTCATCGACACTGATTGTTTCAACGATACTACCACACTGTGCTGTGAAGTTTCATCGACACACAAATTGCACGCTGTAGGAACATTTTGTTGTGCGTTTATCACTGGGGAACATGTTAAACTATCCGACCCACCCAGTTCACGACGCTTTGCAACGACAGTCTCCAGCAGTTCATTACAAAAATGTGGACCCACCCAGCCCACCCGTACATGCCGCTTCGCAGCAGCGTGTAAGGGTGGTCCTGCCCCCGTGCATGTACCCGTACTCTTGCTCACCAACAAACCAGCGCACCCCTAACCAAAAAAAAATGTTGTTGACGAAACATAGCAAGTTATATCGATGAGCGAGTGTCGATGAAACAATCTGTTGATAAAACGTCGCAACGTTGATGAAACATACTGTCGGGGAAATGTCATTTGATGAAATGAGTGGCACCGTACAAAAAGCCTGTTTCCGAGCCGCGTTACTTAAACACTATCGCAGGCATCATTTTTAGATACCCATTGCCAGACAAAATGCACTCTAAACAAAACAAAGAAAATTATTTTACGCCCCTCTGCTGTTAAAGTTCACGACCTGGAATTGGATAAGGAGCCATCAGGAGAATTTGAAATGGTTCTGGACTGGACAAGATGGACTCGTTATCGGCGTTATTGGTGCAAAATTATGACGAGTACAGCGCGCTCGGGCCTGAGAGCTAAGGGTTAACGTGGGGCTCCCCAAGCCGAGGGGTATGGCGAGTGCACACCGACAGTGGGAAGCGACCACCTACCTATCTGATCTCGTTTAAAGCCTTAGACCTCAGCCTTCAAAGGGCTCTGCATGATCCGTCGAATGGGATAACTTCTTAGCAGCCCATTAGACTGATCCTACAATTCCGCCCCAACAGTACATCCCCAGGCCTTCCAGGAGGCGACCCACTTGATCCGGGTGCGGGAAGGGACCCCAAATCGTGTCTCTAAAAATAGCGCAAGGACGACGGAGGGAAGAACAAGAGGACAGGAAAGAGCGCTAACTGACAACTGGCGTTTTATTTACAAGAGAAAAGAAGACGAAAAGAAGTGAGGTAATTCAAAGACAAAAAAGGAAGATTGAAAAAGAAGGAGGAAGATAAAAAAGGTTTCGATAGGAAACAGAAGGGTGCTTTTTGTAATTATATACAAAATATCATAAGCAAAAATTGAAAAAATAAAGAAATAAAAAAGTTAAAGAAAATAAAAAGTTAAAAAATTTAAAAGGAAGAAAAGAAAAAAGAAAAAAAGGAGAAGAAAAAGGAAGGAACAAAGAAGAGAAGAAGAAGAAAAAAATAGTTCAGTGACAATATTTTCTTCTTCTCTTCTTTTTTCCTTCCTTTTCCTTCTCCTTTTTTTTCTTTTTTCTTTTCTTACTTTTTATTTTTTGAATTTTTTTATTTTCTTTAACTTTTTTTATTTTCTTTATTTTTTCAATTTTTGCTTCATAATAGTTTGTATATAATTACAAAAAGCACCCTTCTGTTTCCTATCGAAACCTTTTTTATCTTCCTTCTTCTTTTTCAATCTTTCTTTTTTGTCTTTGAATTACCTCACTTCTTTTCGTCTTCTTTTCTCTTGTAAATAAAACGCCAGTTGTCAGTTAGCGCTCTTTCTTGTCCTCTCGTTCTTCCCTCCGTCGTCCTTGCGCTATTTTTTAGAGATGTTTACCCAACTAGGCCACCAGATGATTCTAATTCTAACCCAAATCGTGACCTGCACTATATATTTGACCTCTGGGCCAGCTGATGGGGGCACTACAGCAGCACCAACGGAAAAGGGGATTACGCCCGTTACAGACTATAGCATCACAAAACCCAGAAGTACCTCCATTCATTCTAAACCAGCTTTAGAAGCCGCCCAAGCACTCAAAAACGACCTTCCAGTACTTCACAACTCTGTCCTCGGCAACAAGTCTGGCTGTAATCTGTGCATTGTGGTTCTTATCGGCTTTAGAAACGTTCTAATTAATCCTCTATACTGCACTAGTCCGGGAGGCTCAAAACTGAGGTCTCTATGGAAGACCGCTTCACTTCATCACAGCGTTTCTGCAAGACGGGTGATATGAAGTTTGAGTCGAACTGAACTAGGCCCAGTTACTGGCATTGGCATTCCCCAGATCTTCGTCCTCTCACCAATCCTTCATCAGTGTTGTAGCCGACTTTTCCTCACGTCTAGCAATCGGTGCTGTTTTTACGATATATTTCAAGCCAGTACAATGACGCCTCTTAAATTCAGGAAATCTATGCCACGCCCCTTCAGACCGCACTTCGGCGCACAGGGCAGCCTGCTCCTCATCCACCGCGAGGTGTTAGCCAACTCGCCGAAGTGCGACCCAAGAGTCATAATGGCCGTCGACTTCAAGGGAACTTTCGACGTCTCTATTATGCTTCGAAACGAAGTAGTAGCACTGGGAGTTTGCTCTCCACTGTGCTTACACAAGGTATTGTTATCCCCAGGGTGGCCTTAGTCGTGTGAATGGCCACAGACGTCCCGTTTTTGTTTCGAAACAGATAATTAGCAGTTAGAGTTAGCTGCTTACAGTGCTGACGTACGTTATTGTTATTCTCAGAGTGGCCTCGGTCGTGTGAATTGCGACCGACGTCCAGTTTATGCTTCGAAACATCACTGGCAGTAAGAGTTAGCTGCCCACAGTGCTGACGCACATTACTGTTATTCTCAGAGTGGCCTCGGTCGTGTGAATGGCGACCGACGTCCAGTTTATGCTTCGAAACAGGTCATTGTCAGTTAGAGATAGCTGCCCGCAGTGCTGACGCACGCTATTCTTATTCTCAGAGTGGCCTCGGTCATGTGAATGGCGACAGACGTCCAGTTTATGCTTCGAAACAGATCATTGGCAGTTAGAGTTAGCTGCCCGCAGTGCTGACGCACGTTATTCTTATTCTCAGAGTGGCCTCGGTCATGTGAATGGCGACAGACGTCCAGTTTATGCTTCGAAACAGATCATTGGCAGTTAGAGTTAGCTGCCCGCAGTGCTGACGCACGTTATTCTTATTCTCAGAGTGGCCTCGGTCATGTGAATGGCGACAGACGTCTAGTTTATGCTTCGAAACAGATCATTGGCAGTTAGAGTTAGCTGCCCGCAGTGCTGACGCACGTTACTCTTATTCTCAGAGTGGCCTCGGTCATGTGAATGGCGAGAGACGTCCAGTTTATGCTTCGAAACAGATCATTGGCAGTTAAGGCCGGTTCAGACACTTGCGGTTGAGTGCGTTTGACTGCGTTGCGGCGAGAACCGAAAGCGAGTCACCGGCACATTTGTGCTTCGTATGAAGCTTGGAATTCAATTCAAGGAATCTTCTTGGCACGCGATATAAGCAGCAGGGATGTCCTGGTGTCTCGCAGCCGCAACGCAGTCAAACGCAGTCAAACGCAACTGTGTGAACCGGGCTTTAGAGTTAGCTGCCCGCAGTGCTGACGCACGTTATTCTTATTCTCAGAGTGGCCTCGGTCATGTGAATGGCGACAGACGTCCAGTTTATGCTTCGAAACAGATCATTGGCAGTTAGAGTTAGCTGCCCACAGTGCTGACGCACATTACTGTTATTCTCAGAGTGGTCTCGGTCATGTGAATGGCCACTGACGTCCAGTTTATGCTTCGAAACAGATCACTGGCAGTAAGAGTTAGCTGTCCACAGTGCTGACACACGTTACTGTTGTTTTCAGACGGGCCTCAGTCATGTGAATGACCACAGGCGTTTCCTTTAGACTTCAAAAAAGAACACTGGTACTGCGATTTCGCTCTCCGCTGTGCTAACACACGGTTTTGTTATTCCCAGAGGCCTCAGTCGTGTGAATGGCCACAGATGTCCCATTTATGCTTCAAAGCAGAGCACTGGCAGTGATCTGTTGTCGTTTTTCTTAGACAAAAAAGAGCTTATTTGCAATCATAATTCTATTTGTTGCGTAGCAAAGATGTTTGGACAACGGGAAGGGCCAATATGGCATATGATGTCTTTGCCGTAGATGGGCTGCAAACTTTTGTTTTCGCGAAGTTGAAATCTATACTTATGATTCATGGCACAGTGCAATGCATAGACCAGCTTAGACATTATCGCACCAAAAATAAAAAGTTTGTCTGGTGGCTGCATATCGAAATGCTATACGGCAACGAGCAGATAAGCATGACAACATGAGACACAGGAGGTCGGTGGTGGACAAGAACAACGATCCGATTTTAAAGCATATGAGTGGTACTTAAAAGGACCGTTTTGTGTTCCGAGATGTTCCACGCTTTCTCCATAATGGTGGCGTTAAGCTTCGTCAAAGGGCTCGACACCAGACAGGTCACTCTCGGATGGGGTGTCCTCTCCATCCAGCTGAATGACGATGGGCTGGATGTGGGCACTTGTGGCACCGCCTCGTCGGAACGTTGCTTCGATGTCAATAACGTGCCTGACAGCATTAACCGAGTTGTCAGTGGTGAACTTGTCAACTTCTTCGTTGAGGAGTGTCGCCACGTCGACAATCTTGAACGTCGTGTTTCGGGCAGCAACGCCGTTCTTGATCTGCGCCCATATCAGTTCAATGGGGTTGAACTCGCATTGATACGGTGGGAGCCTGACCACAGTGCAGCCAGCCGTCTCGGCAGCAGTGTCCACACGATACTTCAGGTGCTGTGGCTTCACCAAGGTCACAATGTCGAGCAGCTGCTTCTTCAGCATCTTGGGGTCCCATGAAACTTTTTTAGACGTCAGCCACTGTCGGATGTCGTCCTTGCGGAAACTCGTCGTCGGCACTGCTTGTAACCACCGTGAATGGTAAGAAGTGTTGTCCATGACGATAACGCTTCCTGTCGGCAGTTTGTTGAGGACACCGTCGAACCACTTGTCGAAGCGGGCGCCATTCATTTCCTCGTGGTAATCGCCGGTCTTTTGTCCACGGAACACGTCCAGGCAGCCGTCGACGAAGCCTTCATCGCTGCCGATGTGGGTGGCAATAAGACGCTGGCCCTTCCCCGATGGCTGCTTGACGGCAAGTCGAGAGACCACGCATGAAGGCGTCGCGAGACGAGGCCATGGTCGTGTCTACCCACACCCTTGAGCATGGGCGTACCAACCGGGGGGGCAAGGGGGGCGCTTGCCCCCCCAGTTCTCAGAGAGGGGGGGGCAAGGCATGTGTTTTGCCCCCCCTGAAACAGCCGCCACTGGGCAGGGCAAGCAGTGGCCGGCGGTTCCCAAGGAATACCAAGGGTACCGCCCCCCGACCCGCGGGGGCATATTTTTAACGCGCAGGCCATACACACCCTAGCAACGACCCTCACTCCGAATTGACTGGTTCGTGGAGATAGGCGCTGCCGCCGTGAATATAGGCAGCGGTTACAATGCGAGTTTCCGAGCGTAGCTTAGTGGTAAGATGTCTGCCTCATACGTAGCGGACCCGGGTTTCTATCCTTCTTTTATTTTTTTTCCTCGAACGTTTTGTTTTGTCGAGGCATTTGGCGATATTTACAACATTTGTTTTTTACGAGTAACACTGAAAAAGCGAATGTTGTCGACGAAACATCGCTGAACTAAATGGTATGGACTCTATTTACGGAGGTGCATGGGGGACAGCGGCGCTTGGGTTGCCGGCTGGACGCCGCAAGGCGGCGTGAACGGCGGGGGGAGTAGTGTGAACTAAAGTCCCTCTATCCTGGGAAAAGTGGCGCCATTCATTGTTCTGGAAATGCTCGAGACACGTGCCGCGCACCACATCTGGGAAGAACATGGTGTCTGAAATCTAGCTCAGTGCTGCGCTGTGCCGCCATGATCTTCCCAAGGGCCGCACGTTGCACGTGCCTCGTGCATCGACGCACCTTGCGCTACTTTTGAAACATGAAGGGGCTTCATCGTGAACAGAGGCCGGGGGGGGGGTGCGGGGGGGGCGGGGAAGGGGGGGGGGGGCTAATGCGCTTCGAGCGATACACGCGCCGTCCGAATCCGAAATCCAAGCTCCCGCGCGTTGCCGAGCAGCCAATCCGGCGTGAGCGTCGTTGCTAGGGGGTCTATCGCCTGCGCCGTAAAAGTTAGTGATTGACCGAATCTGCCGAACTTCAGATTCGTCAAAGGTCGGCACATTGCGAAATTGTGAAAGAAAGTTCGGCAAAGATTCGGCAAACATTCGGCAAATGTCTGCGCACGCGCACGAACGCGATGGGGCCATGGATCGCAAATGGACTCGGCGCAGTCGTTTGGGTAGCATCATGCAGTTTAGTACAACCAGTGGTTACGGCGAGGTGTGGAGTAGGCAACACGGTAACTGTGCGTTTGTGAGCCTTTTTCGAGTGTGGTTCTCTTCAATATTTTCTGCCTCAAGAACAGAAGATCGACCAAAATTTACGCAGTCCACTGCGCAAGTGACAAATGATGCGGCGTATTCTGGATAACAAGATTTTCATTTGACCTTTCCATTGATGCAACGAGGTAGTTGAAACATTGACTGACAACTGACAATTACGCTCAGTGCGCGCAGCCCACTGCCGTCAAACGTGGCAGAGTCACGAGAGCTGGCCAGAATGAATGGGATGCAGCTGGCATCGTCGTCATAATGTGATACATTTTTCCCCCTTCTTTTTTTCTCCATTTTTACGTACTTTCTGTAGTGTGTTTATTCTGTACATTTACATGTCTGTTTTGTTTTTTCACATGTGGTAGCGGGCTGGCAGGCGCTTTGCGTAAGGATTTTCACCTATCTGCCTAGCCCCGCACGGGACCCTTCCAGTATGTGCAAATAAAATTATTATTATTATTATTATTATTATTATTATTATTATTATTGTTGTTAAAGAAAGGACTAGAACCGCTCCGTACCGTTTGCGTCCATTTTATCTACAAGAAAACTCGATCGCCGGTGCGCCGGCTCGCGAGCCCGCGCTGTAGCCGGGCTCTCCTCTTCTTCTAATATTCAACATCCTCCCCCCGGCGGCGTTGCGGATGGTGTCCCCGCCTCGAGGAGATAGAGGCGCTGAACAGGGCGGCGCAGTTGCGAGCCGTTAGAAAGGCGTAGCGCGCATGCTCGAGTTACACCGTCCCTGCCCGGGAACGTAGTCGTCACCCGACCAAGTTTCCATAGCAGAGGAAGTGTGTTGTCGTCCTCTACGATGACCACGTCGCCGATCTGTAGTCAAGGCGGTGATGCTGTGGTGCTGATGTGGGCGGAGCGTAACTGCAGCAAATATTCTTTTCTCCACCGCTTCCAAAGGTGTTCCAACGTCCGCTTCCAAACTTGAGCACGGCGGCGAAGGTCCACAGGTGTCGAGCTTAGCGATGTAGGCTCTACTTCCAACGGTAGACTGATAGCGCGTTTTCCTAGGAGGAAGTGCGAAGGTGTCAATGCCTGAAGATCGTCGGGTTCGGAACTTAGATAAGTGAGTGGGCGGGAATTTAAAACGGCTTCAACTTGGAGGAGCACGGTGGTCAGTTCCTCGTATGACAGACTGTTGCGACCCAGACATCGTTACAAGCAGTCCTTTACAGAGCGGATGACGCGCTCCCACCATCCTCCCCACCAAGGGGCTCGCTCCACGTTGAAGCGCCATTGGATTCGGAGTCCGCTTGTGTAGTCTTGTACTTCAGGCGAGGAGGCGAGGTTGAGGAGTTTTGCGGATTGGTGGAATGTTCGAGCGTTGTCCGAGTAGACTATAGATGGCAGACCTCTGCGAGAGACAAAACGACGAAAGGCGAACAAAAAGGCTTGAGACGTCGTGCGCGAAGAAGTTCGAGGTGTATGGCTCGGGTGACCGCGCAAGACAAAACTGCGATGTAGGCCTTCGTATCGACCGCGGTGTTACGAACATATAGGGATCCACAGAAATCGATGCCGACGACATTAAACGGACTTGTTTCTGTGATTCGCTCACGCGGGAGAGAAGCCATGGGTGCAGTTGCTGGTACGAGCCTCCGGCGCTTGTATTATTATTATTATTATTATTATTATTATAACAATCCTGTTTTTGGTTCACAAGTAGTTTGTGCCAAATCAGAATAATATTTATTTTTAGTTCGCGTTATTTTGCAATTTTCATGTATCTGCATGAAACTAAACAAAGAGCTATCATGCTCGACGTTGCACATGCGACATTCCTAACTCTTCCTATCTTCCTAAACGTCCGTGTGTGTCCTAACTCCAGAAACCGGAGTTTTAAAGGTTAAAAACAGCGCGTTGCGAATATGGAACGCACACTTTCATGCAACGCTGAAGTCAAGTGACTCAAATCGAAAAAAACATACATATTTACAATAATATTGTTATATCTTCTGGTGAAGGCTCAGCAACCGTTGCATTCGTTTTCACGCACGAAACGGTGACTCCCAGTAAAAGTAAGAACGCAGTGATTACCTTTATTGTAAGAATTTAAACACTTGCAGGCGTGCGCTGATGAAGCCTCAAAATCAAGACTCTCGTAGCGTTATTCGTGACTGCACCAGCTACTACCCAACCTCGTTGTCACGCCACTCTCTTTAAAGAGACACTAAAATTGCCAGTAAACACACAAAAGCGACACCGATACAATTATCTTCTAGAATATCACCTTATTCAGTAATAAATGTGTCAATAGGCACTACATGTGCCTATTGACTAAATTATACCAGGCAAAAAGAAATTAATTGACTACAGGGCAGTATCCCCCCCCCCCAGTTCTAGACCGGTTTCCGTCAACTGCTCCCAAAAATAATCCTTGTACTGTAACTAATAATACCGCGCTGTAACTAATAAACCGCTTTGATTAACTAACTTAAACGCTAGAAGCATTGTCAATAAAACGGTTGAATTCAAAGATATAATTCTCAGTTATGACCCCAATGTAATAATAGTTACAGAGACTTGGCTCACGGATAGTATATCTAATATTGAGATTGTTCCGCAGTCTTATAAAATTGTTCGTAAGGACCGTTCCTCCCGGGGAGGGGGGGGGGGGGGGGTCGCAATCGTTATCAAAAAGATCATTGATTTTTTCCAGCTAAATACGAAGTTCACAGCTGAGGCTCTATGTGTGAAACTTTTTTTAATATAACTCCTTTATTCTTGTTGGAGCTGTTTACAGGCCACCAAGTGCTGGCATAGCTGTGATGTATGAACTTCAAGACTTCTTAGATGAGCAATCTAAGGGTTTCATGAATATAATTATGGGGGGAGACTTCAACCTCTCAAACATCGATTGGCCTTCGATGACCACAGTGGCCTCTTGTAAACATTCCGATGCTTTAATTAATATTGCCTCCGCCTATAATCTAACACAGATAGTGTCGAGTCCCACTCGCATCACAAATCCTACTAGTTCGATTCTTGATCTTGTTTCTGTTGCTCAGAATTTGTATGTTGCCGATGATCACTGTGTGGTCACAGAGGGCTTATCCGACCATCATGGTTGTTTTTTATTGTCCGGGACTTGTTCCCAAACGTTGTCCTGATAAAAAATCGGAGTTTAAGGACTATAATCGAGCACAAGACGAAAGTATAATAGATTACCTCGAGCCATCGTTCGACAGATTTGCTGATAGGGCTTCAATTCCGGGATGCGATGTAGGCGAACTATGGTGCACTTTTCAAAATGCGGTGAACACGTGTATAGAAAGGTTTGTGCCATCTCGTAAGAAGCAATCTAAAAAGAATAACCCATGGATCACGAGGGAGATTTTACAAATCAAAAGGAAACCCAATATGCTAAGCAGAAAGCGCGGAAACAAAATAGAACTGACTGCCTTACGTCATAAATTGAGAACATTAATTAAGAATTCCAAGTATGAGTACTTCAACGTTAAAATGTCGAACTTCTTTTGTAACGATCCCCAGAAGTTCTGGAGGAATATATCGGAGTCAGGACACCCAGTTAACAAGATCATTAATCATGGGAGAGAACTTGTTGATAATAGTTCAATAGCGAAGATATTTAACGACTACTTTGCCTCTTTGTACACCATAAGTGACAACCTCGTTCCTGAGTTCTCGATTAAACTCGCTCACGTACCAGACATACAACTATCAGAGGAGGGAATCATCTTTGAGTTACTAAATTTGAATACAAACAAGTCTTGCGGTCAAGACAAAGTTCCTAACGTTTTTTTTTTTTTTTTTAAACGGTACGCTGAGTGGTGTTATACATTTCTTTTTCTAATTTATAGCAGATCGCTAGAGCGAGGGGTGGTACCTAAACAGTGGGAAGTGGCAAAGGTTATACCCATTCATAAGAAAGGAGATAAACATGACGCATCAAATGATAGGCCCGTTTCCTTGCTCTGCTCGTGTAGCAAGGTTCTAGAGCATTTTTTATTTAGTCATGTCATGTCACATTTTGAATCGAATAATTTTTTATGAGAGAGATAGCATGGTTTCCGGCCTGGCTACTCTACGGCAACTCAGCTCCTTTATATAGTAAATGAACTTGCAAAAGTCGTTGACAAGAGTGGGCAGATGGATATAGTATTCCTAGATTTCGCCAAGGCTTTTGATCGCGTGTCACACAGCAAACTACTTATCAAGCTAAGAGTGATACTAGGAAACGATAAGCTATTGCGATGGTTGGATTCTTACTTGAGCAACCGTCATGAGTTCGTTGAAGTAGGTGGGGCTTGTTTCCCAATTGTATCAGTTATCTCGGGCATTCCACAAGGATCGGTGCTGGGCCCACTGCTCTTTCTTGTTTTTCTAAATGATTGGACGGTTGATGAGCGTATACACTGCCGGCTTTTTGCAGATGACTGTGTGCTTTTTATTGAAATAGCTTCAAGCAATGACCAACTTAATTTAAACAAGTGCCTGTGTTCAATTTCGCAATGGTGTAACGAATGGCAAATGTTGCTAAACAGCTCGAAAAGTGTACAAATGAGAGTAACGCGCAAAAATTCACCCTTGGAATTTAACTACTGTATACAAAAATCCCCTTTACAAGTTGTGCACGAATTCAAATACTTAGGTGTCATTATCTCTTCGAACCTCAGCTGGAATAGCCGCATATCCTGGACTGCTCAGAAGGCATCAGCAAAGCTATGGTCACTGAAGAGGCGGCTGAAGCACTGTACCCCTGCAACCAAGCTTGCAATCTACACGACCGTAATACAACCTGTTTTAGAATAAGCGGATGTTGTTTGGGACCCTGCGACTAAACTTAATATTGATCGACTCGAGGGGGTACAGAAGATAGCACTGCGCTTCATTTACAACGAATACAGAGAATGAGCTCTATCCCTAACTTGTACAATAGGTCGAAAATTGCGCTTCTTTCATCCCGGCGCAAACTTAATCACTTAATCGTCTAAAGCTTTTGTATACCATTGCACACGACTCATCACGCCTTTCATTCGACAGCTTTATGCAATTTAACACATCCCGTCACACACGACATAAGCACTCCAACACAATTGTGGTACCTTACAGCAGAACCCATTGTTTAAAAAAACTGCTTTTTCGTACGAACCATTAACGAATGGAATAGTCTTTCTGCCAACATTACCAATGTCTCGTCCGTTTAGGAATTTGATTCATCATTACAGCGTTATTTCTTTGATGTGCAAACCTAGATGTTTTATTTTTCTTTCACTAGCCTGTAATATGGTTATCTTCTTCTGTGTTGCCCTGTGTGGCGTCTCCTGCCTTGGCTGCTAAATGGCAGCCGGTAGTATGTATAAATAAAATAAATAAATAAATAAATAAAACATGTTGTATTTAAGTTAATAAAAAAACAGTCCTTTTTTCGTCAGAAAAAAAACTAAATATCAATGTTAAGCCTGGTAACAGTGTATTTTTGCAGAATCTTTAGAAAGGTAACAGAAATGTTTGCCGAATCCCGAGATTCGTTACCGAATTTTCGATTCGGCAAAAATTCGGCGCATCACTAGTAAAAATATGCGACCGGGGGGGGGGGGGGGGGTTGGGGGGGGGAGGAGGTGGGGTGGGGGGAGGGAGGGGAGGGGTCTGGTTTGCCCCCCCACTCAAAAACAAGTTGGTACGCCACTGCCCTTGAGACAGTGTGCCCTGCCGTCACCCACGTCTCGCCCAAGTAGAAGATCTTTCGACCATCTTGTCGGTGACGTGCGATCTCATGCAGGTACTTCTGCTGCCAGGCGACGATGTCCTCTCGTTCAATCAGCCGCGAGTTTCGTTCCCTCTTGTCATGCTCGAATCCGATGTCGTGGAGAAGGCGACGCACAGTCCAAGCCTTCAACGAGGGAAGTTCAGTGCTCGTGCAGAATTTGGCCGTTATTTTCTTGACCGTGGGGACGTCGTTCCGTCGAAAGAAACGGTGGACGGACGATCTCAGCGCGCACAACATGAAGTCGCCGTACCTGACTTTGCGCCGCCTCTTGCCTTCACTTGCTGGGCGCTTCCGAGAAGGTGTCACAACTTGTCCCCCGGTTTCTTTCGCCTGCTTCCTAATCTCGAGGACGGTGCGTACACCAACGCCAAGCAGTTTGCTGACTTTGATGCAGGACTCCTCCACAGTGAGGCCGGGCTGGCCGGGCTTGGCGGGCGGTTCGTGTCGCATCTGAACGTACGCGTTCATTATCAGCTGCCGTGCAACTCAGTTGAGGACATCGCCGCTCTTATGCTTCTTGTAGAGGCGCCTTGGCGTAGACGGCGAGGCTGCACCAGACTCTCTTGACGAAGCAGAATCGGAGGAATTGCATTCCGCTGTCTCCACGTTGGGATTCATAACGGAAAGGAAGAGACAACTTGGATTTTTCAAAATGCGAATCGCAGGGGGTTCAAAACCTAAAACGCATGGTTTTTTTAACAAACGCAGCAAATGCACGGAATGTACCTAATTCGTGTAGGAAGGTTATCAAGCTAAAACCAACAACCATATATGCATTACTTATAAAAGTTACAATTTTCGTTGCACTGAAGCCTTCTTTTTACTTCAACCTTCCGGAGCGAGTAATTTGCCTCGGCAAGGTGGCGCAAGCTGCCACCCGCTACAAGGTCTGTCTGTAGTCAATATCTATCCATTGAAGCAGAAGAGGCGTTTTCAGTGAACTATTTTCTCGACTGCGGAGGCGTCTGAAGCGGGCGCATCACGCTTATGGGGAAGAGCTTCTACTACCTTCTTAACTTGTAACCGACTATAGCATATCTTTTTTCCCGTACTTAAATAGCAGTTGAGTCAGCCGGCAGTACTACCCTCAACTACTGCGTATATTGTGGCAGAAGAGCACGTTTTTATTTATTACTTCAGACTTCCACTCATGGTCGCTAAAGGCCTACACTAGTACGAACTTTGTATAGTAAAAAAGGTGCAGCAACCGGATTGACTTTTCGCGGGAGAGACCGGCCAATCTGACACAGTTTTCCCTTTTCTTTTTTATTTGCACGCAGGTAACAGCGCAATTGGACCCTGTTAGTCGTTTTATCTAGCATAGCATTACACGATAACTGGCATACCAAAATCTGCGCATCTGCGCTTGAAATTTCCAAAATGACGCGATTTTAAACAGGGTTTGTACGCCAGCCGGATGCTAGGTACTGCCCACTCGGTGGAGCAGACGACATGCGGGTGAGAGGGGGAGGGCATTTTCTCCCCCCTATATTCCTCTCTGCTATGACCCTAATGGAACGGTCTATACACGTTTGCAAGTCCGGTTTCAGGGGCGCGCAATCTCGTCAATGGGGTGCGCTTCTGTGCGGCCATAATCCGATTACGACGCCTTAGCTAGGCTTCGTAATCGGATTATGAGGCGTCCAAGCGCACCCCAGTCGAGCAAGATGGCAGTGCTCTGAAGCCCGACTACGGCCTTTGGGCGCGGCCATCGTGCTGATGGTGTGGGTAGATCGTCCGATAGTCAAGCATTGCTGAGGCAGTGGGTACGCCTCAGCAATGCTTGACTATCAGACGATCTACTCACACCTTCAGCAAGATGGCGGCTCCCAGGAGCCATACTTGCAAACGTCTATAGTCTTCGCCACTATGGTTATCCTAAGAATTTCTAAAACGAGCGTAAAAGTTGCATGGCGCCCCGGCTGGTGCCCCACGTGTGCAATCACGCGCAGGGCATGCGCAAAAACGTAGCTTCGGAAGGCTAGCATTTGCGCGTGTTTGCTCGCTCGAGTACCGTGTATTCGCTCGAGGCCATAGGTTTTCCGTAGTCAAGTGGGTGCCGAAAACGAGCGTTTGCCAGATGTCTTTCGCATCGTTAAATCCGTTCCTCACGGCATGCGACAAGTTTCTCTGCCCACAGCTCGTGCTGATGACGACTTGTACTTTCCTCCAATATAGTCCGCATCTCCGTGCGTATGGCGTGATTTGGTCGCGCGTGCTGGGTTGTATATGTATGCTTCGTTTCACTTTAAGTCCAGACGCAGCCCACGCTACGAACTGATGTGACCACACAGACAGCTTCAAAAGCGCACCCTCATGGTACGAGTTAATCATGTTTCTGTGCCTGTTGTCTCATCGCTGAACCATCCACAAACAGATAATCCCTATTGCCTTGCGCTACTGACGCTCTTTGATTGTTCCTATTAGCTCTTAGCGTCGACTGCGTCTCGTCTTAAGCTGAGACGAAATATAAAATGCAGGAGGGGCTATTGAATTGTAAACATTTTGCTCGAGCATAGCTTTAATCGGCATTCAAGGCGTGCATGCAGGGGCAGGAGAGCCCATAAATTGTACTGCAGCGCTTCACGTGCTTAGTGATACACACGAAGGACAGGATAGGCTTATATTCGCAGCAACCACCGCGCAGCAGGGCGGCAAGCTGTTCTTGCCAAGGAACGTGACGTCTGCCGAATGTATTTATAGTAAATGGGTAGCTCGTATAGCATATTCGTGAAGCATAATATATTACGTTGAGGTATTAGATATGGTAATTCCAGAGCTCATAAAGAAGATAAACAGGGCAATCCTCCCCAATCAAATTTAAAAAAAAAAAGTTGTTTTACGTTACACTTTTGAAAAAATGTATCATATAGCATCCTCGTTTTGTCTCGTCTGGTGCGTTCATTGTTGGACGTCAGGGTTCCTTTATTAAAGCACCCCGAATGCTGACAAACGAGGGCGTACGTTTCAGCGAAACAAAAGATTCTAATTCAAGTCATATTTCAAGCTGAGAACTCGTGCGGCGCCCCTTCAGTTATTTTTTTGTTTCCTTTAAAAAAGCATTCCAAAATATTAAAAAAAAAAAAAAGTTGAGTCCGGTTTTGTGCGTTTCTTTTTTTTTTCCTTTTGTGTTTGTGTTCTTCGGTGTAGAACATACGCGTTATCATTTCTCATAACAAACGATCACAAAACGCATAAAACACTGAAATGAAAGAACGAATGGCCTCATACAAATTCAGAACCCACTTTTAATCCTTTTTTTAATTCACCATTTTAGCGTAATCTGCATTATTATCACTCAGCTTTTGAAGATCCGCTTGTAACTTAAATTTAAAAGGGCTCTGCATTTGTTTTTAAATAGCACTGGTAAAATATCCTTTTTTTAACGACAACAAGACTGCTATAGTTACTGACCAGACATATACACGTTACCCAAAAAAGGCACTCAATCGATACACTCGTTACTCGCTCACAAAGTAACTAGATTGGTTACTCGTTACCGATTCTCCAAAGCAACGCGTTACTTTACCTCAGAAGTAGTGGGTTACCTTTCTCGTTACTTTGACGATCAAATACACAACTGCTTCTTTTCATGGTTTATTGTTTTCTTTTCGGTAGTCGTAATTCACTTGAGCAGTAGCTGCCTCTCTAAGGTTTCATCAGTTATATTTCCCCACTTCATTGAGAATACATCTCTGGCGACGCTGAATAGTCGTTCAACTGACGCGCTCGAATGAACGGGAGTGTTGTGCTTCAGGAACAGCTGGTGAATCTGGGATTCAGCTCTCTCTTTTGTTCTCTCTGCTTCGAAAGTGTGAAGTTGAAAATGGGTTCTGTGCCTTCGCACGTTGGCAACCTCTGGGTTTACAACGAACCTTATTGCGTTCTCGGGGTGAAGGGCGTTCCCATCTCTAGTGTTCGATTAACTTGTTCAGCGCTAAGCGTTGCTCTACTCTACTGTTATACTTTTTAGTTGATTTTTGGGTTGCCCATCTGGGTCGCGAAACTCGTGGAACACAAAGATTCTTTCCGTTATGACGTAGCGGAGGGAGCGGCTGAAAGAACGCCGCAAAGTTGTCGCTTCTCACAAACCCGTATATCCGTCTACCTTCCTGACGTTTTTCAATTGAAGAGGCGGAAAATCCCTCCCACTCCCTAGCCGCGAACAAGAGCAGCACGAAAGAGAGCGCGGAGATGACCGTGGTTCATGTGACGTCACAACAAAGATTATCAGCTGCGACCAACATGTCTGATGGTCTGTAAAAGGCGGGCCGCAGGGTTGGGGTAATTGCATTTTAAAATGAACACCGTCAAAGTTGGCAGTCTGATATCGTTCTTATTTCCGCCGATAAAGCATAATTTACTAAAAAACGTCCCTGCCGTACCTTTCCTTTCTCTCGGTCTTTTGATATATTCAAAGTATAGCCCAACCTGGCTAGATCCGGACCAGACGAGTCGCGCTGCCCACCTACGGTCGGAGTTCGCCTCTGGACTATCTGGGTGATTGTTACTAATCGACGGGATAAAATCAATTCACTGTTTTATTTTTCGAAGTACTGGCTATTGGCCACGTGTGCTACCAATAACGTCAGTGCGGTCGGCTTTCCAAGCATGGCCGTATCAACCGGGGGGCAAGGAGGGCGCTTGCCCCCCCCCCCTTCCCCTAGTTCTCAGAGTGTGGGGGGGGGGGGGGCAAGGCATGTGTTTTGCCCCTCTGAAACGGCCGCCACTGGGCAGGGTAAACACTGGCCGGCGGCGCCAAAGGGATACCAATGGCACCGACCCCCGGCCCTAGGTGGGGGGGTCAGGCTTGCCCCCCCACTCAAAAACAAGTTGGTACGCCACTGTTTCCAAGATTAGTGAAACTGGGATTAATTCTGCTTTCATCAACGGAAACAAGAGCAATGCTTCACACAGAAAGAATAAAACACTGAAATAGAGGAAGGACAGAAGCTCACAGTTCTTTTACGGCTCTTTTTTTTTTTTTTAAGAATGATGGGTGTTTGAATTTTGTCCATTTCAGTGTTTAGTTTTGCTTCTGTGTAAACTCTAGTTTATCCAACGAGCTCTGCTGCGTGTAAATCAGAGTAATGTCAAGTTGTCAATATCGGCGGTGTTATTTTAAGAGCACGATGACTCCAAGCTTTCGAACACGCTCCATTTAATTTGTCGTTCAGAGCTGACAATCCTGAGCCTGACGTCAATGGTGGGAAGTGTAAAAGGACGGCACTGCACGCGCCTGCCCACTACGAGCCCTGGCAGGAGTCTCTCATTTTGGCCTGGCATGCATCCGCTCGTGAGTTTATGGAACGCGAACCGCATTAATTCCAGAACCTCTCAAACCATTATTTCGAAAATTGCACTCTGCTCAGTTCCTCGTCGTCTCTCAGTTGGAACAGCAGGTGCGTCAAAACAGGGTGACGGAAAGAGGGCGATCCCCCCCCCCCCCCCCAAGTTGCATGGAAAGAGGGGTGCAAGCTGCATAAAGGGGTAAGGGAGGAGGGGGGGGGGCGATCGCCTCAGCCACAGACCATAACCGCCTATAGACCGTTTTATTGAGAGGGTGAGAGAGAAGAGGTAAAAGGTCTACTGTCGCTTTCCCCCTTGCTGGTGCGTTAGGAACAGGGAAAGTCCCAGATCAGAGGCTTCGCCGTTGTTGGGTGTATGCATTGCCCGAACTTTGTTCCCGCATTATTCTCTGTTTTAAACTCCCAAACTTAATTAAAGCCACGGGCTTGAATGGCGAAAGTCCCACGGTTATCGAGACTTCATTCCTCGGTTATAGGGTGCACGAATAACGACAGAAAGTGTCTAATACTGTTCAAGGACATATGTAGCTTGCACCGAATCCGGAAAGTGCGGCTGCAATGTCTTTAAGCTCCATCGCTTTTCACATGACCGCGATCTCCGGTGGCAGTGGGTCGCGTCCGTAAACCGAAAATACTTTTCCCGAACGCCATCCTTTCGACTGTGCTCAGAACAATTTGTGAGTGGAGCATGCACCGAACTTAAAGGCCGACCTACCAAAATTGTCTTCTGCCGGGCAGAAAACCGGTTCCCAGTTTTCTTCCCTCCATTTTCTCTCGCTATCTTCTCTCCTCCTCTCCCCATAGAAGCGGGTCTCCGAGCTACTTCCCGCAGAAAGGAGGAAGGTCCCTTCCTTTCTCGAATGAAAAGGAGGAATTGAGGGAGAGTTTCCTCCTTTCTGCTTGTTCGTCGGCCTTTAACGCTGTGCCGTCGATGAACCTGGAGTACCCTCGCAAGGTACCTGCAAGTTTTCTCGTGATAATGGCTGTTCCAGCTTGTAACTTTTCGTAACTGAATTTATGATTGAAGCGGTGACACTGACTCGATTTTATCATCTACATTCTGCAACACTTAGTTGAAGGCTCATTTCCGCCGCCCTGTGTGGCTGGAAATTGTCGAAAAGTTAGTTCAATCGGTTTTCCTGAATCGCGTGAGCTCCTGCGCGATATCAGAGAGCCGTGAACCTATGTTGACCGTCACAACGCGCCTAGATTCTTCTTATTTTCAAATTTAGTACATAATGTAGCTGGAAAAAACCTTCAATTTTTGTTGCTGAATGTTGAAGTGTGCTAATGCATCGATTTCGAATCTTTGAATCAATGATCGACTCACTCGGGAAATAGGCCCATCTCGACTTTGGTGTTTTAAGCTCTCGACAAAAGACACACTCGTCGACACGCCTGAAATAAAGCGTTTATAAACACCTTCAAGCCTGAGTGAGCATCATTCGATCGTTCTACGATAAAACAGTAGACCGTGTTAGCGTGGCCATGCTGAGCGGTTAGAAACGTTGGCGAAAGTGCTCTTGTGGGCGCCGCTCCTGCGTTAGGTGTAATAGTTCTGTGCTCCAAGTCCAAAGTGATGGATATCTGGCTTATGGCGCGTCTTCTGTTCTTGTGCGCCGCGGATGGCGTTTTCAACTCATTGAGAACGTTTGTTGCCCGCATTATGGCATTCGCCAGTTCGGCGACGCCAGAAGTGCGGCACTGAACGCGCCACCGAGAGAAATCGAAGGCGAGAACTACAAATATTGTATTATTTGACAGCAATTGCAATTTCCATTCAGGTCTTTTGTCATTGTAGATACAGTACAGCGATAATGTCTTCGGCGTTTCGTGTCGTCCACACCAATGAAATATAATGTGAACAAGGACGCGCGAAATAAGAATATTCCTTGGAACGATCGAAATCAGCTCACTTCGGCTTGAAGGTATTTATAAACATTTTATTTGAGGGTACCGTGTCGACGATTGTGCCTTTTGTTGAGAACTTAAAACACCAATTATAGATGGGCATATTGCCCAGCTAGAATTCGATCATTGATTCAACGATTCGAAATTGATTGATAAGCATGTTTCAACTTTCAGCAACAGAAATCGAAGGTTTCTTTCCAGCTACATTATGTATTAATTTTGAAAATATGAAGAATCTAGTCGCGTTGTGACGCTCAATATAGATTCACGACTCTCTGGTTTCGCGCAGGAGATCGCGATTCAGGAAAACTAACTTTTCAACAATTTCCAGCCACACCCGGCGGTGGAAATGAGCCTTCAACTAAGTGTTGTAGATCATAATATCGAGTCAGTGTCACCACTTCAAAATATCAATATTAAGATAAATTCAGTTACAAAAAGTTACAAGCTGAAACAGCAATTATCACGAGGAAACTTCCACGCACCTTGCGAGCCTACCCCATGTTCATCGGCGGTACAGCGTTCGGTGCGCGCTCTATTCACAAAATGTTCCAAGCACAGTCGAGATGATGGCGTTGGGGGAAAGGCATTTTCGGTTTAGAGACGCAACCCAGTGCCGCCGGAAATCGTGGTTATTTGTAAAGAGATGTAGCTTAAAGACATTGCAGCCGCAGTTGCCGGATTCCGTGCAAGCTACATTGGTCCTCGGAAAGTATTCGACGCGCTCTATCGTTATTCGTGCACCCTATAACCGAGCAACGGTGTCCCGATGACCGGGGGACTGTTGCCATCCAAGCCCGTGGCTTTAATTAGGTTTGGGAGTTTAAAACAAAGAAGAAAGCGTGAACGAAGTTCGGGCAATGCATACACCCAACACCGGCGAAGCTTCTCATCTGGACTTTCACTCTTTCTAACGCACCAGCAAGGGGGAAAGTGCCGGTATCCCTTTCCCCTTTTTCTCTCAATCTTAAAATGGCGCTACCCACGATAAAACGGGCTATATAGTGTCCAGACATTTCAGAAAGGTACAATAAACAATTCGGGGGAAGAGATATCCCCCGAATTTCTTTACTACCCCCTCCCCTTTTTCTCTCTCCTGAACATTTTCTACTGCGCGTCCTGCCCCTGAATTTTGTGTGTGCGTGTGTGCGTGAGAGAGAGTTTGTGTGTTATCACAAAGTTCAATCTTCGCTTCGATTCCGAAGCCTAGATGTTGGCGTCAAATAACTCCTTCCGAAAGTTGTGAAACGTCACTTTGTCGTAACAGATAATTTCCACAAACGACGATCTTGGGACGAGAAAGTTCAGTGTATTCAGAGGCCGCCTTAAACAATCTGGAAAGCATTAACTTTAACGCGGCGTAAAGATGTAAGGACACGCGGGCGCGACGTCATTAGTGCAGCCGTTCAATCGGCTGGCCCCACTGTGTTGCTCGCGCGCGCTCTGATGGAGCTCGCTGCGACTTTGTGTTTCTCAATCTTGCGTGAATTTGAGCTCCGAGAGAGTTTGGATGGCTGACATCTCGTCCCGCGTGACGCAATCCTCGGGAGAGTCCAATCAGCACGTTCCGCAAACTTCGGCCCCAAGTTTGTGTTTGACGAGTTTAGGGATCCTGTTTTTTCGTTCAGCTGGCCATTTCCGTAGTCATCTGCCTTTGTCGCACTAGGCGCATACTCCGGTCTGAATTAAAACGAGTCTTTTCAAAAGTTGTCGAACACATTACTCTTCAAAAGTAACTAAAATGTTACTCGTTTCTTTTTTAAGAAAGTAACTAAGTACGTTACTCGCTACCGAAAAACGTAACTAGGTAGAATTAACTCCTTACTAGTAACGCGTTACGTACATGTCTGTTACTGACTAGCAGGAAACGCTCAGGGTGTGGCCCGCTATGTTCACGCCGATTGCCTCGGGATTGGTTCTTTGTACGTTCTCATCAGTGAATGCCGCAATCTTATTGGATCAGGAGCGATAAGCAAATGCACGAGACTCACCATCGGTGAATATGCCTACGGCATATGTGATTCCTTACGCACAAAACTGGCCGTTCATCTCGTGTCTTTCAATAGCCGTAAGCGTAGTAGGCTCCTATATTCTTAAAAGCCCGTCTATTCCTCGACGGAGTCATGGAGCGATCGGTCGCCGGAAAAAGGTGAAGAGCAGCGCCGAACGGTCACCCATATGGTAGCACAGAGTCGCTTCTGGTGTGAGCAGGGAGCCAGCGCCACGCGGTGGCCTGCGGCCTCTCCGCGAAAGACATCTGCGTTTGCATGTTTGCATTACTTCGGAGATCATTGTCCACACCCCAGACGCGCTCAGCCACAGTCAGCGCGGTGAGAGAAAGAAAAAGAGGAAAGGTGGCCATGATAGGAGGCTACGGGCCCATTGAGAAACGGTAGAGGGGCCGAATAGCGGAGGTTCGAGACAAACTATTTTCAATTCCCGAAAGAAACAAAACAAAAAGGAGCGGGTCCGTGTCTTCGTATTTTACCGCTGGGGCATTCTTCGGCGTTGCCTGACAGTCCCCCTGCGCGCGCCTCCTTCCCTGATCTTCTTTCCCCTTTACAGCGGCCACGTTATTTAGGGATTTGACTGGCTTTCTAGAACAGGGGCGTCTACTGGTGTCAAAGGGCCGGATTAGAAATTTGTCGCGGACTCGAGGGCCGAAAAAACAAGGAGTAGTGAAAAACAAAAGAAATCAAACAAATTAACCTAGATAAGCATTGAAGCACAAAAATGAACGTTAGAGTAAGTGTTCAAAAGCCCCAAGGCGGATAATGCATATATTTTTATTTTAAAAGTAATATTTATTTAATTATGACGTTACACAACAATCGTGACCAACAAAACACACCAGGCCTAAATCAAAGCGCATGGGAACTTTGGCGTATTCGCGGAGTGCAAAAAACGAATAAGATTAGAAAACTAACGCTTACCATTTGCAATAGTTGTGACAGAGGACACTAAGTACAATGTACATGAGAACGCAAGAGAATTTTCCCAAGTTACACAGGCATGAAGCAGGCGACTATAAATGGTGGTTGGTGCTGACAATGTTCAATAAAAAATAATGGCGAGAGGACCCGCGTTACGATGCAGTTTTTTTCGCTCTTTCTGGTATCTTTGTTAGCCCATTTGAAGCGCGTCGCAGCGTAGTTTCTTTACCAGTACTTTTTGCGCCGGTAGCACCGGGTTTGCTTGAAGCGGGTCGCTGGCCGGGCTTCAATGGAAGGACCGCTACTAGCCGTGGGCCGGTCGGAAGGTTTCCGCTGGCCGGATCTGGCCCGCGGGTCGGGGTTTGAAGACCCCTGTTCTAGAATAAAGGAGGCTATGGTACAGTGTATTTACCTTGACAGTTAAAAAAAAAACAGTATTTGCCCGACACCAAAGAACTGTAGAGCAAATCGAACGTACAACCAGCGGCAATATGAGCTGGCCTAGTTTAGTGTCTACTGAAAGCGGTAAAAGGGTGCACGAGAGTTCCTCCGGCATGATAAGCTTTCGTATTGACGGCCACATTGCGATAATCGGAAATTGTGGCAAGCGTGGCTTTTGTGCCGTTTCTGTCTGAACGCAGCTGGGCGAGCTCAAATCTGTGTGCAATCACTTATATACAAGCAAGACGCTTGGAGAGTGAAGAAGTCAAAAGAACTGTTTTGACATGCTATAGAACTTTTGCTATGTGACCCTTCTAAATGACGTGATTTTGTGAAGCGTGGTCAGAAGTGTGTCACATAGTAGACTTGGTTCCTTTTTTTATGTGTATTTACAGGTTTACTTCAAAACTCGCAGTTATTTTCATTTACAGAGAAGGTCTGCAGCGCCGAAGCATGATTGCAGCTACAGCCCACAATAATAAAATAGAACACACAATAATGTGATAGAAATACAATATACACTAAAGGTAGGCAAGAACAAACGCATAAAAAGTGCGCGCGAAAAACACATTTCAGAAATCGAGACGACCTTTTGTGGAGGATTGGTTACACATCATTAGTCTTGGGCTTGGCCAGGTAACGTTCCACTCGGTATTTGCATGTTATTCAAAACCAATATTTATGTGTTTTTTCTTTTATGTTACAGTGTGTACGAAATAATATATTTTTTTATCTTCCTCAAATGGTCCATGCGATTTGAGTCGTAGTTTGGCAATTTGAAGTACTTAGCTTTGTCAATCCCCGTCTGATAATTAAAAAAATGCAAAGAAAATCCTCTGTCGAACATTTCGTCTTAAAGGGGTGGTTCAACAAACTTTTGTACTTTACACGAATACCGCTTAGAACCAATCTCTGACATTATTGACCAATAAAACACTCGTTCGAGACGAGAGGTGTGTGTTTTATTAGATCTATTTGTTTTTTTTTAATAAGAAGCAGTTTTGCAATTTAGTTTTTTCGGTGTGCCTTTTTACTGATTATGGCGTCAACAACAGACCTATTTAACAAAATTATGGTAAACTAACTTCTTACGCGCACCTTATTGTGTTTGTTATGTAGTGGAGTAAAAAGTGGCCTGGGACCATAAACTATAACACAAGGAAGTCAATACTTTATCAACAGTTCACATATAACATATTGCTTTCATCATCTTTCTAGCACTCCAGTAATTCCCTTGTTATCGTACTGATGAACATTACCCTTACAGATTGTAATAAAATGCTCAATAGGCCAATTTCGATTAATACCGACGCGCTGCTTGATCTTTCCTAAAGCACACCTTTGCAACAAGTGTTATCGCAACGCCCCCTTACCAATTTGTGAAAGCGAATGCTTTCGTAATACCCTCACATGCGCTAAAATAAACTAAAACTCTCGCTGCCATTCTTGGTGACCTTCCAGTGTGAAGAATCGTTTTCTGCATTGATTCACATCAAATCAAAGTCCTAAAACAGGATGATGTTGAGCCAGACTTACGACTTTTGATTTTCTTCCAGTGAGCTTGACGTCAGCAGCCTTGCTTACAAGATGCAAAACTACTTTTCACACAGATCGTGTTCTGTGAGTGCCAGCTCATATCAATAACATATAACGTAATCCGTGCAGCTGCAAATACCGTACCCCTTTCTGGCCCTTGATTCGCGCACCCTTTTATCTGTGCTTTCTTGTTATCAATTTTGTTCACATTGGATGTCCCTGATTGTTTTCTGAGTCGGCTAGGGGGTGCGGAACGGCGACAAAATTGAGAACCGCTGCTATAGAACACCTTTGATTGAATACATTATGTATTTAGAGCATTTGTGAGACGGATAAAAAAGGCCGAATGACAAAGTAGTGTGGTGCAGTGTGAAAAAATATCGGGATGGCTCAGTGGTTGCCACACCTTCCCGGTTTTGATGAAACCTGGAGCTCGAATCCTGGCTAGCACAATATTACTGTTTGATTAGTTTGTAATATTTATTTACATTTGATCAGCACAGTTCGGTCATACGTCAAATTGAAGGAGCATTGTGCCCAGTGGCTCCCTTTTGGTAAGCTGCTGCAAAGTAGGAGTTGCTAAACACCCTCGATTGAAGAATTTATATATTTTAAAATAATAATTTATAAACAACTGTAGATTGCTATAGAAGCACACGTACTGTGGTGTCCCATTCTGGGGAGGCAGAAAAAGATTTTCCTCTTCGATAATTTTGTTCGTGACTATGCCGGCGGAGTTCCTTGTAGCACATCATACTATGGTGTGCTCGATGAAAATCCGCTGGCAGATTATGTTGATATGAGAACACTGGAGTTCCTGGCATCGCTATGATTAGAATACAGCTATAGGCCAACTCATGTTTACAAACGAACCTGTGCGCCCCTAGCGGAGGCGAGCGGCGCCGCGCACCTGCTGTCTGGGGAAGCGCGGAGTCCCCCATCAACAAACCATTGGAATGCGGTGGTGTCGGCGTTGATTTGAATTCTTGTGCTTTTTTCTGTGTTGGGACTGTTGATCCTGAGTCTTCCAAGTGATGTCTGACTACTTCAGTGGCCTC
Source organism: Ixodes persulcatus (assembly GCA_013358835.2). Classification (NCBI taxonomy): domain Eukaryota; kingdom Metazoa; phylum Arthropoda; class Arachnida; order Ixodida; family Ixodidae; genus Ixodes; species Ixodes persulcatus. The sequence continues at coordinate 394,559 of JABSTQ010011347.1, read as the reverse complement.
GACGAAATGAACAAGGCTGGTGACAGAGCGAAACTTGTGAATTGGACGCACGGCGATCGATTCCGCGTGGATGCCGTAGTATGCCTGATTCATATGATGAGATCTGCTTGCTATTTTCAGCTGCGACGTCACTCTGGCAGCATTATAAGCGAGATCAAAATCTTCGGTACTCGATATTGAAACTAAATATTGCACGCACAATTAAAACGAGTGAATCAGGCATAAGAAGTCGGCGATCGCCTGTATCTACTGCTTACACCGAACTAACTTATCCGAGACACGTTCCAAGCTTATACGTTTTCAGAGGTCCACAATTCCTTTGTATCGCAATTACTGTGTCGAGAGCGCATAACATTGATGTTATGCATCACAATTACTGGCCGCCGTCGTTAGCACGAGCATAAGACCGTTTGAACGTGCGGACGATTGTTTGAACCTGAACACTCGTTGAACGTAATCCTAGTGGTCCGAATATTGCTTGGCGGTACTCCCGAGCTCATGTTTGAATAGCACAAATAAACCTAACGACAAAATGTATTCATGAATCCTCAGCGCTTCGAGCCTTCGATCGAGGTCGGACAGACTCTCTTTTGACAGCACATGTTTGCTGGTTTTTGGCAAAACAACATAGCGATACCCGGTCTGCAAGCTGACTTCCGCCCACACCACACACCGGAAGTGAGATCGACGCGCCACCACCGCGACGTGATGTAACGACCTTGAGTTGGTGTATACTCGTTTTCACCTCAAGAAGAAAGCAAGTTTTGCGCATTATTCATACGCCGCGCAAAGTAGCTCTTACCATATTTGATTGTCTGAAGAAGAAGCGATGCATTCGGTGTTTGAAACGTGTATGTCATGACAAGGTAACATTTAATTTATCTAAAATGCACCTACATATATTCTTATTTTTGCATAAAGGGGGAAATTAGTAATGCTCCGCGAGGAGCCGGACTTTTTTTACTACGGGTCTTGAGATGAAAACGAGTAGAGAAATATCAGGAACTCCAGAGTTCTCTTCAACCCCGTGCGTGGAACGAGCACGATCGCATAGCTGAGATGACATCTTCCTGACGGGAGTTCTTGCTCGCAACACAAGACTCAAGGAAACAAACAATATAAAAATGAGGTTCAATAAAATGTCTAAAAAGTGCTATGGTTAAAATGGGATTCGGGGAGAGGAAAAACGATAGAAATCTCTAGTTAAAAAAATAAATGTGCACATTGATATTTGTTAACTGTTTCGAGCGAATTATACGTAACATTCTCTATAGAATGTTGTATTACATGTTCGTATCGCTCTGCTTATAAAGGTTCTACATGCCTACAAACACACTTGCTAGCACTTTGGGTTTTGGTAGCATTTGTGAAAGCATCTCGGCTTTCATATACGGTGAAGGAAAGACGACAACATTCGATTCTCCAAACAAGAAAAATGACGGTTCTGTTCCCAGTGAGAATTCAAACCAAAAAAGAAAAATCGCGGCCATGCCTAAGAAAGGCTGTTTATCTAAGATAGCGCGAAAGACACGGCCGTGGTGACCCTGAGCAAAATGACAGCGCGAAACTCGGAGGAACTGAGCCACGTCACGCGGCCGCCGAGAAGTACAGACGTGAAGGAGGAACGCCGGTGTCGTGCGCAAACATTTTGCTCGCGAACGGACGTGCATCGCCGCCCTTGTGGTTGAACAACTGCCTTGTTCAAGATGGAGCCCGTGAGACCGCAACATTAAATGGTGAAATTTTGCAGCGCGTGATTAGTGCAGCCGGTGATAGCTCCCACGCACAAAAACGACGATCGAACGCCGTGACGGCGCACTTTTGGCGCCGCTTGATTGGCTCCACCGAATTGTAACGTCGGCAGTGGCAAGACCTAATGTGAAACGGAGCATATATTATAGACCTTTGCATCGCTTATCAACTGGGCAAAAAGTGCTGAGTCACTGAGCCGTGGACGCATGCCCAGGGTCTCATATTACCGCAGAGCAACAGCGCATGCTCAGAAGGCCGGCCTTCCACAGCCCAGCAGACAAAAATGGCAACCCGCAGAAGGCGCGTTTTGCAAAGGTCTATCCCTAAACTCGTCAAACACAAAGTTGGAGCCGAAACTTCGCGGAGCACGCCGATTGGACGCAGGCGACAAAAGCTCAAAGTCATCGTCGTGATAGTCCAACAGGCGCGTTCCGTGACTTCGGCCCCAAATTTGTGTTTGACAAGTTTAGAGCTCCTAGTCTATAGCCTTCGAGTCCGAAGAATCGTATATCAGGCTGTAGACCCCTTTCGAAAAACTGCCATCTGTTTTGTGGAATCCCGGTACAATGGCGGACTAAAAGTGCAACATGATGGCACACTTTATGCGTTCGGTTAAATTAGAAAGCAAAAACACAGCCACAAAAAAAGGTTATCAGCGCGCAGTGATGTTGCACTTTCGACGCAGTTTGATTAGCTCGTGGGCTCTTATCGGCCACGCTCCGACGTTTGCTATTGTGTGGGATGATATGCACGTTCCACGATGGCAGTTGTTCCGCCATTTTGCAGTGGTTCCGACCTTCAAATAATCGGCACGTGACTTTCGAAACGGGTGTACTATACGTAAACCACACGGTGGTCTCGGCCACGCTGCAGCTGGTGCCCGTGCACCGTCATCGCCTTTGAGACTGACTCTCCTTCGTTGTCGAGCGCTTAGACGACCGACAGTGAGCGCGGAATCGCTGTATATACAAACTTTCAGTTTAGACGCGCGATCATACACACCAGAGCGAGAAACATGTCAAACCAAGCAATCCGCGCGTTTGTGCAGTATATCACCTAAAATATCATACCCGCGCCTGGCGTCCTCCCCGACTGCGGCAAAAACGCTAAATCTCGACGAGGGACGCCGAAAAGCTGCAGGGCACACGCGTCCGTCTTAGCGTCGTCAGGTGCTTGTGCTGCACTCGCTGTGAGACGCTGCTTGACGCGCTGGCAGCGATGCTGACGCAAGCTACAAGGCACCGCGTGGATCCGCCGGTGTTGACGTTGGGGGTAGAAAGGTGTAGGCCCTGACTAATGCGTCGTGTTGGTTTCAGCCGGCCGGCAACCGACGCGCTAGTGCAGACTTTGTATCCTCGCTTCACTGTGTACACAGCGAATTCCCGAGAGTGTCGGAGAACCTTTTGAGTAGTTTGCTTAAGTATGCGCCCCTCTACGTATTTACCACTCGTATGCAGAGCGCGAGCTAGTCTTTATACCGTCAGCTAGAACTGAGACCCTTGCAAAAAGAGCGTCTATTCGCCGCCAATCTCCGACTTGGGCGACCCCTATCAGCCAGAATTTCCGCCCCCCCCCCCCCCCCCCCCCCTTAGCTGTGGAAACCCGGTCAGTGCAACTCCCCACTACATTGTGCATTCGGAGTTCACCGGATTTTCTTGAAAGTTTTTACTGTATTTGCTTGTTCAAGATGCTTACCCTTTTTGTATCATCTTCCACTTTGAGAACAAGGAATTACTAGGGCTGGTAGCCTGATCGGGCTTCGCAGGAAACAAACGAAGAGAGCGAATGTGAAGCACCCCGCGACGCGGGCCGTTCGACGTTCTCCGAGGGTTGTTTCCATTGAGATGATCTTCGAAAAGCCTTCCCGGTTATCTTCCGGCTCTTCGCGAAAAATAGATAATAGGTTCGGGTCCGGGGTATGGGGACGAAATATACACGTTCGTTCATTTGGTTTGGTGATGTGCAAAGAAAAAAGCAGCGATCTTCAAAACATGCCCCAAAACAAGTCGGATTCCGCCTGATCGTCGCGAAGTGAATTTCGCCGACACTGTAGATTGGACATGCTGTGTTATTTGAGACCTTTCTCAAATCCTTTTCGGATGACGCGGCACCGTGGGATACGGACAACATATGTTGTTCGATTGGTGAGCTCAAATCCTGTTCGGGAAATGCTGCATCATGGAGTACGTACAATATATGTTGTTCGATTGATGAAACTCGTTTAATTTCATGTTGTGAGCGAGGAATGCCCAGTCATTTCGGCTATCCGTTGTGGTCAAATATTTTCGATGGTTCATATCTTCTCAGAACGACACGGCTAAGTGTATGGTGTAGTAAAAAAATCAAAATAAAATGAAACAAACATTTCAGTTGTATTTGTTCTCTGGCGCGGATTCACCGAAAATAGCTTTCATTTGTTTGTTTTTGTTCCCAAAAATAGCCAAATGCTTTCTTAAAAACCTCGAAAACTTCTTTTCGCCATAAAGCACAATAATAAAAAAATATATGCGGCCATTTAGCCGCCACCAGCGTGCGGAATCGCCAAAGCTGCCACAGCTCATTGACGAGAAAACCCACAGCCTAGTGCAGTCGGGTAACACTGACGCACACTTTAGAAACCAGGGACGAGCGCTGTAGATTGCTTCGTTCGAGACCGCCGCTGGAAAGGTATACACACGCTTGCGCAGTGTATGCCTGCTTCTTGCGCGTGGGATAGCGGAGACGTGAAAGCGCAGAGCTCAGGCTGGGTCTGACTAGAAAGATAGACGGTGGACATCAATGCTATAGCTGCCTCGAGGTCTACCAACAACCCTTCCAATCAAAGTCAATCAGAGCTCGGCGTTCTGACGTCACCGCAACTCCCTGTGCAAGAAGCAGGTCGAACTTGCGCTCCGCGTTAGGTATACATGCGCGGCCTCATATGTCGCTGATGGAAACAGCTCGCCAGCCCGTGAGGCGAGTGGTGCTTACCGGCGATGGAGTAGCTCGTACTTCTCCGCCTGGTTACCCGGATTTCTCGCTCTCACCACCTGCACAATTTTGCTGCACTCAGAAACGTAGCGTGGCTTACTTATTACGGTTCGCGCTTCTAGTTTCGTGATTGGTTCTTCGTCGTTCTTATAGACTATAATGCAGCAATCTCAATCGCTGAGGATTGATAATAAGATGCCCTCCGAACAAACCACGTCTCCCTGCGTTGCTTACACTATTGATAACTATATAAAGAGCCAATCGTGCTTGCTTTAAACTAACCGTATTTCATTTCTTTTTTGTTTTTGTTTTTTTGTCTGTAAGGCTAAGCTTTTTTTTTTATACTTCCTCTTTTAAATTGAACTAGGCTGAACATATGCAATGAACGGACAATCTAAAATGTCCAGTCTAGTGGGCTTTTATTCTATTCGCGACTCCAGCGCAAACGGATGGCATGCAGCTAGCGGAAAAACTCTGAACTGGGCCGAAGAGGTCCTTTCGTCATATCTGCTCGTCTCTTGTGGCTTCCGTGATGATTATATATTGTCGGCGGTTGTCGCGATAGATCAGTTGTCCCGGTGACTCTGTCGTTACTGTCGTGTCAGCGTGTTGCCCAGGTCGCTCTCGACGCAACCTACGCAACCACGTGAACCCGGACATTGTGCGTTTGTCAGCGTTCGTCAGAAGCAGGGAAAGACAGCAGGCAGTCCTTCCATTCGCTTCCACTAAGAGGGCCAAGCCTCTGGAAGCTCGTTTACGCCAACACTCCGCCGCATATTTGAAACGTTGTGAATAAAAATCGGGGCGAACCGTTCCTAGTCCAATGCTCGCCTGCCGAAACCCGAGTATTTTGCGTTTAGCAGGCGCATGGCACGGAACGACCTGTTTTAGAGCGCCACATTTGCCCGATAGTGGCCACCCCTATAGGTCGCTAGAGATGCGAATATATTTAGCTTCCTTAGTATTCTAAATGATTGCTGAAGAATGAATACATAAATGAAACCACAGTCCTAAACAATTTAAAAAGGCACGCGCACACGCATACACACAGCGACCTTAAACACGGACACAGACGAAGCCGATAGAAAGAATCGGAAAACTCGACTGGAAGCCTTAAAGCGGCAGAACACGTTTTAGCAAGACAACTTTCACGAACGACACTTGGCGTACACTGGTAAGGGGGCACGTAGTCTCGGCAGGGCTGGTTGGATAACTAAGGCTCCAGCTATTACGCGAGCGAGGACGGCAGAGCTCGACCGCCCCTGACATCGCGGCGTCACCCCCCCCCCCCCCCCCCTCCTCCCTACCACTCCTACTAAACACCGCAGAAAAAGGGCATTCACGGGTTTATTATCAGCGGCGCCGGACCCGACAGCGCATTGATCTATAGTGTAACACCTTGTTTTCAAGGGCTCGCCGGCACGTAAGCATACCGCTCCGACGGGCGCTATGTGCGGGCGACATTACTGGAGGTTCATCCAACCAACGCAACACGGCGGCGGAGCTGCCGAGGTCGACCTGCAGAGACGGCCAAGGACGCGATGCGAGTTGGCGGGCGCACGCCCTCGCCGAAACGTCGAGAACGAGCGCCGCTCCCTGCGGCGAGTTCGCGAGAAGATCACAAATCATGGCGCGCCGCCAGCGAGGGCAACGGTAGCCCCAAAAGGTCGCCATCAGTCTTGAGCCATTTTCCCCTCGGAGTGCCCACTCACACACACTCGAGTATAAATGCAGGCGCGGTCACCTTACGAATGACGGCACACTGCTAATACCTCATGCAAAAGACAGTGTGCACACATTGTGCGAGGCGTGTTTGTAAAGCGACAGCTTTAAGAACTCGTGTCGCTGGCGTGCCGGAAAAGCCGGCGAGCCAGAAAGCCGGCGTGCCAGAAGCAGCCGCGAAAATCCCGATTGTTCGATAGGGTCACGGCGTCACAATCACGTGACCTCGCGCGGGAATTTCCAACAGCCAACGGAGCTCGCGTGAAAGCGTGACGTCACGCGTGAAATGAAGGTGATTAAGACGTGACCTGTCTCAAATGCGCACGTCGAACAGTAATTCATTTGCCTTGCAAAAACTATTTTAAGAATGGTAGGCGGAGGCGAGATTCGAACCCACGACCCTTCGTTCTGCGAACGAGACACGCTACCGAGTCCCGACTAGGCCACACAGACAACGCCTACATGGCGTGCTAACGAGCGGGGGTTCACATGTCTAGCCATCGCTTTCCACTCTAAAAAGCGAACATTTTTGCTTGTATGTCCTGTGGTCACACTGGCCATACAAAGACTGTCTGCAGCCATGTTCGAACTCTACATGTGTATGAAGCAAACCCGCTTTGAAGATGCCTGCGGCGTGTCCGCCGATACTCCTGTCATCATGCCCGCAGCGAACACAGTGTCTTTTCTATGATGTCCGAGCAGCGTAGCCGCGGTTTAAGGGCCATCAGAGCCACTAGAATACCGCAGTGAGTGTCAGGTGTCCTTCCGGAGTGGTGTAGCGACGTGCGGGGCACAAAGTCACGTGATACACTTGCACCATCCTGCTTGCTGGGATGTGGCTCGTAGCGTCCGCAGTGGTCTAACGCAGTGGTTCTCAACCATCGGTGTTTCGTGGACCCCTTGTGGATCGGCGGAGATGATGGAGGACCCCGTTTGCGGTGAGGGGAAGGGAAAGGTGTAGGTTAAATATAATATTGATTTAATAAATGGATATAACTGAGGTCTAGTGTGCAGTAGACCTCTCATATTTCCATATACACGAGAAAACTCGCCCGAAAACTGAAACATTTCTTCTTGACCTGAAAAAAGACAACCTTTATTGCCGGGCTTGACTGATGAGGCAAGGCTTCGCGGACCCCAAGAATGCCTCCGCGGACCCCTATTTGAGAACCACTGGTCTAACGCATACGGTGAAACGGGGTAGAAACACACCGCCCGCCAGACTTGTACCGTACGCATTACAAGTAATCAAATTACTTGTAATTGATTACTTTTTGGAGTAAATTTGTAATCAGTTGATTACTTTTATTAGGCAGTAATCACAAGAGTATTTTGGTTACTTTTTGAAGTAATTACTTGTAACCGTTACTATTTTTCCACGGGACCCCCCCCCCCCCCCCCCCCGGCACACGCCTTTTTTTTCTGAAATGACAAAAATAAAATTTGCTTTTTTTTTTCGAACGGAAAAAAGAAAAATTTTTGTGGTGCTGTAGGAAACGAGGTCAATCCCTTTCTATGTACAGTTTCTGTGGAATGTCCGTTTTTTTTTTTCGAGCTGGGATTGGAAGTGGGAAGCCCCAGGGAAGCCACAGTGTGTGACAAAGGCCATTCAGGGCAAAGTTTGAGGGAGAAGAATGTAGCTTTGTAAGTCTTCGTTCAAACTAGCCCCCTCACGCACGGTTAAGAGTAATAAAATTACTTGTAACCGTTACTATTTTTCCACGGGACCCCCCCCCCCCCAGCACACGCATTTTTTTTTTTTCTGAAATGACAAAAGTAAAATTTGCTTTTTTTTTTCGAACGGAAAAAAGAAAGATTTTTGCGGAGCTGTAGGAAACGAGGTCAATCCATTTCTATGTACAGTTTCTGTGGAATGTCCGTTTTTTTTTTTTTTTTCGAGCTGGGATTGGGAGTGGGAAGCCCCAGGGAAGCCACAGTGCGTGACAAAGGCCATTCAGGGCGAAGTTTGAGGGAGCAGAATGTAGCTTTGTAAGTCCTTCGTTCAAACTAGCCCCCTCACGCAAACACACACAGAAATAAAAAAATAAAAAAAAATCCTGCTTAGGGTACCTACTCGCAGCCTGTAGGAGAACCAGAACCGAAGAATGCCTAAAGCGGATGCAAGATATAACAAAGCCAGTTGAAATATTTTCCCATTTCCCCTACATGATCTTTGTGACATGCAATGTTTCGAGTTGAGAAGTGGTCGGGGCGATCTCTTCCGCTAATGGATACTACACATGATCCGTTTCAAATCCTGGAGCTGCTGCTCTCTTGTATAACACGCGAGCTCATCCACATGTGAATAATAAAATGAGCGACGCAAATTTTGAGCGACAACCCTTGCTCAAGCTTAACAAGATCTAGAACCCCTTCCGCTCCCCCCCCCCCCCCCACACACACACACACACTGGCGAAAGCCCAAATCATTAAACTTCTTCAAACGAATTCTATGCTTGTGTCCGCATTGTGAAGTTGCAACGACCACGAAGAGGGAACCAGTTTTTATTCTTCAATACTTGTGCAAATGTGAAATATAGGTTGGATGTAGTTCATTGTTATGAGAGCTAAAGATGTGTCTTCACACAATGAAGTAATCGGAAAAGTAACGGTTACTTCTTTAAGTAATGTCCAATTACTTTTGCCGTCGAGTAATCAAGTAATCTAATCGAATACTTTTTAGCCAAGAGTAATAGTAAGTGTAATCGATTACTTTTTTTTAGTAACGTGTACAAGACTGCCGCCCGCACACGCTCAAACACCAAACACACCGCGTTTTTTTTTTTTTTTGTTTTGTTTTTTGCCATTAATGGATTGTTGTGAATAGAAGGAGACGCTTGAGACAATGGACATTTTCGGCAGATGATACCCCCGATAGGAATACAGGCGCAAAGGCGGCGGTGGAGTATCAGGTATCGTCCTTGGAGTCACCGAACGATCTAGAAAAAACTCTCTAATGAAGCTTCGCTTCCCGATTGTGCCACGTGATCATACAATCGGGCGCTACAGCGTGCGAAGCGCGAGGCCACGTGGGGGAAAGGGGAGGGGAGGGGGGGACTGATTGACTTGTAAAGTTCAGTGCGCTTCGTTTGAGGGTGCACTGAGAAAACAAAAGCGAGACGCGTACTTGTGCGTTACAACAACAGACGGCGTAATAGCGCCGTTTAACTGGAGGGGGGGGGGGGGGGGGGGGAGGGTATAGACGAAGCGGTTGGGAAACAGGAATTACGGGTTTTGGTCGAGTGCTGAGTCTCAGGATTGTTTTTCGATAGATGAAGAACTATAATAACGTTCTTAAATACGAGTCGTCGTTATACATCCAGCCCATTAGCCGCGGCTCCTTATCTCCGCCAACTACTCTTGGTCTCGGGCAGGGTTTCGAGCTCATTAGAAGAACGCCGAAGTCGTGCCTGCGTGAGAGGCTGTTGCGTGAGCGGTCGTGTTCAGAGGAATCTCGAGCAACATCTGCGGACAAACAAAAACAAACGCATAAATAAAATATTAGTGCCGCGAGACATTCACCCAAGGTCTTGTCTTTCTAAACCAAGCCATACAAAAAAAAAAACAAAAAAAAACCTTGGGAACGTTTTGACATTGAGGCACATATACTCCCACAGTTTCTGCGGCAAATTGTAGGAGTCCATTGATGCAGAGTGTCCTGAAGAGCCGTGAAGTGAGCCATTTAGCTTCAAACCAAGGATGTTTCGCTACCTATCTTCGAGTCACCCTTGTCACGGAGCTACCGCGCATTTCAACCTAAGCTGACGCGAATGACAAAATATGGAGTAAGAAATCTCAGCTGACAAAAGGGGGAATGCCAAAAGAAATGCTATTGAATTTAAAAGGTTATTATAAAAAGAGCCTTGTTATTCAGAGGAGATTTCAACAAACAGAATATAAAATATCATAAAGTCGATATCAAGAAAGCCGCATTCCAGTGTTGTACGGAACGGCGTTCCAGGAACGCGTTCCTTTTAGGAGGAACGAAGAAACGCCGCCGTTCCATTTTACATCGGTGGAACTCGAACGGGAGCTCGTCACAATTCTACTGGAACGGAAAGAATAACGGCGTTCCTTTTTTCGTCCAGTGGGGTAATTTTATTTTATTTCTAAGAGAGAAATTCCAAAGGCATAAAACAATATCCTTACGAAGAGCTAGATCTCGTTAATGTTTTGGTTACTTAAACTAGGGTTTATTTTGTGTGCTCCTCGCTTGGTAACAGTCGGGTGGAGGAGACCTAGTGGACATTGATTCTTTTCTCAGTGCCCGAGGCTGCGGTACAAAAAGAAAACTTTTTACTCAGAGGAAGAGACACAAAAAAGGGACGTTTCGAACTCAGCTACTCTTTTAGCCTCCCCGAATCCTCATACACCAAGAAATCTAAGGCCGACTACAGCCATCACTGAATTTCCACAAAAAGACTTACAGTTAACACAGAAGAACAAGTTACCGGACATCGAACGCACCCTTGTATCCCGAACATTGGTCACTAAAAATGAACACAAAAATTAATCTTTATTTCTTCTCTCTTTGTCCCCCACCTTCAAACTGAACAACGAATCGAACCTTCACGAAGAAGGACCTGTATTCATAGTAACCCTGAGACGTCTCAGGGTTACTGAGACGTCTCAGGGTTACTATTGATGTCTACGTCCCAGGGTTACTTTGGATGTCTATGTCTCACGTTACTATGAATGTCATTCACCAGCTCGCCAGCGTTTTTTTACCTTTCTTCACAAGGACTTTTGGTTTTCAAAACTGACCTTCCAAAAGCACTGCCGTCTTCTTCACTTGCTCGTGTTGCGGACAGCAACATCGAGAAGTCACTGTTGTTAAGTTTGAACAAGGGACTTTGTTAGAATGAAACTTGTGAGGTTGTTGTAAAACGCTCGTGCAATCTTACTTACATTTGGCCTGTCTGAATCGGCCACCACAAACATGAATATGTTTAAAAGCAGAGATTTTTAAAGGTCAATTTATCAACAAATGAAGCTCTGCTTCCGATTGTTTTCTCCTTCTGAGGATTTAAACTTGTCAAACACAAAGTTGGAGCCGAAAGTTCTCAGAGCGCGCCGATCGGACGTCGGCGAAAAAAGCGCGAAGTCATTGTCGTGATAGGCAAATCGGTGCGCTCCGTGAAATTCGGCCCCAACTTCGTGTTTGACGAGTGTAAAGTCCCTGGTGCCCTTCCATCACAGCATTCAAATTCGTTTGCTGCCATTTATTAAAATGGATTAAAAAGAAAACTCTGCTGGATCTAACTAAATATGGTAATCAGCAAAATACAAATGTAACGCATATGTAACAATACGTTCCATTTTTTTAAATTGTAACGGGAACGAGTTCCTTTCTCACAGGTGGAACTTGTAACGGAAACGCGTCCAAAAACTCCGACGGAACGAGGAACGAGCTTTCGTTCCTTTTTTTTTTTTAGGAACGTGTACAACACTGCCGCATTCCTATTGGAATAATTGCTTGCAGCGCTCAATGATAGTCACTATATATGTATATAAAACAACCTCAGAAGCGGCCTGCTCAGATTGTTTCATCTGCAGTTCTTCCACTCAAACATGTCAATTTTTACAATATATGCTGCTATGAATTTCTTAATATATGTATTTACCAGTTTTTCAAGGTGGCAAGTGCTTTGTTATGGCAGGCGGTCGGCGTTAATGGGTGTCGAATATGGCGCTGAGCCGCTAATCAACCGCTAATCAGCCGCTAAACAGCTCTTCCGCTTGGCTGAAATTTGCCAGTCGATTTTTAAGTCGGGCTGCGCGTCTGACCTTTACACGCGGCCGGTGAATACCAAATGCTTACTTAGCCACAACTATCACCCATGACGTGATCAGCTAAGTAGATGACCAAGTTAGCTGTTAAACGTGCGCTAGTCACGCCTGACGAATAACGTGTCTTACCCCAGTCTTTCTAGTGTTTTACCTTCACGTCAGTTAGAATAAAAGACTTATACCTCTGTCAGACGGGCATTTTAAATGCTTTTAGAACAAGCTCATTTATAAAATCGGCGAACCAGCGCAAGCCGTAGGGCACGTGCGCACTCAACATCGCGAGCTGACTGGCTGATTTTATAACGGACCTTAATGAAAAGGAGCTTTAGAACGCCGTCTGACAGGGGCATTATTTTCATTTCGTTTTGAGTGCGACATGCGCGGTGGCTTCATGGGTGTACACATGTATGGTAAGGTTCTCGCCGGACCTAATCAATGCAGAGTCAAATTAAAAGGGAAGACTATTAACTTTCTTATAAAGGGTGTCCCAAGCGGACCTTCCTCTGTAAAACGAGCGGGAAACTTTTGCGTCTGCACGTAGAAAGTTTAAACTTACACCAAATGTGATCGAGCACCTCCGTCTTAGTGTGTAAAAATCTCGAAACGTAATTCCTTTTCTTTTTTTTTTTTTTTGTAAACAAAAAAAAACGTGAGCAAAATATTTTCCAAAGTTCAAATTAGGCCCATTCGCAGACGAACGAGTTTCTAACGCTGTTAACTTGTGGCGCCATCTCCCGATAGATGCAGCGAGAAGACGACGATCTGGGTTGTCTGCTCGCCTCGCATGAGGGCATAGCGCCGCAAGTTAATGGCGTCATTAACTCGGTTGTCTGCGAACTCGCCTAAGGTGGACTTTGGCAAGGTTTCTGCTCTCACTTTTAAGAAGAGAACTGCGCCTTAAGATTTGACACGGCAAGACTGACCTGCGCAGGGCACATTCGGTGAATGAACTTTCCGTCTGCAGGTGCCAATTTTTACGGCTGGTTTTACAGCGGAAGGTCCGCTTGGGACACCCAATATTTTGGTATTACGGCTGTTTGTTAGCGCTTCCCCGACTTACGGGGTATATATAATGTGTTTTTTCGGTGCTGTGTACAGCTCTGCAAATGATGGACCTCAAACTTTGATTTGTGGGGCTTAGGGCGAAAGCTAATACTTATTCGCACTGAAGAGAGGCAAGTTTCACTGGTGATTAACTGCCTCTAGCGACAGCGGTAATGTCTATTTCGTGCCTCTGGTTGTTAAATTGTGCGGCCGTGCATGATATCGCACCAAACAAGCAGCTGTAGCCGTAAGCTGAAACGGAATAAGAAAGCACGGTGTTTTGTGGACATGACGAAACGTTGCGCAGCTTGTAGTTTCAGCAGCTATACTGGTCGGCAAAGCTTGGTTCTTGTGGGGATTCCTGCAATATTTGGACACAATATTTTGGTTATCATTGTATTTTGCCTGATATCGGTAATGTTTTAGGATGGCCATATTTGGAGTAGAGCTACCCTTTAGTACTTGGGTGCCGACAAAACTGACTGAGAATCATAATTTCGTGAAATATGAAAGCAGATCTTGCAAATATCCTACTAGCAATTACCAGTAGCCGTTAGTGAAAGGTCAAAATAAGGAAAGCGATTTTTCTTTGCGATGTAGGGCATATATTACTTGTGTTCCAGCACTCTATAAAGCCACCTTTTTACTACCACCTAGAACGTTATGTTCTAGAGAGACTAAGGTAAATCAGTAATCATTCCTGCAATGCATTTGTAATGCTCTATGATGACTATTAATAAATGGCTTTCTCGGCGGCACCTGATATATTAACGCAAAACCTTCGAGCCAGTAAAATATAAAAGATGTGGATATAAAAATTTCGAGAACATTAAACCTGAAGCTTGAACACTCGTTTTTAAAATTTTGTTTAAGATACCAATTTATAGTTCGCACGTAGGAGGTCTAATTCAATATTTATAATAGAACGAAAAGGCGAGCCCTCTTCCTTTTTACACGCACCAAGACTCTTTCAGATTTCTATTAAATATCGAATAGGGCAAACGCAAAAGCTTGGCAAGCCTTGCGAAACATCTCCAGAGGGGGCATTTCGACCTTCCTTGTATCGAAGTAAAGAAGTTAAGAAGCGATTCGAATCTCCTCAGATTATGAACATAGTCCCCAGTATATGTCGCGGAAACAGACAAAATTGTCAGATATGCAATACCCAAAGGTCAAGAAGGACACCTTGGCCGGCTTGCTAGAAACAGCGCATCAGCTGAGACTGGAGAAAAGAAAGCACTGCCAAAGTATGGTGCCTGGAACGCGTTTCCGACTGGTGTGTTTACCACGTCCAAAGATCTGATCCCTCGATATCCGCCTGGTGACGTCATAAACGTGTCATTTTGTCGCCGGTCGCGATCCTGGCGGTGTTCCAGCAGCGGTGGTGAATGTGGCAGACGCCTGTTCTCCTGCAGGTTGCTCTCTGGTGTGACAATCCACGAAAGCTTCAGCAGCCAGAAGTTGGGACGCCATGACGACAGCGACACTCGCGTTCGCTCGTGCTTTTCGCCAGCATTTCTACGACCAACCGCCAGGATCGCGATATCCAACAGCATGACACTCCGGCTTGTGTGACGACATTTGTTGCCTCTTGGGTAACACGTTTGATGTATGGACATGATAGGGCGCTAAACACACCATTCGGAGATGCGTTCCAGGAACGACAACCAAAGCAAGCGCACGAGCTGAGCGCGAATCAAGCCGCGACTGAAGCCGCGTCTCACGATGCTTGCGCGCCCCAGCCTTTGCAGCGCTTTCTTTCACAAAGTCCCAGCTAAGACGCTGCTCTAGAAAACGGCCCCTGTTTTCATCTTAGCCGCACGGTTAAATAGCTTCTGGCTTGAAAAACGATACAAACTTTGGCAAGGCGTCGATTACAAATTTTAACCCGAGTAATCGCTACCCTTTAATCGATAAATTCGTGTGTTGACCCCCAGGCATAATATGTTTAAAAATATTTTAAGCTACACAATTTTGTTGTTTATAATGTATTGCTATGTTATCAATGTCGCAACGTTGAGCCTTATTTGAAACCTGACGCTGTGCCGCCCAAATGCACACACACACACACACACACACACACAAAACACGGGCAAGCAATTTTAATAATGAAATATTTTTACCTTGTTGTTTATACATTAAAGTCGCACTGAATGACAATCATAGAGAACCGGTCTCAAAACTGTTCGTGATTAATTCAATAATAATTAATCGGTAAATTCATCGGTTAATTGGAAGCAGGTTAATTAAAAAATTTCCCAGCCCTTATACAAACCATTGGATAAACTTGCGGCTTGTTTTCATCTTGTAGATTCAAGCCAAACAGAAAATGTTGCATAAAAACGAAAAGTGTGACCTCAAAGCGCAAAGCCCATACCAAAAGTCCCGCAGGCCTTTTGGTATGGGCACTCTGCCTTCTGCGGCCCTTGCAGGCCTGGATCTCCTCAAATATATGCTAATAAAGTATTATTAAAAAGACCTAATTCTTTCTATTGAACATGTTGTTTTGTCTCCCCGCCTTATTTTGATAAAAATGAGTATGTTCGAATATGTTTCAATTGTATATTACACGTATAATTATTAATTATGCTTTTAAATACCAAACTGTAATTTTGACGGCATTTGGCAAAGTTCACAAATCTCCGTCATGTGCGTTATTTGAATTCACTTTAAAATCTTGGCATGTGTGACCGCAACTCAATTTGTTCTTTCTAGTAAATTTAATATCATAACTATTCCTTGAACACCGTATTTAAAAATTGAATATCTAGAAAACTTTCTAAAACTTTCGATCCATTTTGTGCAAAAATAAATGTTAGTTTCATATTCGCTTCTTATGCTGCCAGACACTTTTGATTCATGCGAACAACTGCTAAGACGAATGTAATTTTTTTGTTTCCCTGACCCCTAATTAAACTGGTGTGTTTTCAGATGTCCCGAGTGTCCGTCTCTCAGTGTGCTGTCGCTAACGCTCCTTGCTAATGAGTAGTGTGCGGAATCTGGCATGGGGCTAGATGTGAATACTATATTAATAAATGACAGAGTTTCAACATAATGAAATATTTTGTATTGTTTTATAATAGGATAATCTATATTGGTCTTCAATCTCGGACCATTCACCAATATTCATTTTTTGAGACACAATTATAACCATAAACATACTATTTTCTGTTTATATTCCTCAAAAAGACACTAAAATAACAAGCGTCTCGCTATCTATAACCTTTTAAACAAGGGCGCAGTCATCTTGAATGTCGTCACTTCTGGTATGCTGTAAATTATCGTTATGATCTCCCCACGCCGCTGGAAGATGTTTACGCAAAATGCGTGATTGTCACATATTCCTGTTTCCACTCAGCCATAGTTTCTCGCATATTCCAGGTTGAAATGTATTATTATAATTTTCGTCCTTCAAGATACTGAGCCCACGTGACTGAGAACGACAGAAAACAGAAAACGTCTATATCAACCACATTACTTATTTATATTTAATGTGTCCCATGCTAAATTTAAAAAAAGAATATTGCCGTTCATCGAAAACTATTATACAAATAAGCTAGATGTTAGAAATACAGATCTTATAAATATTTATAGCAGTCCATAATTCTAAGGCATATATGTCTTGGAAATATTGAACGAGACCTACGACCCTGCCGACGAAACTGACTCGCCTAAGCCACCCGTACCTTCTAATGCACCTCAAGGATATTTTGGGGTGTTTACTTTTTTACATAAATAATTTACATAACTTTATTGGGAGTTCTTGTTCGCTTGTAGTTATATTTAAGGAACCCTATAGCTTGATTTCAACTCTTTAGCTATTTCGCGACTTAAATTTGCGTCCATGATATAGAATATCATTTAAAAGAACGCAGGTCATGAATTTTGAACGCGTTCATAAAAACCAATTATCCGTATAATTTATGGCAGGTATGAAGAACGAAGTTTTTATTACGACCATGAATATCTACTAAAAATGTTCTCTGCAAAGGTTGCAGAGAGAGCTATTGACTCGCTTCAGTTCCTCCGTAAAGCTAATTTTTATATCAATGTTCGCCCTACAAGATCTTTTATATATTCTTTTTTATATTCATTCAATACGCAACATTTCACCTCTTTCTCGGATCCAGTCGCTTTACAACACCGACGTCGCCCCTCGGTACATCAACATATGTCCATCGGCCTCGGAGTTCCACCACCTGTCGAGTAATTCGCTTCTTACTTACATTCATTTTCGTGTATTTTACTCTGTTAGTATTGTTTTTGTGGAAGTGCACCGATGTCTGGAAATCTAGACCATTGTGGTGGTTTTCGGGCACTTTGAGTTAAAATTAGTATTATTATTATTTCCTCCGCTCGTCGTTCTTTTTTGGGATGGCGTTGTTTGTCGACAAGTGACTCTAGTGATTCTTACTTTGTAACTCGTCGAGCTGACCTCGATAACATCACAGCTGGGCGTACGCTTTGGAAAATGAAATGCAATAGTATATCTAAATGCAAGTCAATGAGAGTCTCACGAAGCCAGTTACCCTTGTCCCGATTATTTTCCTAACCGCTCACGGCTTTATTTCGTTATCGCATACATATATCTTGGCGTGCACGTAACGAATAACTTTTCGTGGCAAGAGCACATCGGTCACGTAGCGTCTAAAAATATAAAACGCTATGGTATTTAAAAATAAACTTCTTTCTTGCACCACCATCCTTATAAATAAAAAAATAAAAATAAAAAAAACACTTTTTATCTTACTTATTTCGCTGTCACTTTCGATATGTGTAACATTAATTTGGAATCCCAGTCACGTCAGACTGATTACCAGACTGGAAACTATACGAAACCACGCCCACTTTGCTTCGTTTTCTTTTTTACAATGATCACCGTATTGCTATGGCGCCTGGAACGCGTCTCCCTTACTGGTTGGTCTGTTTGCCGCGTTCAAAAAAAGCGGTCCCCCGATTTGCACCTGATGACGTCATACAAGTGTCCTGCTGTCGCCGGTCGCGATCCTGGCGGTGTAACAGCAGCGGTTGTGGATGTGGCAGACGCCTGTTCTGCTGCAGGTCGCTCTTCAGCTTGGCAGTCCACGGACGCTTCTGCAGTCAGGAGTGGGGACGCCGTGACGACAGCGACACTCGCGTTTGCTCGTGCCTTTATTTTGCCGGAACTCCTACGAGCAACCGCCAGGATCGCGACATCCGACAGCGTGACACTCCGGCTTTTGTTGACGTCATTTGGTGCCACTTTGGGACCAGGTTTGATGTACGGGTGGGATTGGACGCTAAACAGACCAGTCGCAGAGGCGCTCCAGGCAACACCGTACGAATATGCAGACCACTCTCAACCTTCCTTCTTTCGTCACTCGCAGGAGCCTACCTGGCCTATACCGCTTACGTAAGATTTATCCTCGCAGAAATAATTTGCTTAGATCAAGCTTTGATAAACCTGCTTCTCTTATTGCACCGCGTCTCGACGAACGCCTTAAAGTTGTCAAACCTCACCCCAAAACAGTGATTTATTCCTACCCTTTCCTTTAAAAAACCGTGTCTTGACTGGAATCGCCAGTCTGCCTCGTTTGTCAGCCTCAGTGACGGTGTTCACTTACATGATGCAGTTCATACTATACTTTGTTCTATCCCGTTATTGCCCATATTATTCGCGGGATTTTTTTTTAATATTTTTTTTTTTTTTGCATTGAGTGCCAAATGTTCCCATGGCTATAATTACTGATACGTCGATTATTATCTGCGTATGTTCATTTTATTTGTCCGCTTCGTTCCTTTCTGTTGTGTGCGTTGAGGATATTTATATATAATCAATAAACAGATACATATCCAACGTTAAATTTCTCTTGCATAAAATTGATCTTACGGTACAAAACCCGATAGGGAGAGAGAATACAAAATAAAGCCTCTATTCGTTTAATCATCTTCGATGAAACGAGCTAATTATAAATTTTCTTAGTTCACAAAAATTACTAAGAAACCTTGAGTAGGCCACACTGTGTAGCACAACAAACATTTACAAAATCGACAAAGATGTACGGTCTAGCTTCTTAAAACGTGCATGATTTCGCCATACTCGTTGTGGTACAGCTTATCGCTAGAAATACAAACAATAGCTTTTTTTTTCTTTTTAAGATCAGTGTCTACATAGAGCCTAGAGGGAGAACGCAGTAAACATGAGTTTCAGAGGGATGGTAGAAGCGCCTCTTTCTACCGCGCCCGCTCCATGGAGCGAATAAAAAAGTACTCCGTAAATTCAATTTGCACCACCCTTAATGTGGGAAATGTTTCCCCGTCAAGGTATGAATGATTTTTTCCAAGACTAAAATCCGATTTCAATACTGTTGAAAAAACACGAAGTTATCAGGATAGCTAACTTGACGCAGATGTCGCATTGAAAGAATCGAATTTGAAGTTATTTTATTTGGAGTTGTTACGACCCTGCCACATATCTCCGTACACAAAGAGGTTACAAAGCACGTAATAAATAAAAAAGAGCTTCTAAATTTGCCCGAAAAAATATAACTACATTCTTATGAAATTAGGTAGTAGTACTAAAAAAATGTAATTAGCCAAATAATAAAGAAAAACACTCGGAAGCCGTTTAAGTGCGCCAGGCATTGTAAGACTTCTTTTGCTGGTCCAAAAATGTTGTGAGCCTCTAAATTTTGTATTTCTAAGTGTTTTAGTTTTGTCTGCTTTTTGGCTGGTTTAATAATTTTCCGCAGTTTCTAAAATCACCAGAAATTTCTAGGACCATTTCGCAAAGTAATGCGTCCGATGTACATGGCGCTTATGCATTTTTACAGTATCCATATCCGTCCATCCAAGAGTGAAATTCAGCCCGAGGACACATCTCATTCACTCTACGTCGTATTCGTCAAGGGGACTTTTTTTTTTCTAGTTTCTTTTTTATAACGAAACTATATTGGGTTACGCCTGTTTTGTTCGTTTCCCGGGATGTCGAGGATTTTCGAAAATCCTAAACTTGATCCAGCGTAAAATGAGGTGCTTTTTAAACCGAATTTGGATCAAGGAAGCTGGAAGCAGGAGACCGTATAAAGCTTCAAAGGAACTTGGGAACAAGATTCGGCGAATGGAAGAAATTTGAGTGGGTCTCTAACGAGATGGAGCGGAAACGGCGCAAACCTCAAAGAGGGCGATGCGACGATACCAGGCGTAGAGCGGCATTCGTTTGTAGACCAAAGAAAAAAAAAATGTTTTTTTTTGCTGATTTATTGCAATGTTGTTTTGTTTTTGTTTTCTTTTTGTGCCATATCACCCACGTTTCAACTCGCTGATTTCTTTTCGTTTGTTCTACCGGTCCAGAATAAAAAAAAAAAAAACCTTCAAAAAAACGCATTAAAATGTAATCAGAAAGTAAAAAAGAAATTTTAATCTGGTCAATACCCGTACAAAATAACATTTTATAAATCGAGAACCTTGAGGGCAACAAAAATAGAGCCTTTCGCTGACGTTGCCGTCCCGAACATTACAGTGCATCTGAGGAGAAAGCTTATGAATCTTGGAACATGCCGCGAAAAAATCGATTCCGTGCTGATAGTCCAAACAAAGCAAAGACACGGGCAGAAAAAAAGGAAACTGCAAAACAACAGCGCTAGCTCCGGCGTTTCCTGTCGGTCTTCTTTTATTCTGTTCATGTCGCTACGCTGTATATACCAACTAGCTCAACCGTCAACGTGAGCAACATGAAAATGGGTGACCTTTTTCTGGCTATACGCGTCCACGAGAAACGGGTAATTATACCTACTTGGCGTAGTTAAAATATTTAGAACTTGTGGGCACCCTGGCGGCTCCACAGCCCAGTTGCCCGACTGCGAGGCAAAGGTGCCGAACGTTTCCCGCGTGGCGGCGACGTCACGCCATCCACGCGCACATCGCGTGCGCCGCCTTGATAAGGCAGATCAGAGGCGGCGCGCGGGGAGTCGCTGACTGGACTCAGCCGCCGCTGGTAACCATGTTAATCGTCTTGTCCATGTCATATTAAATGTAGTTTCTTGTTGTTGAAACCGTCGGCTCCGTGTTATTCCTCCGAGTCGGGTATGCAGCAAGCAAACCGACCACAATGGCGCCCAACCGTGGTATGCTACCCACTCGCAGGAATTTCACGGGGCTTGGTTTCTTCTTTCGGTAAGCCTTTTTCCTATTCCCCGTGTTTCCTATCGTCGTTCCGTGCCTCCGTCACGTCCGAGTTTGTTGTATTGGCGTGTGTCTGACTGTTTGTTTTTGTGACCGCGGCAATACATGCCTTGCATGTGACGTCATATGGCATCGTACCAGCCGCCATTGCGCCGTACCATGCATATGTGCCTGCACCTTTTGCAGCATGCATTTTGCACAATCGAATTTCCTATTCTCGAGAAGCCTTGTTGAGAAAAAAAAAATTTGATATTGCGAAACGTAAGCTGCAGAAGGTACGGGCACAGGAGCATGGTACGGCGCAATGGCGACTGATGTGACGTCAGTGCAAGCCATGTATAGTTTTGCGCGCTTGTTTTGGTTTTTGCGGGGCGTTTCCTTTTTGTGCTTGCAGGAATGCTCACGCGGGAGCAGGAAGCCGCGATGGCCGCTGCGGCACAAATGAACCTGCTCACGAAGGTCACGGAGATGTGCGACTCCGTGATGCAGCGCCTGGCCCACGCGCCTGGGCAGCAGGAGACTCCACCGCGAGAGCCCCGGTCACACTTGACTGTTCCGGTCTACACGGGGTACGACGACGTCAAGTCCGTGGCAGACTTCCTGGGCGAGCTGCAGACGTACCACCTTGCCTGCGGTGCCTCCGAAGCCTTCATCGTGGACCGGATTGTCCCGCTGGCGTTGCAAGCCAGCGTCAGGTGCTGGTTGGGGTCACAGGCCCCCTTCACCAGCCTGGCGGACTTCCAGACAAGGCTTCGAGAAGAGTTCCTGCCTGCAGGCTACGCTACGCAGATTCTCCGAGAGCTCGAGGCAAGGACGCAGCACCCGGATGAAAGTCTGGTCCGGTACGTTCGGGTCATGCAAGAGCTCTTCAAGAGGGCGGACCCGAAGTCACCGGAGTCGGACAGAGTAGCTCGGGTCAGAAGACAGTGTCATCCAAGGTACCACGTCTACCTCATCAACCGCACCTTTGAGACCCTTGAAGAGCTAGCCCGGGGCGCCCGCCTCATCGAGGAAGCTCTTCATGCCGAGCGGAACTACGTGCTGCCGCCACCAGCCAAGTACGCGCTCGAACCGGCATGCGCATGGCGGGGCCCCGAGGCCTCCACGCAAGTGGACTGTCCGAACGAGACCTCCCTTCCCCACCACGTCAACCAGGAGAGTTGGCGTGGCATGCATGGTGATCTCCCGTGCGGGATAAGCGTATGTTTGCCTAACTCTCCCCGAGAGGTCCCCGGAGGTCACAGCGAGGCCCGTGAGGGTTTCGGGCGGGGGTCGCCACGACAGGTGGGAGGTCGTGTGCCGTGCCCTATCGTAAGCTGGGGCCCAACGGAGATCACCACCCAAGCAAACCATCTTCATCAGTCTGCTCCTGCAAGTGCTGGCGCAAGCTGGCACGGTGCGGTCGCAAACCCGCAGCCCAGCAGCATTGACCCCCGCTGCAACGGAACAAGCCCTCCCCACAACAGCCAGTCGCAAGCCTGGTGGAGGCCCTCCCATAGTGGTTCCTTATCCGATCACTGGAGGCAGTCCGACGGGCACCTCGGTGCGGGTGGCCTAAGCAGGCAACTGTCGTCGGACTGCTGCTACCACTGCGAGCAGCCCGGCCATCACCGAAACCAGTGTCCAAGGCTTCTGGACACTACAAACAAGAGGTGGCACGAGACGGCGGCAAAGGGCCGGAACCAGAACAACCAGGGAAACTACTACGGCCGGCGACGCTGAAACCAGACAGCCACTCGCCGACGGCCGTTACAGTCCCTGGGAGCAGTGAGGCCGCGGCACAGATTCCATCGGTATGTCGAATCCAGCCCGAGCCTAACATCATTGAACCGCGCATGACAATTTCACTGCTCGATTTTCCCATTGCCGCACTTTTGGATTCTGGGGCCGCTATCTCGCTCATAGGGGATTTCGTTTTCGAACTCTGCAAAGCAAAAAAGATAAGCCTCCGGGAGTGCAAAACCCATTTGCAGCTAGCTTCTGGTACAGCGATAACAGCTGGAGGAGCCGTGAGGCTGCAGATTCGGTTTAATGGAAAGAAGAGGCGTCAGCGATTTCTCTATCTGCCAGGACTCGTGGTACCTGTGATCTTGGGCCGAGATTTCATTACAGGCGAAAGCATGACACTCGACTTTTCTGGTGGCGGATACCGGCTGGGACAACAACCGGAGCTGACTCCGTTTACCAGACGGGAGGAGTGCATCCGTAACCTGCCCACGGCAGCCGACGTCACTGTTGTGCCGGACGTCTTGCCCGCCGGCGTTCGAGAATCGTTGCGAAAGTGCCCCGCAAGCAGCCAGCAGAAGCAGGAGCTGCAAGCCGTCCTGGAGTCTTTCTCACCGATGTTCACGGAAACACCTGGAAAGACTGACATCCTGCTGCACCGCATTGAAACCGGTGACGCGCCTCCTCGGAGGTGCAACCCTCGACCGATCAGCGTCCACAAAAGGGCACTCCTTGATGCGGCGCTCGAGGAAATGATCGACACCGGTTCAGTACGTGAGTCAAAGAGCCCCTGGGCGTTCCCCGTTGTTCTCGCTCCGAAGAAAGACGGAACAGCCAGACTCTGTGTGGATTACAGGCGGCTTAACGATGTGTCCGTACGAGACAGCTACCCTTTCCCCAGCATTTCCTCCGTGATGTACGCGCTCGGTAACGCGACCGTGTTTACAACGCTGGATTGCAGTCGTGGGTTTCTTCAGATCGAGATTCACCCATCAGACGTTCCAAAAACTGCTTTCATCTGCCACAGAGGGTTGTTCGAGTTCACCCGACTGCCGTTTGGCTTGTCTAACTCTCCAGCCAGTTTTCAACGCCTGATGGATGTTGTACTTGGGAACTCGAAGTACGAATTTGCCATGGCATACATGGATGACGTGGTTGTTTTCTCGAGAACTATTGAGGAGCATGTCGAGCACCTTCGCATTGTACTCGAGCGAATGCGTAATGCTGGGCTCACAATTCATCCCGGAAAGGTTCAGTTGGCCGCGCCCAAGATTAACCTCCTTGGATTCGTTGTGGATAACGGCACTCTCCGCCCCAACGAAGATAAGTTGCGCGCGCTAACCGAATACCCAAGACCACATGACGTAAAGAGCCTACAAAGATATCTCGGAATGATTGCGTTCTACCGGGATTTCATTCCACACTGTTCAGAGATATCTCAACCGCTCAATCACCTTCTAAAAAAAGGCGTCAAGTGGTGTTGGGCCGAACAACAACAATGCGCATTCGTAGCTCTTTCAAAAGCCGTGACTGACAACGCTTGTTTACAGCTCCCAGACTTGAACAAGCCGTTCGTTCTGCAGACAGATGCAAGCGACTGTGGCCTGGGTGCTGTCTTGCTGCAAGAGTATGGCGGTGTGCTTCGGCCAGTTGCTTTCACGAGCCACACGCTAACTCCAGCCGAGCGCAACTACAGTGTCGCAGAACGTGAATGTCTCGCCATTATTCATGCTTTGAAGCGCTTCGATATGTACCTTGATGGCGCAACGTTCCAGATTCAATCTGATCACTTAGCGCTATCATGGCTAAGAGGACTTAAGAATCCAGCTGGACGCCTTGCTCGTTGGGCGCTTACGCTACAACAGTACGACTACTCCATAGTGTACCGCCCGGGGTCAACCAACAAAGTTGCTGATGCGCTCTCTCGTGCTCCACTTCCCGAGGAACACCCGCAGGATACCCATGGCTTGGTGACCATCGCGGCCACGGCACGAGGATCCCCAGATTCACGGTGGGGTACATTGGTGAGCCGCGAGGAGCTTCGCAAGGCGCAGCTGGATGACGGGCTCTGCCAACGCGTGTCCGCCTGGCTGGCAGCAAGAGGTCCAGTCGACCGCCCAAGTGACAAGGAGTTCGACTCCTACTTGATGAGCGATGACGGCCTCCTGCTGCGCTACATCCCCCAGGCCGACGATGATCCGGATGGCTCAGCATTCCGGACCGTGGTACCCCGCAAGCTACGTAAGCTTTTCATCCGATACATGCATGACTCTGCCTTGGCAGGACACAGCAGTGGGAGCAAAACTTATGAAAAGTTATCCCAAGTTGCTACCTGGCCAGGCATGAGGCAGGATGTGCTCCGATATGCTCGTAGCTGCTCGGTGTGCCAGAAGGCAAAACCACGTGGTGGTCAGCCCCCCGGTCTCATGCAACCGATCGTGAGCCAGAGCCCTTGGCAGATTTGTTGCTGTGACGTCATGGGGCCCTTCCCACGTAGTACCCGTGGCAATCAATACTTGTTCGTGGTAACCGACCACTTCACGAAGTGGGTTGAGTTGTTTCCTTTGCGGAAGCTAGATTCGCAAAAAATCTGGGAGTGTCTACTTGAAACATTCGCTAGGTTTGGCTTTCCTGCACAGCTTGTAAGCGATAATGCCTCCTATCTCACGAGTAAGGTGTTCGTGGACGCATGCGCGGTGCTGGGAATTAAGCACAAGAGAACCTCCCCCTACCACCCGCAAGCAAACATCACGGAAAGGGTAAATCGGAACCTTAAGATGATGTTAGTGGCCTACACAGAGCGCCACAAGGACTGGGATGCGAAACTGCCCGAGCTGACATTCGCAACCCGTACGACCACTAATCGGTCAACGGGTCTCACTCCTGCCCAATTGAATTTCGGCAAGGAGCTCGCATTCCCGCTTTTTAACAGTCTCCTCTCTACAGAGTCTGGGGGAAGGCTTCGCCCCTACGTGAAGTTCGCAGAGGACCTGCGAAAGCGCTTCTCTGATAACCTTCGAGAGGCCCGGGAAAATCTCGACGTCGCCCGAGTACAGCAGGCAGAACAGTACAACCAGGGGCGACGTGACTTGCAGTTCGAGGTGGGAGATTTTGTACTCCGGCGTACTCACCCACTGAGTGACGCCGCTCGAGGCTTCGCAGCCTCTCTCGCCAACAGGTGGGAAGGTCCGTTTCGCGTGCATGAAAAGTGCTCGCCGCTCACTTACAAACTAGTTCACTGTGAGTCTAGTGAGGAAACCGGACCTGTTCATGTCACCGACCTTAAACGATTTTTTCAAGCAGCAGACGAAGATTCCTCGCAGGACCGGAACGATACTGACGGCAGTCCCGTTCCGGAAACCCCCTTGTCTCCACCAAGGCGGCGGTATAACCTGCGACGTCGGTGACACGAAAGAGAAAGGAACCTTTTTTTTTTTTCTTCGGCTTCGCCTCTCTCGCATTTTGGGGGTAGTTTTCTACTTCCACGGATCTGCTCCCTTTTCAAGAGAGGGGGGAGAAGATTGTGTGCCCACCTCAGATCCGTTATTTTCAACTTTCTGGAAGGGGTGCGAAGATAACGTCGGGCCCAACCCTCAACTGAGCCCCATGTCGTCTGCTTTCTTGTTTTTCTACGAAGATGGCTCGTGGTGAACACCGTCACCACACCCGCCATCGGAACGACACGGCGGCCGGGTTCGTGCTGGACCGGGGCGCCAAGGACGTCGGCGCGTCAGGGGCGGCCCAGGGAACCATGGACCGCTACCACCCACAACGGGACGGAGCGGCAGCTAACTCGGATCAAGGAGGATCACGCGGAGAGCAGCAGCAGCAGCAGCAGCAGCAGCAGCAACAACAACAACAGCAGCCGCCTGCTGGAGCCGACTTCGAGCAACAAGGTGGCCACCAGCCGAGCCCCGAGCCAGAACAAGGAGCTGGAACGACAGCGGACGCCGAACGCATCGCGCTCGTCCAGCAGGCGCCGGCCGGACTGGCAACGTCAGTCCGCCCGGCAGCGCCATCAACCCCCTGACGCCCACAACAACGTCTCCGTCATAAACATGCCGGACGAAGCTTGAGGGGGGGGAAGTGTGGGCACCCTGGCGGCTCCACAGCCCAGTTGCCCGACTGCGAGGCAAAGGTGCCGAACGTTTCCCGCGTGGCGGCGACGTCACGCCATCCACGCGCACATCGCGTGCGCCGCCTTGATAAGGCAGATCAGAGGCGGCGCGCGGGGAGTCGCTGACTGGACTCAGCCGCCGCTGGTAACCATGTTAATCGTCTTGTCCATGTCATATTAAATGTAGTTTCTTGTTGTTGAAACCGTCGGCTCCGTGTTATTCCTCCGAGTCGGGTATGCAGCAAGGCAAACCGACCACAAACTGTAGCTACGCTTCGCTGAAGACCCAACTAGCTTATTTTCAGTGAAGTAAGCTTGGAAATTGGACTTAGAATAGAGGCTTCTGAGCAACCGCCTGAAAGATGTCAGAAACCCTGTTCAATATTTTCCATTCAAGTGAGGAATCCTCATTATGTAATGTCGACTTTGTCAAACATTGAATCGGAGAGGCGTAGAAAACTTACGATTGATCAATTATCTCTTGATACTCA
The DNA here is from genome assembly GCA_013358835.2 of Ixodes persulcatus. Classification (NCBI taxonomy): domain Eukaryota; kingdom Metazoa; phylum Arthropoda; class Arachnida; order Ixodida; family Ixodidae; genus Ixodes; species Ixodes persulcatus. The sequence goes on along the minus strand of JABSTQ010011347.1, from coordinate 366,785 downwards.
ATGCACTGTCTCCAAAGAAAAAGAAAAACAAAAAGATACAGGCATTGCTAGAGAAAAGGTATATGTTTGCTATTAAGCGAGAGTAAATTGAATTGGAAAACATACCTATACTTTATTTTCCGCGTGCAACCAACAAAAATCGATGGACGCCTTCTGACGTGCAAAGTGCTTTCAGGAACTAAAAACAACGCGAAAACGAACGAAGTATGAGCGGAAGTGCACTAGCAGAGCTCTCTGATCATGCGCTGATGCTCACACTTCGTCCGTGTTCGCGCTTTTTTTATTGTGTTTTGTTTGTTAATGCATAACTAACTCGCCCAAATTTTAAGTGCACTGCAGAGTGTTGCACATTCTTTGAAAGATGGCAAACCTTGGCGGGAAATTGCGAAGTGAATGCGAGCTCGATATTTACAACTTCATAGCGTGCTATTTGCATCGTCATGGTTTGGCTACGACTCTTTTTGCACTTCATTGGAGCTGTCGTGCACACGAATGCTTACTACGCAATATATATTTAGAAAAAAATACATTCGAGGGGTACCCATACAACCGATCATCAATTGCGTGCGCACTCAGTGACTGCCGTTACAAAATGAAAAAATTGAGAGAATCAGAAACTCGGAAGGTATAGAAAAGGTCGCTGACAATTGAGTCCAACAATTGCATTTTTCAATACTGCCCTCGTAAATGGGCACGCCGAGTTAGCTAGAGTCATGGCAACTGCGCTTCACAGAATCAGGCTTAACGTTTACACCATCAATTTCAGGGCGTATTGAAAAAAAAAAAAGAAGAAAAAAACCCCTAAAGGACAGAGGGGTTCGTGTAGAGGGCGCAGGGGATCACACTGACTCTATCAGTAGTTAAAATTGTGACACTGAGAGTGTTTTGTGACGATAAATACTGGTTTAACTAATTTGTGCGGACAATTGTTTAAACTACAGAATCTCTGATACATCCGGCTGATGTCAGTGAGACGTGACCGCTATACGCTTTTTTCATATAGTTAAAAGGTCACTGACGGGGTATTTATGCTCGCCGAGGTTTTTAGTTGTACGTGACATATGAGAGCCCAGCTACTCAGAACAGAATTTGCGGTTCGAAATTCAGTTTCTTTCCGCCCGAAAATCGCCGATCGAGAACTAGCCGGTTTGAGTCGTGCTCACTCTCTTTTCCGTAGTTACGGGCCGTCTTCTAAGGTTTCGACGCGACCACCAAATTTAATCAAAGTCGTGGGTCATTGAAGGCGCACAGGTATTTGCAGCTTCCAAAAAGCTGCAAATACGTTGATTGAAAAAGAACGGTTGCACAGGCAACCGTAAGCATTCTGTGCGCTCACTGCATAATTCTCAACATGGCGTCGTTTCGCGTTTCGTGGGACTCGTGGGTGGCAGCGGATGACGGGCGTGGGACCTCTAGTTCAGAACTGTTGTTCACGGTACCGGCGAATTCTGTATTTCTTCGAAAGAGAAATTTTGGACCGATCAAAAGAATTTATATTGATCCCGTATACACGCCCGAACAGCAAGCCGATTGCACGAAGACGTCGCCCAGCCGTCCTCCCTTCTCGTAGCTGAAGACACCGCTCGCTCAAACGTCAAGCACGAAGTGCGTACATCGAGTTGAATGCGCACGCGTACGGTTTCTTTACTTGGGGCGAATGTGGCCAATGCGTGGTGCTGCCCGACTTCAAGCCGGGAGTGCATGTACTGGAAGAAAATCGGCAGCAAACCTTCCGACATACAGTCGACCAGATGCATTACGAACGTGAAAGTTCTTTTAGTACCTCGATCAGTGCAGCGCGCTGCTCAGTGGAAAGACGTCCGCTTCACACGCAGCGGGTACGGGTTCGATCCCTAGTGTGGGCGTACCATAATTTTTTTCAAACATTTTGCGATGCTTAAAATTTTTTTTGCAATTATCACTGAAAAAAAAAAAAAACAACAGTTGTTGTGGACGATACGTCGCTGAACTAAATGGTATGGGATTCCATTTTTGACATTTCTGCCGCACAATGCCACTTTCAGATGTGAGGCAGCTCTTCACGCAACATCTTAGGAGTATTCTTTTCGGAGCCGATCACGGGAATTTCCCATGGGCACTCAGTACTAATTGCCAACACTTAAATGTACAAAACAACTCATCTTGAAGTACAGAACAGCGAGCGGAACAAACACAACTGCAAAGGAATCGCATGGCGAACGGATCCCGAACGCACTTCAACTGCTGCACCCGGAAGAAAAATTATCGCACGGTCGGATGTAGCCACGTGACTTCCGCCACTTACTCTCTCCTCTCCACTTCTCCGAGCGATGCGTGGGTTTCGGTTTCAGTTTCAGGCAGTTGCGTTTTTTGGCTTTATTAAAAAATACGGGACCTTGTAGCAAAATATTAATTGGGTAGTATTCCGACACCATAATAAATCGCCTGGCAAAAAAATGAAAAAACAATTTCGGGGGGTGTCAGTGTCCCTTTAAGGATGTACTGAGAGTGTCTTTGAAGGCTGCGAACTAACCGTGTCCCACAGCAGTGACAGCCCTCAAGGCTGGCGTTTGATTGCGATCATCGACAGTGATACGACCACTTGCGACACGTCGTACTACAAGAGAACAAAATAGCCCACTTGCGCCATCTATCAGCCAGCCCTTGCATCCCTTTCAATCTACCGATAACATCACTGAATGTTTTGCACTATTTTCTGAGAGGCAACTACGCGCTATTTATGATATTTACATTGACCAGCATTATGACCACCCACCTAACACAACATGTTGATTCAAGTTTTTTTCGCAAAGCAGTTGCAACTAGAGCTGGACGTCGATTCAAAGTTTAATGCTATTAGTCGCCACCATTTAATAAATTAATTATTCGATTAATCACGTTCGTTTTCATGCATAATTTAAAAGGTAATTTTTTTTGCTTAGGTTAAAAATGCGATACTTGGCTCAATATATATCTTTAATTAAGAATTAAACTCGAAATGTCGCATGGCCCCACATACAAGCAGAATGCTACTTTTCTGGGCCAGAACTTTATTTTGTATGTCTTGCTTTGAAATAAAAAATTGAATTGAATTGAATGTAGTTAGGAAGTTCAAGGACACTCACACTCACAGATGCTGCAGACACTCACACTTCAGCTGCATGAGGCAAAGGGGTTTGTTGATGTTCTTTGGCAAAAGCGACCTCCTTTTCTTGTTAGCAATAGTCTGCTGCGCTAAACGGACGCTAGCACGGTGTTTAAGTGGCCGAGATACATGCAACCTTCTGCACATGTCTGGAGTTACAAGCCTTGCCCTTACAGATTATTTATATTAAAAGTTAACCTAAAGTTTGCACTTCATAAAGGTGTTCTCGTCCACGTCTGTTCGATGAAAGCGATTAATTTTGTACTTTCTTTTGGTTCTACAAACGTCTACCGATTAACCGGTTAAAAAATTAATCGCGATTAAAGCATCAATCGATTAATCAGTAGGTTAATCGGTCGATTGCCTAGCACTAGATGCAACCCATCTTGACATTGATTCTAGAGGTTTTTGGTGAGTGCCTTGAATAAAAGTGTACCAGATTTGCAAGCACAGGTCGCTCAATTCCTGCAGATTACGAGGAGGTGGTTTGTGAGCCCTGATCTGGCGCTCTATCATATCCCAGATGTGCCGAATTGGATTTACATATGACGAGTTAGGTGGTCAGGACAACAACTGGAATTCATCATCATGCTCTCCAATTTACTAAAGCACAATTCTGCCATTGTGACATGGAGCGTTTTTTTGTTTGTTTTTTATTTATGTCAGTACCCTCAAGGCCCTGAGGCATTAAGAAGGGGAGTGGTACAAGACAAATTTGGAATACCAACAATATACAAACACTTAAGCCAAGCACTAAAAATGCAAAAAAAAAAAAGTGTGATCAAGTTTAGAAATTATAGAACAAGGCAAACAAAGAGAGGAAAATATTAAGATAAGCAAGTAGTCACCGCACTTTTAAACCAGTCAAAGAACGGTATGTTTATCAATTGCGCGGGAAGGCGCTTGCACTCTGAAGATTTTCTGGGAATAAAAGAGTTATAATTGGCTGAGGTAATACAATGAGGAATTCCGACTTTAAATCACTAATCTAAGCGCGGCGAGGTGAAAACAGGATTTAACATTAGGTTGTTTATTAGTGAAGTATTGAAATAATAAATGTTATAAAAAAGACACACACGAGATATTTTTCGGCGTAATGAAAGAGCAGGAAGTGATCAATCAGTTTTCATAGTTGAGACACTAGATGTGTGATGATAGTAAATATAAAACGTGCACCGCGATTCTGTTAGGCTTCAAGATCAGCCACGAGAGTTGAGAGACCCGATTCTCAGATTGTTGCGGCATAGTCTAGTTTGGATCGGACAAGGGTTTTATACATGAGTAGTTTTATGAACAGTGGGACTAACCTAAAGTTTCTCTTTAGGTACCCAAGCATGGAGTTAGCAATGGCGATAATGTGGTAAGTACGCGTTTTTCATGACGTGTTAGAAGTGACGCGCACTCCAAGGTACTTGTAGCATGGTACAGTTTCAAGAGGAATTTCAAAAATCAAGTAAATGAAAGATGTAGTAATTCGACGGGCGATTTTCATCGCTTTAAATCTTTTACTATTAAGGGACATCTGCCACAAATCACACCAATCAGCCACAGCTTGTAAGTAATTTTGAAGAAGGGTGATATCAGTAGTATTAGTGACTTTTCGATAAATTACACAATCATTAGCGAAGAGGCTAATATATGATGATACACACAGTGGTAAATCATTTACTTAAATTAAAAACAACAGGGGCTTCAAGACAGACCCTTGCGGTACACCAGAAGTAGCAGGTTTCATAGAAGAATTTATATTGTTACCATAAACGAACTGAGAACGATTAGTTAAAAAACATGTAATCCTAGACAGCACGTTAGGATCGAGATTAAGTTGATCGAGTTTGAAGAGTAAGTGTTTATGAGGAACTTTGTAGCAAGCTTTGCAGAAATGTAAAAAAAAAAAAACACACACAATCACTCTGGGATCCACGGTCAAGTATGGAAAGCACATCATTCATGAAGGTCAGTACTTGAGTCTTACAGGAAAAGGATTTACGAAAGCCTTGTTGGAATGAGGAAAAGAAGGAATTAACGTCTAAGTAATTAACCAAATGAATGAATAAATATGTGCTCTTAAATTTTGCAAGGAGTGCTGATCAAGGAAATGGGGCTATAGTTAAGACGACTCTGTTTATCACAATGCTTATGGAGTGGAATCACCTTCCCATTTTTCCACTCTTCAGGCAATACACCAAATGCAAGAGATTGCTCGAAAACCTTGAAAAGGTAAATTCCGATATAATTTTAGTATCCTTAAGGATTGTGGAGGTTACACTGTCAACTCCAAAAGACGAAGATATTTTTAAGTTATCAATGAACTTTATAATTTCGTCATAGTCAATTACAAGATGATCCATATACAAAAACGTTATAATTAGGGTACACAGGGTGGCAGTAATCATCATCTACACTGAACGCTTTTACAAAAATGTTATTTGAAATGGAGGCACCATGGTCATTTGGAATAACAACATTATTATTAGTGAGCGAGATATCGTCCTTTTTGTTTCCATGCATAACGCGCCAAAACTGTTTAGGACTGTTAAGTAACATAAAGGATAGGGTAAATTTGTCAACTGCGTGATAAATTTCCTAACGTGCGTCACAACAAGAAAGCTGTGCAGAACGGAACAAACGTTTCTTTTCGTTGTTAAGGGCACAGGATAAGGTAAAATCGAAAAAAAAAAAAATCGATTTTAGTTTTTTTTCGCAATGTGAAAAGTTTAGTTCTTTCCGCACATTTTCCATTGTCACAGTGTTCTTAGGTAGTTATATTTCGGGCTGAAAATCACTTCTTCCGAAAGCAAGTAGCAGGTGACCACGCCTCCTTTTGGGATACGCTCCCTGTTTATCGATACATTTTCCAACAAAACAAATTCCACACCAGACCTAAAAGCTTGTCCGGTAACAGATAATCTCAAAAAAATTATCTGGCAACTATTGCATAGCTTTTTTTCAACCAAGACACTCCCGAGACGATTTTTCCAGGTGTGTACCATGTGTACATTCAAGCGTTTGTGTTTTTGTAACGACAAAATGGCGGCATTGGATGCTGTTGTTTTTTTATTCAATGGTGGTAGCATTGCACAAGCCAATGTTTTGAAGTCCTGTGGATGGAACCCTGTGTGGAACACCATCAAGTGGCTGAGGGAAGTTGACGTGACTCGAATATACTTTACGGACCAAGCGACACGGCAGGTCACAAAAGAGGCCCGTCAAGCAAGGCGATAAGCCTAAAGGCGAAGACATGACTTTAGCAATACCTTCCAAGCTGGCGGCTATTGAAAAAATGACTCTGAGGCTGTTGGTGACAATAGAAACTTGGTATTCACCAGTTTGTTTACTTTAAACTCAATTATCTCAAAACAGTGTTTTTTGGTACATAGGTACCATATCTTTCTTAACCTGAAATTATAGAGGGTTGATTTTTTATTCCTACCACCCACATGGGTGTTGAAAAATACTGAACTAAAGTTAAGAATATGCACCTAGCAGTTTTTGAGTTACAAATTTTTTAATACATGAAAAAGACTAAAAGTTCAGTACTAGAATAAAACAAATTAGAAAAAAACTTATTTTAGATTGGTTCAAATAATTCTAGTTCAGTAGATAAAACACAATATTTCGAACAAAATGATATATGTATGACAGGAATACTCCTAATAGTCACCGAGAAAAATGTTCCTCAACATGGCCTCATATGCATGGGAAGTATAGGACTTACCCTGTGCCCTTAAGGCGCTTAAGTGTTACACTAAACCATGGAGACAAGGAATTAGTTTTAATAGTCCTCACACGTGTTGTTAGGGTAGGTAATGAATTATTTGTGCGTTTTTGCTCCTCAGTAATTGTTTTTAGTTGTACCGCAACACTTGCTTGACCTTCGTGTAATTGGATAACAAAAGTTTCAATCCTAGCTAGAGCCTCAGCCTGTGCTACGGTCATGGGGCCAGGGTTAGGTTCGACGTCGTCGCTTAGAAGCAATATCAGGTTTAAAAAAAAAGCTTTAGGCACATCCGTGGGCACGGCAGGACAACAAGACAAGCATTCTTCCACCTAATTGAGCATGGTAGGTCATTTCTACACACCTGCAAAATGAACAAAAAGTGGGATGTTAGGCGTCATGCTAGTAGCCTGGATGCCGTGCCCACTGATTGACGACACGCGCTCCGCTTCCTTTGTAGCAATCTCGATTGATGTCGATGCTTCCAAAACCACAGTTCATGGCCTTATCAGCGGGGCAGGAATTGGAAAAGTTCCACTGTCACAATGGTTTTCACAAAATGTGAAGCCGGAGAAGATCAGCGGAGTTACTTCCATCGCCTGACTGGTGCGCTGGTAGTTTCCGTGCGGGTAGATGTGATGCCACGTCGTACATTAGGAGAAGGAGCTGCACAATGAACAGAAGTGGGATGTTAGGCGTCATGTTGGTAGACTGCATGCCGTTGCGTTTGGGAAGACAGGCCACGAATGGGCCTTACTGGTAAGCTGTGATCTTGGCATCACGAATTGCCCTTGGTCAAAGCCTCTTAAATCAAGAGCCTTTTCTATTACAGGCAAACGAAGTCGACAAAATGATCCCTCTGTATCCTTGGCAGTCGTTATCTACCATCTTCATCAGAGGATAGTAGATGACGTGAACGACAGGTCAGCTAGACGCGCATGTTCCTACAAATTAGAGGTGGTTATATTGTTTTGGCTGGTCAGTACATCATTATTTATAACACTGTCACAATTATCTCAAGCTGACGGTGAAAACAATTAGGCGTAAAATAAATGCAGATCAGTACTGTTCCAGGGCGATCTGTGAAAGCCAGTGTCTTCTCTTGTCACAAGCTGTTCTAGTGCAGCCGATCACAGACAACCACAGGTGTGTGCCTTAGCAGCTAGTGTCCAATCAACATCCCCTCCAGCGAACGAAGCCCGTTCCACTTCCTCCTTTATGCTTCTGGAATGTCGTCCCACTATCACGGCGTCAACTCATCGGTTGATCCCGATCCCGACGCCGAGCTGTCACCGACGCACTGATTGAACCCACGGCCCAGCCGAATCCTGAGTTAGCACTCCTGTCCAACCTGTGCTCTTGCTCGGACGAGGATAGATGGGATCCAGACTTTAGTACACAAGCCTTTCTCGTCAGCTGGACAAGACAGTGAAGAAGACAAGAAAGAAGATAGTGGGTAGACCTCAAAGCAAGCCGCCTTGAAGTCTACCCGCTATCTTTCAATAAGAGCCAATCAGAGATCGGCGTTCTGACGTCACAACAACCCCTTCAAAAGAAGCAGACACACTTGCGCTCCGCATCTAATTATTGTCACAAATTATTGCACAAAGCAACCGCTTCGTGCGACTCTTGAGACAATCGTGGCAGTGCAGTAGTGAAAAGAGATGCTACAATAAAGAGATGCTACAATATGCTATGTCTGCCCCAAATGTGGTGCGAGCGAGGTGCCACAAAAAGTCAAATTTGGAAGTTTTACGTGCCAAACCAACGACGGGCATCTGGCACGCCCCAGCGGAGGCCTGAGGATTAATTTCGACCACCTGGGGATCTTTTGACGTGCAACCGAAAGCTCGGTTACACGGCGCCTTCTCCGCAATAAGCCTCCGTCAGATTGTGGGCACCTCGGCTGAGATTCGAACCCGCCACATGGGGATCTGTAGGTCGGTGCTCTCGCCCCGAAGCCACCGAGGCGGCAGCGAGGTGCCACACGCGCGTACCTTGAACGATGAATGACGGTACTTAGCGGCTCTTGGTCCAAGTGACCTTAGGCGAGCTGGTCATGAGCGTGCTTAAAATGTCGTTAGTGTCAAAAGTGTGGCCTGCGTAACTGGTCCCGGTAATCCCAACGTAAAAGACCCCATGAAATCTCTTTACAACCTACTCACGACAGTATAATATACTCTTAGAGCTGTGTGGAGAGAAATAAGCTGCAATGAGGATGGAAATTCCATCGAGGTTTGTATCGCATGCGCACTCGCCGACTCGACGTAAATACGCACAAAAGCGGCGCCTTCATTATGCGTCCATGCCTTTCTTGTAGAAATGGTACGTCTGGGCTCACAATTATTTCCTATGAATTTTCATACGGCCGGTGTGAACCTGCGTGACACGATAAATGGCTCGTGTCAGGTGTTTGTGATCATATGTCATTTTATTCGTTCAAAATAAGCCGTTGTCACTGGATCACTAGTTGAAGAGTTAACCACCTTCTTTCCGATAATTATTTACGAAACTACTCTGCCATGAACAGGCGACGGTCACTAGAAGTGTCCTTACACGAAGAAAAAAAACTGGCATATAAAAAACAATATTCCTGGAAACGTTTGTATGATATAGTGTTTCACAACTTTAGTGATTACAGGGATTACATTACATGAACAAACATTTTTAAAAAGCGCGCACTATCTAGTAGCTGCTGTGCCGAATATCCGACTTCACCCTTCAGCACGTACTCTTCTCATGTATTGAACACGAGGGCTGTGTCTGCGATCGCCGTGAACCAGTGTTGTACAAACCGGCGTTCCAAGGAACGACGTTCCTGGAACGCGTTCCTTTTAGGAGGAACGAAGGAACGCTCCCGTTCCATTTTACATCAGTTTAACTGGAACTGGAACTCGTTATATTTTTACTGGAACGGAAAGAGAAATAGCGTTCCTTTTTTCGTCCATTGGGGTAATTTTATTTTATTTCTCAGAGAGAAAATCTAAAGGTATAAAACAATGTCCTTACGAAGAGCTGGATCTCGCTAATATTTTGGTTACTTAAACTAGGGTTTATTTTGTGTGCTCTTCGCTTGGTAACAGTCGGATGGAGGAGACCTAGTGGACATTGATTCTTTTTTCAGTGCCCGAGGCTGCGGTACAAAAAGAATTTTTTTTAGTCAGAGGAAAAGACACAAAAGAGGGACGTTTCGAACCCTGCTACTGTTTTAGCTTCCCCGAATTCTCATACACCCAGAAATCTAAGGCCGACTACAGCCATCACTGAATTTCTCCCAAAAGACCTACAGTTAACACAGAAGAACAAGTTACCGGACATCGAACGCACCCTTGTATCCCGAACATTGGTCACTAAAAATAAACACAAAAATTAACCTTTATGTCTTCTTCTTTTGTCCCCCACCTTCAAACTGAACCACGAATTGAACCTTCACGAAGAAGGACCTGTATTCATAGTAACCCTGAGACCGTCTTAGGGTTACTGAGACGTCTCAGGGTTACCATTGATGTCTACGTCCCAGGGTTACTATGGATGTCTACGTCTCAGGTTACCATGGATGTCATTCACCAGCTCGCCTGCGTTTTTTTTTTTTTTTTTTTTTTTAGTTTTTTTTCACAAGGACTTGTAGTTTTCAAGACTGACCTTCCAAAAGCGCTACCGTCTTCTTCACTTGCTCGTCATGCGGACAGCAACATTGAGAACCAACTGTTGATAAGTTTAAACAATGGACTTTGTTAGAATAAAACTAGTGAGGTTGTTGTAAAACGCTCCTTACTTAGCGTAGCCAGGATTTGGTTTCGGGGGGGGGGGGGGGGGGGGGCGCAAATGAAAAATGCTGTATGAGGGGGAGGGGGGAGAGGAGGTCCCAGCAAAATGGATGATTTCGTGGGGGGGGGGGCCCATCTCCATGGGCCCCCCCTTCCCCCCCTCCTCCCCCCCCCCCCCCCCCCCCTTGGATACGTGCCTGCCACCACAAACATGAATATGGTTAAAAGCAGAGATTTTTAAAGGTGAATATATCAACAAGTGAAACTCTGCTTCCGTTTGTTTTCTTCTCCTGAGGATTTGAACTTGTCAAACGCAAAGTTGGAGCCGAAAGTTCTCAGAGCGCGCCGATTCGACGTCGGTGAAAAAAGCGCGAAATCATCGTCGTGATAGGCAAATCGGTGCGCTCCGTGAAATTCGGCCCCAATTTCGTGTTTGACGAGTGTAGAGTCCCTGGTGCACTTCCATCGCAGCATTCAAACTCGTATGCTGCCATTTATTAAAATGGATTAAAAAGGAAACTCCGCTGGATCTAACTAAATATGGTAATCATCAAAATACAAATGTAACGCATATGTATTTTGAACGTATACATACACGCGTATGTATAGGTTCCATTTTTTTTTTTAATTGTAAGGGGAACGAGTTCCTTTCTCACAGATGGAACTTGTAACGGGAACGCGTTCCAAAAATCAAAAGGAACGAGGAACGAGCTTTCGTTCCTTTTTTTGAGGAACGTGTACAACACTGCAGTGAACTCTGTTGCATCTCGTATGGAAAACGAGTGCTCTGTCAGCGCTCGGGGAGGACTCGAATTCAAACAGACGACCCGTGTCCATGACAGCCGCTAATATTGGTTGATAGAGTTTTGAAGAAAGTCTATTGAATATCTTATGTAAGAGAGTATATTGAACTGTAACGTGAATGACGCTTGTTATGTCCGGATCACGACTTATTATACTATTGAAGGCTGGCTGATGTGGGCGACAATTTGAAACGTGCAATTCTATGTACTTTTCCCAAATTATTAAAAACAAACAAACAAATATGAAACGGTACGTCCCGTCGGGCTCTTAATTGCATCCCATTGCCGCTGTTCTTGCGAAATCTACGAAAAGTTTGTTTCGAGTCAATGGCTGTGATTGATCAAGGCGGATCGGGCTTGAGATTGCGGTATAGCTTTGAATTCCTGAGCGTTACTAAAGGAGCGCGTGTATAAATCTCTGAACATTCGAAAGTAGATTTTGAAGAAAGATATACGGAGAGAAAACGAGAGAGAGAGAGAGAGAGAGAGAGAGAGTATATCCGTAATGTCGGGAGTTCGGTCTCGCTGCGCCGGCGAAAGCGCGCGACCCCCAAGGAAATGCAGATATCATCGTCTAGGAGGTTCGTCGGGGTCGCGACATTCCCACGCGTCCAAACGACATCCATCATCGCGTTACAAAAAGAAAAAAGAATTGGTATAAGAATTATAAAATTATTTCGAGAGCTATTCCAGCGAAAATGTAGACTTGCGCGATGGAGAAAACACGACTGACTTTGACAACCGCTATACTCAGTCTCACCTTTAACTTGGCAAACGGGGAAGGCTACGGTCCCAGTGAGCCAATCAGCGGCTTTAAAAAGAGACACGTGACTATAGTCTATCTCACTAATGGCACGCAATGCTGTTACAGCCACGGGAGGGAACAAGAGAGGACAGCCGCTTTTGTAAGAATTTCGAGAGACGAGCTACTCTACTAGGGTGACAGAAGCGACGTCTTGGAAAGACAAAAGAAGGTCCTAGTAAAAGCCCGGAGTCCCTCCTTCCCTTCTTCTTTAACTGCTTGGGTTATGCTCTAGCCCCTGTACCTTCGGTAAAAACCATCACGTGCTTCGTGTCCGTCGCTCTGATTGGCCCAAGACGGCCGTAGCGTTTTCTTCTTTGCCTCGTTACGGTGACACAAAGTACATAAACTTTTTTCCCCAATAAAAAAAAAAAAAAGTATTTTCCGCTTTAGACGAAGTATTTGTACGATCCGTTTAGAATTAGCGTTCGAGCGTGGTTTTAATAACGCGGGGATCCTTTTGCTTACGGATAATTCGCCGAGAATAGTCGGCGGTTCCACTCCAGGAGATAGCGGCCCAATCGATAAGCGGAGAGACGGAGTGCGCCTTTGAGCAAACACTCATCCGTTCTGTTTTCTTTCTTCTTTTTTTTTCTGGAAATCTTGGCGGGGTTAAACTCTCGACGGCCGCGCGTAATACTTTCGAACGTATACTCCCAGTTGTGGGGAATTACCGTGAGAAGCGCCGGCCGATAGCATTGATCCCCTTTTGTGGGACTTCGAACGATAATATGATTGATGGTCTTATGTGGTGCGGCTTCTGCGCACAAAACAAACTTCCGTTATAGGCTCGAGCAATTTCGTCTTTCTTTTTTGTCTGCGTTACAACTGTTTAGCTTCTTCCATCAGCTATTTATTTTTCTGATTATTTTTAGATTTAGTTAATTCGTATTTTGCTCGTAGCAAACTAGCAAACAGGCGTTATACTTGATCTCGCAGGCCCGAGTCTTTTGGTTGCCGCGAGTCCTCGCGTGTACGGTGTATTCCCTGGCCGCCATAGCTGTGTGCGCTGCTGTTCGTGGCAGGCAATAAGTTTCTTTATTCACAGCTCGCGCTAATGACCGCACGTGTATAATGCAGTCTGTTGGGTGCAGGCTGCAGGCAGCGCGGGGAGTTCGTCAGCTCCACTACACGTCTGGTCGTTTAGTCGGTGCACTACGACTGACGTCCTGGGGGTTTTAACAGGTATCGTGCAGTAGTAGTTATACGACCGCGCGCCGGTACAATGCTCATCTAGATCAAAATGAGCGGGGGTGGGGATTGAGCTCCGCGCTTCGGTGCGTTAACCCCCGAAAGCCTTCATCTCCCCAAGCATCTGCAGTCGTGGGAAAAACATGGGCGCGAGAGCGTGACGTTGGAAATTGCCTTCTATGCGCGATTTCACGCACAAACCGATCGTCCTGCTGGCATGCGCACACACGCCGGTGGCTTTGTCCGCACCGCAGATATTTTTTGGAGATTGAAACCACGGACTCGCTCCCGGGCCTATTGCGGACGCCACTCGTGATAGGCTCTGTCGAATATGGATGGGATCAATATTCTCGTAAATGTCCACATTTTTTACAATAGATAATTTCGAGACAAGTCGCATTATGATTGAAACTGTCTTTTAATCTGGGAAATGTCATATGGAACCTATAGCTTATGCGTTTTGTCTTACAAAGAAGAATAACACGTGGAAAAAGTTTATAACTTTAGGGTGTTAAAATATCTTCTAATGAATCGGAGAAAAAGACGATTCACAATAAATACTCCGTAACATAAAAAAAAAAAGACGTGGAATTGCCCTCAAAATGAGTGAAGCGTATCGATGAAAAGTAGTTAAGAATATATCGTCGATGTTTTTAACAGCGTAATAAAAAAAAACGGGCGTGTAAAACTCAACTCCAATATATATATATATATATATATATATATATATATATAAGAAAAGACCAGATTTTTTTGCAATCTGATAAATCGAGTGACACAAGTTGGGAAACATGGATTTCGTTACCAAATTGATACCTTTATTCGACCTTTCTTTTTTTTCTTTCTTTTCTCAAAAGTTAATTAGGCAACGGCGGCGGTCATCCGTTCTCGGGCACGAAGCGTGTGGTTGGATCCGATCCCTCGCCGAACTCTGTTGCAGCACTCGTCTCCAATACATGCTTGGAGTAGGCGTGCCCAAAACAATGGCGGACTCGGATACACTGGCGTAGCAGCCACTGGATGGCGCGCACTTAACAAAAAGGGTCTATTGAAAGCAATGCCGGTTTCGCCTAATACTGTAGCCAGTTTTCTATTGTAACAAAACCCTCGCAAAAAGCAAACAAAACTTGGTTTGCGGAACACGCTGCCGAGAGATGTCAACGCAGTGACTTTGTGCACGACAAAAGCGAGAAACTGAGAAACAAGGATAATCCACTTTTTATTACCATAAAACAAAACGCAAAAACGGTCGTGAGCAGAGTCTGTCTATATAACGCGTGTCGCAGAGAGCGTTTTCTACGCTCCGTTTCGGCCTCAGATGGAGCGCGGCAGAAGCTATGGGAACCCTCACCGCACATCCAGAGCGCGCGTCGCTGCGGTTTTCCCGAAGGCCACGTGACGCTCACACGGCACGGGATTAGCTTCGGAGGCTCGCACCTTCCTCTGCGGTCCATCGTAAGATGAAACAAAGTGTAGACAATACGTATCGACAGGTGTACGCACTCCGCCAACGGGAGATAACCAATCGGCTTAGGCGCTTTGTGTGTAGCCAGACGGGTACATCACGCCAACAAGTCCAAGGAGACCGGGTCCAGGTGAGAAAAACAAAACAAAAAACAGAACGGGAAATAAAGAAAAAACAGCGTCCGCAGAAAGCTGGAAACTGCAATGACGAAAGAAGGGAGACCTCGAGGAAAACTAAGCACGCGTGGCAAGCGAGAATTCAATCCCAGCTGAGGCCTCCTCGTGACCGCTTTTCAAAACGCCGATTTTTTTTTTTTTTGAATACAATCGATTCAAAGAGGACCAAGCGTGCTTCACTCGCCGAGGTGGGCGGACCACCCTAGAGACAGGCGATTTAGTGAAACGGAACTGTACTATCTAATCACGCTCAAAGATGAAAGCGGTGGGACGGCACGGCATGCACGAAACGTCTATCAGACACGCTAAACGCACCTCGTTCGCCACTTTGCGATGCGCATCGAAACGCGCATGAATTCATGAATTGAAAACTTTCCGTTCGGCTTGACACAAAGCCAATTATTTTTTCATTTTTTTTTTAACAGAATTGTTTGGGGGACGATGATATGTTACGGAAATATACATTTCGTCTGTCTCATCCCAGATTGCTCTTTTTTGTTATTATTATTCTCCTAATTCATACGAGGTTTGATAATATTTCACGCTCGTAAGCAATAACTCGATTTGCCGGATTAAGCATAACTGGTGCTTCTAAATGAATGTCCCGTCCGTCTGACGACGTTAACAAAAACCAAAAATAACTCACGCATACCTTTTGCACTACAAAGAGGTCGGCGAAAAAAAAAAAAAAAAAACTTTGTCAGCGACAGAAAGCGTGTGGCGAAACGCGCACGCAAGAACACTACATATAATGCTCTACTCAGCAAAAAAAATGCCCTCCTGCCGTTGCATTTTTTTTGTAGTTAGTACAAAGGTTTACCCAAAGTCTCGCGTCAGAATTAGTGACGCATAAGCGACGCTCCAATGCGCCGTATTTCAGGAATGCGCCTGTCGTATAGCAAAAAGGGTACACGAGCCGCGTCATCAAACATAAATACAAAACAAAATAGGCGCATCTTTGCTCGCGCACGGGCCAAACAGCACCGATAGGCCTTGCCGATCTCCATGACGCATTAGCTGAAACGGGACGCGTTTCATTGAGCACCTTCTGTGGTAGCCACCGCGCTGGCCTCAATAAGTTCATTATGCACCCACCGACTCGTTAGCGTGGGCATAAAGCATTCACTTCGATTACCTCATCTTCAATACGCACGGTCCCAATGCCATGTAATTCATACAAATTCCACGGGGCGTCTCGTCGCTGTAAATAAATTAACTGGACAACACCGTGACGGCGAACCTACGCTCGTGCCAAATCAGCTCTCATTGTTTTTAACGATCTATTTATTGTATGTTTCGGTTGAGCTGATAGGAGTCTCGTCTTATCTAACGAATGCAGGCCGAACCAGCGTCTCTTTGTGCAAATGATACCGAGCATCGAACCGTAGCCCGACACCTTTGCTCGGCGCCACAGGGAAGATTTGAGACGGCGCGCAGGCAGCGGGACCAAGTATGACTCACGAGAGCCTGCGTTAGGTTACCGTCGGCACGCAGAAGTGGCTTTTGAATGACTGAAAAGCGAAATAGCGGCGCTGCACTGAAATGAGCGCAACCTTTGAAAGCGAAGGGCGGCGCAGCGCTCGTTCGAGACACGCGTTTTGAGCGTTCGCGCAACAATGGTTGTTGTATACTTAAAAGAAACGCGAGCGTGAATTTTATCGAGTTGCTTTAGATAAACCATTTTTTCCCTGGAGGTAACTCCAGCTACCACAAGGCTACCACCAGGGTAGATAAAATTCAAGGACACTAGTAACTCGAGGCACTACACACAATTTCGGAAGAAGAAGAATCCATGGAAACTTCTCGCTAAGGCATGCTTCTCACACACTCCACTCCTGAATAACATTTAGCTTGTTTTTCTTGTTTGAAAATTTTGGGACGCCTGAGTGTCATGTCGTGTGTGCAAAGCACTCAGAATCACCCAAAGGTTCCCATAACCAAGCATTACAAATCATAACGCACGCATAATACATGCACGACACATTCCGTGCTGTTTGCGTTTATCGGGAATGATCGAGACAGGTT
Source organism: Ixodes persulcatus (assembly GCA_013358835.2). Classification (NCBI taxonomy): domain Eukaryota; kingdom Metazoa; phylum Arthropoda; class Arachnida; order Ixodida; family Ixodidae; genus Ixodes; species Ixodes persulcatus. The sequence goes on along the minus strand of JABSTQ010011347.1, from coordinate 349,714 downwards.
TAATTTTTTTTTTGTGGGAATGCATTGTAGGACATGCTAGACAGACTATCTGGATAATATATAAATGTAAGCATTTACTTTTTTTGTCTTTAGATAGTGACGCCATCCAATGTTTAGTATGATTTTATATAATGTGTAAAAGGGTACCGCGTGAAATGGCGCTTCACATTCAGAACGGAGCTATCTCTCATTTACCTTATTCGTCTGCATGTAAGTGAATTTTTGAATAGCGTCGTTAACTACTTTGACTGGCGCAGTCGATCAGAGAGCAAAATAATTCAAGCGAGTTGGAACATACTGTCTCAGCCAACAAAACGTCATAGGACGGAAGCTCACCAACACAGATTCCGGCAAGATTTCGAGCGTGAACTGACGTCACGTGCAAGCGCCGTACAGATAAAAAAAGAGACTAGGAAGAAAGAAAGATATATAGCGAGAGAGAGAGAGATTTGAACATTAAGGCCCGTTCACACACTTACAACCGAGTAGGACCGATTGAGACAAGATCGGAGTTTAAGCCTCTTGCAGCGGCTTAGTACCAGCTCCGCAGCAGCACATCCGGTTCTAAGCCGTCGCAAGACGCTTAAAATTCGGTTTTGCCTCAGTCGCTCGTACTCGGTTGCAAGTGTGTCAATGGGCCTTTTAGTTAGACAAAATGAGAAAAAAAGAACTCACAACACAGAAACATTTAAGTATTTTGTTAGAAGGTATTATCTCACTCTTTAGCACATATCAGCACCCGTGCGTAGGTTGCAGGCCAGTTTTCTTTATGAAGTACGCTGCACAAGGGAGCTTCCGTAACCTTGTTTCCATCTGCTGTAGCAACAAAAGAACCAAACAGAACGTGAAAGTGTATAGCAGCGGGTATTCTTCTACGGTCAGGCGTGTCTTCATTGCGGCCCTTTCTGGGCTGTGCTTCAGGTACCGCACGTGCTCAATGACATTTGGTATGCCTCGCGATGATCCTAAAAAAACCTTCAGTTTTTAATGCTAATTTCAAAGCCGAAGTTTTTTTAGTTATTAGTAAAGGTGAACGCTAGCTCTCAGATGTACACAAACCCTTTACCTATGAAACTGCCGATGATATTGATGAGCCAGTCGTAATTGGTCGCCCCAGAACCTCAAAATTATTTAATCTTAAATAAGCTAACTGCCAGCGGCGAATGGGATGTTGGCAATAAATACGTTACCACAAGCAGTTAGGGTTTACACCGCTCGAATATATGGGCCTATCCTGCAAAAGTATTTCAGTCTATGGCCTCACTGTGACATAAAACCAGACCTTTCTTATTTGTGCTTCACATTTTCAGTAAGAGCTTTTGCGCCGCATGTATACATGGACATATACTACGAAAGCATCTTCCTCACTGGAGTAATTACAGCATAAACCCGAACCTTTCATACGACTGCTACACATACGCAGTAAGAATGGCGCTGCAGGGTGTGACTCAACACTGCGCCGATGGGCCGTTCGCATGCGGTTGCATTGTAGCTGAGTCGTAGTGTTAGTAGGAAACCCCGCCCGATATCTTACGCTACTCTGTCGTCGGAAAACGCAGCAGGGAGTCTTTGTATTGCACGAGGCGTCAACCGTGCCTATTCGGAGTTGTTACGTCAGAAGTTACGCAAAACTGTCGAGCCATCAATGCCAGCGCCGGCGACTGACTGCGATACGCCCTTTTCTCTTCAATGCCCCCGTAAAAAAACAGACATCCTCGCACCCCGCGCTACCGGGGTCATTAACCGCCTGGCAAGAGAGAACATGGTAGCGGCAATGATAGCAATAGGCCTCTGTGTGCACGCCCACGAGAGTAGTCAGCAAACACGCGCTGCGTGCAAGGCGTATACAGTGCGGCGGGCGATGGGGGCAATGACGACTCAGGCCCGATGCTTCGCAAACTTGGCGACTCCCGTCGTTTCGCGACGATGGCGTCGCTTCATCGACGGGAGTCGTCACGCTCCCAAAAGCAAATATAATTTGCTACACGGGGAAAAACTGAGGGAGAGGAGGAGATAAGAGAAGACGGGAAATCCAGAGCGCAGAGTTCTAATTGGAATGACCAGTGGGTAGACGGAAAGGCTAGCTGCCTTTTTCTCTACCCACTATCTTCCTCCAATCAGAGCGAACAGGGACGTCGTCTGCTCCTCGCGCAGTGTCTCGCATTCGCGCAGTGGACAAAGGCCAGCTAGCCCTCGTCTCTAGCCTTCCACTCTGAGCTCGGCACTCTGGCGTCCTCCCGCGCTCTCACCTCTTACTCTTCCGTGATTTCTCTCCGTATAAACAGATGGAAAAGAAGAAAACCTTTCCAAAAGTGTGCGCCCTCCAGTAGCCGCTCCAGGGCCGCCATATTTTGTGGATCCACTTTGAGCACGCATTGGACACGAGTGATGCGCCAGCGCTCGGCGTGAACTCGAATCCAACTACACGCTTCCCGCAAGAAGCGATGTCCAAAATAAGTCGACCGCCAGTGTTGCTCTATGGACATTTGAAAAGGGTCAATTGCAGAGATATTCTTTCGGCAGTCCCGCATTCCACGATACGTGAGGCGAAGTCCAGTTGCTTAGGCGTGGGTGTTGCGCTGTGGCGAACGCCAATTATATTCGCGTGGAGTCTTGCGTTTTAGGCAGGCGATTCGTTTATTGTAATCGTTTACAATTTAGCAGGTCCTGGGGTATGCGCCGCCTCGCACACAAACAGCCAATTACTGCAGTCAGGGACCGTACAGCGAATGACGAGGCATTGATTTGTCATCGATACAAAACCCTGACCTAAATTGAAATACTGATAATATATTTTTATTTTTCAATTTCACACGCTCAATGGTCTACAACGGATGTTGCAGCTTTGACGCATTACGTTATGGGCTGAGTGAGATGCATTTGCTTCTACATAGCCACTGCTCATTACGAAGTGTACACTCAGCGACTCTCAAAGCTGAAAGGCGATATGACTGTCTGTGCCAACATAAGAACTGCGAGTGTTCTTACAATAAACAACGTTCCGCTCAACACCCAATGCGCCAAGATGCATTGGACGCTAGGTGGAGTTTTGTTTTTGTGGGAACAAATCTTTAAAAACTTTGCTGACAGGCGTTCCTTCCTCTCCGTGACCTCAGAAAAAAGAAATGATGCGTTGTATTGATTGTTATAGTGTTGCCATTTTTCTGCGGAACTTCCGTAGTCCTGTAGTCCTTATGTTAAAGCAGATTATGTAAAAGAGGCGATTACCGTTGCTAAACAAAATATACGAGGCCTCGCGTTCATTGGCCCAGCGCACATCGCGTGTTTCCCGGACATATTTCTATTTGTATTTATTTATTAGACACAAGAAATTGGTATTCAACGTTCTGTGTGAGGAGGTTACTACGCGGGCAATTTATGTGTTTGCAGACATACACTCTAAAAAAAGTTTGTGCGTCTACTTTCACGCACAACACTCGGAGAGCCAATCACCGCAACTTACGGAGGCAGTTCAGCGAATGACACTGCCGAAACATATGTTTAGACCAGAAAACGCAGTCTGAGTTGTGACATTAAGCAATGCAAAACGTCACTCTTGCATTGCTGAATGTCACAACTCAGACTGCGTTTTTTGGTCTAAACGTATGTTTCGGCAGTGTCATTCGCTGAGCTCCCTCCGTAAGTTGCGGTGATTGGCTCTCTGAGCGTTGTGTGGGAAAGCAGACGCACGGGTTTTTTTTTTAGAGTGTATGTTCTGAGAAACTAAAACTTTTGAAGTTTAAATACACCTATATTTTGCTGTTTTATACATGCGTCCCCTTTAGTACAGAAAACGTATGGTTATGAAGTACAACCTAAAGATCACCCCGTGTTTCTACTTTTCCGCGCTCAGAGAGTCAATCGTCGGGATCTATTAAAAAAGCACGGCAACTGGCGAAACAAAATACCTACTTAGAAGTTAATATTATGATGTTACAATGAGCATGACGTGAACATGTAAAACAGGAGTCTCCAAACTTTTTGGCTAAGGGTCCTGATATGGGAAATATCGCACACTCGAAAGGCAGGAAATATTTAAAACAATATAAGTGAGACAATACTAAAGAAATCAGCCTTTAAAATGAAAATCAATACATATATACTTTCTTCCTACAATTCATATGTTGATAAATATGACATTATAAAATAGGTGTGACCTAGAGAACGTAGAAGGCATATATCAAAGCGTACAGGAACCTTGGCATCTACACACAGGGCAAACGACTATATTGAAAATGCTAGATCTGCCGATGAAGATATGCACGGGTTATGACACAGGACACTATGCCCGATATTCATGAAAACGCTAAGGAACTTTATCATAGTTACACAGACATGAAGCAGGGAACTACGAATATTAATGCTGGTAATGACGATGTACGAAACATATGGCGAGAGATCCATCGGTTTGTTGAAGTTTTGTTTCACTCTTTCAAATACATTCGTATACGCTTCTAATGCGCGTCGCGGTGCCTTTTTTTTTTTTTCGTTTTCTCCTTACGGGTGCGTATTTTTGTCGTTTGTACCAGTGGGTTACGGGCCGGACGCCTGTAAACACTGCGTCCATCCGCGCGCCGGCCGGAATGCCTCCGCGGGCCGGTGTTTAGAGACCCCTAATGTAACCATTTGATATCGCCGATTTTATTTTTAAACAGGAACACTTTTTTTTTCGGCCTTGTCGTATGCCGAGCTCCCTCCAAAAGCAGTGATTGGCTGTCTGCAGACTTCCATGCGTAATTAAGATGAGCCAGTTGGAACTGGCTCATTTGCACTAATTTTTACGAGGTGTATTGCCACCTAACCCACCAGTTGATTTTAATATATTTTCTTTTTATAAGTAACACGTTAGGAGTAATGTGTTACTTGTATCTGCACTCTATCCCACTATATGCGCGCAACGTTACCAGAGGTACAGGGGCCAGAGTGTAACGCTTGCATTTGGAAAAGAGGAGAGAGAAAAACACCCCTCTTACCCAGACCGTCTTGTGCGCGTCGCAGACGTCGCTTTTGTCGCATTACAAGATAGATTAGCCCGTCACTCACAATTTTTACAAAAGCGGCTTTCCTCTCCCTTCCGACTTCGGTTTCGGCAGCAGAGCTCACAAAAAATTAGAAAGAGAGTATAATTACTTTCTTTCTTTTCGGTAACGAAATAACGACTTTGCTACTTTCCAAAAGAAGGAACGAGTAATATATATTCGTTACCACTTGATCGGGTAAACGGTATTTTAAATGACTTTTTAGTAACGTGTTCCTGTCTTGCCGCCCATGTGACACGCGGAAAATTAGACAGGAGTATTTTCTGCAGTAGTCTACGCATTATGCAAGTTGGGAAGGTGAAGTTCCATACAGAGCGGGATAGGTGAGGACTACACAGGGATTTTGTTTTTTAAACCGTTCGTTATATCAAATCGTGACAAAGTTTGTGAATGACAGAGTGTGTTAGTATAATTATTTATGTATGATGTAAGTTTTTTTCTGAGTTAATAGAGCAGGCATTTGTCAAGGTGCACCTATGTATGAAAATGTTTAGCGCGTACTATACACCGGATGCGGTCTATCAGGCACGTAGAAAGCGGGGGGGGGGGGGGGGGGGGGGGCTGGGGCCTCTTCTCCCCCTTCCCCTCATACAGCATTTTGTCATAAGCGCCCCCCCCCCCCCCCCCCCCGAAACAGAATCCTGGCTACGTGCCTGCGGTCTGTAGCACAGAAACACGGCATATTCGTCGTGCCGTGCACCACATTCACTGAAACTAAACGGCGTTAACCATCATCTATCCCCAGCCCCTCCAGGGGTGGAGCTGGTTGCGGCGGATGTTGACAGACAGCAGGTGCACGAAACAATGAACCGCGCATTTTTCAGTGCGATGGCGAGATCACGTGACGTGCGCCCGATGCAGCGCTAACCCAAGCCATCCATTTCTGCTCACTGAGGTTGGGTTTTGGTTGACACGGGCCGCCGTATTCTCACCGTCAATGAAGCAGGCAGCATCTGACTGTACAAACCGAAACTGGCCCCTGTGGGCGCGCTCCTTCCTCGAGTAATTGTTTGTATGGCGGATAATACACTACGCTGTCGAGTGAGCATTTGAGTGCATGTTATTCATGATGGCCAGCCTGAGTTCGCCAAGGGCAAACAAAGGGGAAATATAGTAAAAACCGCACTTCTTTGAAAAATGACAACAACGTCACTAGAACAGTTGTGATTTAAAATATGCCTACAAAGCGTACACGGCTTGACTACGACATTTAGTTTAAACTAAAGCCCCTACATTGCTTAGAGTAACGGCACTTCAGCCCCCGGTTATCCGTACAATCGCCAAATCCTGCTGTTCTGTGCCACAATTGATTCCGTGTTCACAAGAAAAGGCATGAGCTTCACTCCAATGCGGGCATCAAGGCAGGATTCCTCCCAATCAGATTTAACTTCATTTTCGACAACCTTCTAGTGGAATCATTTTGTCTCTTCTCTTTGGACTTCAGGAGCACAACCATTTTTCTATGCGTTCTATACAGATTCACAGTTGTTCTTGTTTTTCTGTCGAGCATGCGGTTCGGTTCGCCATTGAAGTGTACTTGGTCAAACCACGTGGTACTATGAGTATACGTGTGAATAAAATAATTCAACGTTGTTGTGGTCCATACCTATAGAAACGCTGGTCGTTTTTGGAGCGGATGATGCCGGTGAGATTTGTAATTGTAATTTCCGGCAATTTGTGAAGCCAGGCTCGCACGTAACGTCCCTTTGTGGGCGCTACTTACAGCTGGTGCTGCCATTGAGCCTTACACCATACAGATGCGACTCTCATAGCCACCTCGTAATGCTTATTGCGCAAACACGTACAAATGCTTGGGTGGAGCCGTACCCTTTGACCGAACGCCAAGAGCTGATTCGTCCAGCCGGGGATTTTACGCACATGGGCGGGCCGAATATCGAATCGCAACAATTCGCGGAACCGACCTCTGTTACCCCCTCCCGATACCCCTCTCCCAAAGTCCGAGCCCAGAGTTATCCTAACGAGTTAAATCTGTCCGGCTGTTGTCACCCCGCTTGTCAAACGGACGCGCGTGGCGGCACTACGTCAACGATCTGTCACAGCGTCTGGCCGTTCCCAACGGAGGCAGGCCTTCCGCTTGTTCGCCCCGCAACGTTTCCCTCTCTAACGCAACCGAGGAGGAGCGGAGAGGACCCGTGAGGACGCGTCACCCCGACGCCATTTCCTCTCGCCTTTCCGAAACGGGTTAAAGGGGCGGCCGCGACGCGCTCGTTCAACGTCAGATACGAACGACGACGCGAACGCATCACGCCGTCGCCGGAGCAAGCGCCTCCGTTCGCCTCCTTCCGAAAGCCCGAGGATCGTCGGCGACTTCCCGCCTGCTTCTGGGCCAGCATCGTTCCAGCGACACCGTATCTTTACGTCGTCCTTCCCCAAGCAAGAGCCGCTTCTTCTCCGAACGTAAAGAGATGGACACCGTCACGCTGCCAACGTGCACAGCGCGGCTCCTGTCCGCGCTGCTACTACCTTTGCTCCTCTTCGTTTGCTGTCAGTCTCAGCCAACACGGAACCTGTGGGCCGGACCCATCCCACCCGGCTCTAGGTTTCGACTCAACTACGACACCGGAAACGCGTTCTACCAGCAGTGGGGCGACAGTGAAGGACGCATCCAAAGCCGCTACGGATGGCGTCTTGGCCCCCCGGGGTCCTCGCACGTCTTCTTCTGGCAAGGGTTCGGCGCGGGCGGCGGAGACACCAACGTGCTGCCAACGCCGGAGCCGGAACCCAGCATTTACCCGGATCGCTACGTGCCCAGGACACGGCCTTCTGAACCACCTCGTGAGCTTAAGGACGACGCCGAAGACGAAGGGAACTACCGGAACGCTCTCGACGACTTCGCCGGACCGGGCGGTGTGTCAAGGCCCGGAGGATTTGTGGGCCTGCCTCTGAACAGGCTCAACCTGGACGTAGGGCCCATTGGAGTGAACACGGTGCTTCGTGCGTCTGCCTCGGCACCGACCGCGCAGCGACTTTTTCCGCCTTCTAGGAACTCCGGAAGGTCGTTGCTTAGCTGAGGTCTGGTGAGCTTGTCCCCTGACAGCAGCTGATACCACTCCCCATCGACGACTGTTGGTCGGATAGCGTTTTGTGCTCTCCCGATTCGTAATATTGTTCCGAGTGATTCTTCAAGGTGCGTACTTGGCCTCGGTGCCGATATGACTGCTCGGAAACTATTAGTTAGTGTTCTCGTTGTTTTATAAACTAGTTTACTCTCTCCACTGAGGTTCACTGCGCGAGCATGGAGACTCTGTCACCGTCCTTGACGGGAAACCGAGCACGCGTGTTAGTCTACAATGACCGATAATGAATATGCGATTTTCAGCGAATTTAATTGTGCTCCTATAGGACTGCTGATCGAGTGTAATTTTCTTTTAATCAAACCCTATTACACTTTGCAAGAGTACACGCTTTATACCGGCATCTAGAGCGAATCGAGGCAAACTGGCAAAACCATGAAGGAGAGTCAGAATGGAGAACAGGGTTTACAGGGCAGAACGGCGTCCCAGAGCTTTTGCTGAGAGGCAGATATCATGATCCGAGAGGATTTTATTCCGATCACGCGCTCGTTGCGATACAGAGCACGTATGGCGAGATGAAGCAGCTAAGTAAAGGCCTTGAAATCAAAATAGTGGTTAGCTGGACACAACAAAAACAACCCGAGTCCCTTTGAGTCTGTTCAAGTTCGTGATAAAGGATGAAACAGAAGTGTGAGCCAGCTGGCAATGCCTTGCTTTGAGCACGGACTGTTCGTGTTTAGGGCTTGTCGAATGAGAAGACTTACGAGGAAAATCTGTGATGTTTCCACTGTTCGGTCATCCACGTGTGGTTATGCAGGTTTACGCCTGACGAGCTGTCGCCAATATGGTTAGCTGCTGGCAATGTGACAACCCCGAGGATCTTCAGGAATCTCAGGGACGCTAAAAGATGTCATAATGCATGGGTACGCCAGATTGGCGTGTGATATTGCAGCAAAGACGTATTTTCAAATCGTGTGGTTCTGGACTAAGTTGTAATAATGATAAACGTCATTTGAATGAGTGTGCTCGTACGATTAAAACGAGTGTTCCTGCTAAACCTTTTATTTGTGTTCTTATCAGCCTCCTGTGTCACGGTTCAAGGGCTATAAGTTAGACACTCGGAGAGAAAGTTCTCGAGATCGCCTACTTTTTCGCCGTGTGTTCAATTTAGAGCCCCCGTTCCACCCATTCAGGTCGTCTTCCTACCCAGTGTTACTTGATCTAAAACTTTCTCTTACCTGAACTCTTAAACTTCTATAATTACTAAAATATTTTTCAACACGTTTTACTTTCCCCTTTTGTCCGTGAAAGTGGGTGGGTAATACTACGCTCAAAAATTGACATACTCTTCATAAATCGCGAAAGAACTTCTCCATTGCAACCAAAGCATCACGTCAAAGAACAATATAACTTGGCCCATGTTTGGCTATCTGAGAGCCTAACTTAGACCTGACAGCTTTTTCTCTGAGGCACTGGTTAGAGACACGGTACTTTGCCTTGGACCTAACTAGTCGAAGAAATGCCAATGTCTAGCTTTTCTGATTCGCCACATGAATGCCAAAGTGGCACACATGAGTAAAAAAGTCAGTTCACATCCAAACAACCAGCTGATAACCTCAATTCTAACATATGCTCGGTTAGTAAGGCCTAAAGATGCCAGATGGCAACCGAACAACCAGGCAGACAAGTGCTACTCTGGTACTTGTTTGGCGATAAAGGACTAAAGATGCCAGGTCACAAACAGCGACCAGTGGAGATTAATTATTGTATTTACTCGGGAGCTGAGACCCAAAGACGCCAGGTGGCATACTAACGACAAGCCCAGCTCTGGTACTCGTTTGGCGATTTAGGACCGAGATACACACTAATGAAATTACAACTGGTTAGTCATTCCTTGGCTCTTTCGGGCTTCCAGTGTCCTAAATTTCAAGACAAAGCTAAAACTTCGAATCAAAGAGCTGTGATATCTGGTAAATATTTGTCGGTATCGCCCTTTATAGAGACATGACTCTAGAAATGACACGGATGCACTGCGTCTGTCTATTTACCTAATAGGTAACAAACCGGGGTGATACAAGATATACATACTCGTAAAGAAGAAAACACGCTGGGAATATTTATGTCAAGTAATTTGGGGTATGCACCATTAAACCGCGGGAAGTTAGTCTGCCTGTACACGTTGTATGCAAAAAATTTAGTCAGCACAGTAGTGGAATTAGCCAGAGATCTTTAATGTGCGCCAGTCAGTATTGACACACGAGCGGACGCGGGTGCGATGCTCTTCCAGATAAGAAGGAGCAGGGGCGGGAACCGAACCAGAGATCCCTGGATTCAGTAGCCTAGGCTTTCGCCCCTTGTTCTCAGAACCGCGATGCGCTAACACATATGGCCGACAGACCCCTCTGGAAACATTTTCATCTTGACCACTCCATAAAACGTAAAAACGTAAAATTGGAAAAAAAAAAAGAAGAAAGGCTGGGACATATGCATTCTTCGTCATACACTCATTGACAAATTGCGATATGTATATACATACAACAAGGTAATGTAAAATCAATGCCCTCACACATATTTATATGCTTCAAAGATAACTGCGCGGCGCTACAGAATTTGGTATACAATGAATGCATAAACGAACCATGCCAATAGACCAGTATGCATAGATTATTTTGGTTTTCTCAAAATAGCCGATGACACAGGAGACCATCATCAGTTAAGCGACGGCATGGGAGACCACCGTCCGCAATATGACTAAGGGCCGGTTGCACCAACACCGCTTAGCGCAAAGTGGAGCTTAGCCGGGAACCTAAGCTAAGTTTCGGTTTCGTTCGGTTGCACCAAAATCGCTTATCGCTAAACTTAGCACTAACCTACGTTTATCGTAAGCGCTCAACATTGGGCGCTTTGCTTTTGGTTGTTTCTTAGGGCCGGTTGTACCAACGCCGCTTAGCGCAAAGCGGAGCTTAGCCGGGCACCTAAGCTAAGTCTCGGTTTCGTTCGGTTGCACCAAAATCGCTTATCGCTAAACCTAGCACTCACCTACGTTTATCGTAAGCGCTCAACATTGGGCGCTTTGCTTTTGGTTGTTTCTTAATCCTGAATTTAAAACATGGAGGCTGGTTTGTGGCGGTCGACGCGGTGGACGAAATTGGTTGTACAAAGTGTTTTAGGATACAACAGTGTGAGAGTCTCGACAGAATGACCTTCGATTGTGACAAGGATGCAAAATATTGTTGCGTGAAGTGTTTATCGACCCCTGTTTTCAAGCTGACTCTCCACTCACAGTGCGTGTTAGCCCTAACCGAGATACGTACGGAGCTGTGGGGCTCACGTCTGTCTTCCCGTCGGTTATTTTGTCAACGAGCTTATTCGTATGTATACCTTACTGATTTTCGTATAACTGTAACGTATTGTTATTTACCAGCTTGTTTATTTCTCCTTGCAACGCATATCCTTCAATCCGATCAGCGCGTTGAATAGTGGCAGTACATGATCTCTGCGATCAGCTGATTGTCGAGACTTCTGCCGTTTGCATCAGATTGCGGCGCTTTTAAATTGTAAAACAGCGAAAAGGCAATTTCTTTCGTTTTCTGAGTTTGAATTTTCCTTGTCTCGCGAGTAGAATCTTGGCTTCAGAAAACTATCGTTCCATAACCGTAAATTTTCTGGTGATCGCGCTTTTTAGGAATATTTTGCTTTATCTCTTATATCTTTCATTCGTGGCGACGACAACTTATATTCGTGGCAACGACACCTCGACGACTTCTATTCGACGATTTCTGGGCATTTTCGCAGCTGCGGTGGCTTGTTCGTCACTGTTTTGAACTTCATCGGTCTCAGGCATGACTTGATTTTAGTAGTCATCTTACCTGCCTACTTATTCTCGATGATGTTTTGTCTTCAGCGATGTAGCAAGTAGAGCGTCCTTCTCGCGTTCTGTGAGATTTGGGGCCCCCGATGGCTCCTTTATCTCAAAATGTGAGCACGAAAACTACTGTCACTGTCAAAATATTCTGTTATCAACCGATATTAAACACACAATCACAGATGTAAAGAGCATTCGTGTTTATTTAAAGCGTTGACTCCTGTTTTTGAAAGTTACGCGAAAAAAATTATTGAATTGGGAGACCTTTAATTCGTTACTCGCCGAAGGAATACAGCGAAAAGCAGACGCCGACGACGGGTACTACAGCAGGCTTTTTGTTTACATCACAAGATTCCTCTCCGCCAATCGTATTCGTCCCTCTGAGCGTTCTCTAGTGCGCTCTGTTTGTCCCTACATTCCCTAAGCAAATCCAGCGTTTAGCTAGGGGCGCGTCTGTAAAGCCGGGTTAACGTTGGTGCAACCGGAATTTAAACCCGTGCTTATTCGAGCTCGGTTTAGGGCGCTGAGCCGACTTAGGAAAGAGCCGCTTTGGGTTAAGGTAAGCGATGTTGGTGCAACCGGCCCTGAGTGACCGAATAATATTTCCACAATCAGAGGAGTTCTATCGATGGTGTCCATCTGTTCGACCAGCAAAATAATTCTCCGTGAGTTCTCAAAGACGAACACTGACTTCATGATTCAAGATAACGTAATAAGGCAGGCGAGCTGGTTAAAGTTAAACATTTCTAACTTCATCATCTTGCGATGACTTCAAGGGAGCATTATTTAGTTAGGCGGTGTTCCCATAAAGGAGAAATCCGCGGAAGTACTACATTTGCGAAGTAGGAGCAGGAGCAACTATTCCCCGAGCTTCGTGATTCCCACGGACGATTGCCCGGTAGGATGTAAGCGCTATGCGGGCATAAACTCAGGGAAAGGTGGAGACGTACGAGTTCTCGCGAAGACGTCAGAACACCGAGCTCTGGTTGGAGTGATTAGTCTGTAAATGCAAAGCTAAATGTCTTTTCCTCTACTCACATTACGAAGCGCTCGATTGCCAAACGCCGGCGCCCGGCGTTCCGCATTCGCGTTCGAATGCGTTCGCCGAACGAGTAGAGACAAAGGCAGCTAGCTTTGTGTCTACAGACTAATCATTTAAACAATAGTTCGGAGTTCTGACGTCCCCGCTTTTTCTCGTCTCCTCCTCTCCCGCAGTTTCTGTCCGTATTGAAATTGCCAGGATGAGAACGGCAGGGCGCCTCTTTCGGATACCCCACCTCCACCATGTGCACGGTCGAAGCTTACGAGACGCCGAAGTGTTATCGAAGGCGTGGGCTACCGGTGAAACAACTGAAAGACTTCCCTGCCATTGTCATCCTGACAGTGACCATAGCAATGCAATTTAAAGGGTCAATGCAACATCTTTTGAACTTTCAGCAAATGCCACTGAGGATTATTCCGTTACTTCCATAACCTATAAAACATGCGTAAGTTTTTTTTTCTCCCTTCAAAGACAGTCGAAAAAAAAATCGAGAAAAAACGTGTTTTCCCCGTTGCATCTCTGCCTAAGTAACGCCGGGTAAGACACAGAATCCGAAGAACACTTTATGACAGGAAGATGATGGCTTTTGTTACAGATGGCTGCTCGAGCAAACAACCCGAGATTCCCCCCCCCCCCCCCCCCCCACCCCGACCAAGTTTGTTGATGATGATTATATTGCCTCGCGGATATATACAGCATTTCTTCCCCCTAAAGATCTCTAAACGCCCAAGAAATACCACTTAGAATTATTCCTTTACGCCCATAACCAATAAAATATGCGTTAGTATTTTTTTTTCATTCAAAGACAGTCAAAAAAAAAATCGAGACAAACTAGCAGCGTTCACCACCTATATACCTCTTGCAAAATCGAAGCGATCCTAGCGGCGTAGTGCCGCGCAATGCATATTCAAAACCCACTGGTCACGTTTTCTTTTTTTTTTTTTTCAGCTTTAATTTACATTTTGTCCCAAGCAAACACAGTGCAGGAATTTTCCAATATGTGACTTCCCTTAAATTTATAATTTTGTAAATGTGGCCTACCAATACGGATAAATGCTGGGGCACGCTTTTTGAAGGCTGCCGACCTACCAGCCAGGTGAAAATATAAAGTGGGGATTTCAAGTGGTCCCACTTGTGAACACTTGGAATGCAAGTGGCTTCTGAAGTGGGACCACTTTGGCTGCGACTGGTCCCACTACCTTGCAAGTGGTCCCACTTGGGACCACTTGAACTGCAAGTGGTTTCTAAAGTGGAACCACTTGAACTGCAGCTGGTCCCACTTACTTTGAAGTGTTTCCACTTGATTTCCAGTTGTGACGAGTTGGGCTGTAAGTGGTTTTTCAAACAATCCCACTTTAACTACAAGTCTTGCCATGTCACAACCAATTGATGCATACTTCAGCCCAGCTGTCAAAGGTTTGACAGTTGATAACTAGCAAAAGATCCCATATAGAGTTTTGTGGAACCATTGGAGATTTCTGTCGCACCAATAGATATTTCTAAAGGCCGTATAAAAATTCGATCGGACCAATATAATAAATGTTTATTGCTTCTATAGGAATGTCTTTGGTTCTATAGAGATTTTTATCGGTCCCATAGAAATATTTACTGGTCCCATGAAGATGTATATTGGTCACATAGAAATGTTAATAGAGATTTCTGTTGAGCCAATATGAACTTCTATTTTTCTAATAGAAACTTCTATTGGTCTAGTAGAAATGTCTGTCGGACCAAGTGGACATGTCTTTTGAGCTGTAGAGATGTCTATTGGACTAAAATGAATATTGATGGAACTGGCTCATTAATTGGTCTATTGGAGCAATAGAGATCTATTCTATATATATATATATATATAATATATATATATATATATATATTTTTTAATGTATAAATTGGTTAGGCATGTTTATCTTCGATTAATTCGAATGGGGTTTTCAAAAATTAAAAAAATCTCAAGCTGAAATTTGCGGAACCGAAAAAAAAAGGCAATCCTTACTTTTTTGAAGGGATTAAGCATAAGACACAACATCGCAATGATATTAAGATTGGAGCTCTAAAATAATTTAGAACTAAAAGGTCGTACACATACTCTTGATAAAAAAATAAACTCCGATAAAAAGGTGCCAGGAACATCAATAAAAAAAATCGGCTCACCCTCCTCACCACATGTGATGGAACTTCATATTACTCCCATCCATTTTTCATTTCCCCTTTCTGTATGTCTTTTCTCTTCAAATAATATACTATAACGCTATTAATGTTAAGCCATTTTTTTTTGTTTTATTTCAGTATTCCCCTACAGAGTTTTACTTACATTTTCAGTTTGACAGATCGAACGACCCATCGCTAGTGCATCATGCCATGTTTGTTTTTTCTGGGAGCACATGTGTGGATTGTGAGTAGGAGGACGTGAAAAGGTGACATTTTCATCAAGTTCGCCAACGTTTGGAGGTTCTTTTTACAACCAATGTGTTCAAGAAAAGCTTGGGAAGACCGCACCACACTGGGGTTAGCCAGGAACTCTGTCCGGTGGCAATTACGGTGAGCCTGATTTTTACCTTTGTCCATCAGACTCGTGAAGCAAGTTCTGAATATGTTCTCGGCCAAAGTTGTTTGGTAGGCTGCTTTTGCAGCGAACTTTGCTTGTTCTCTCTGCTTTTATGTTTGGAACTGTCGCCAACTGTGTGAAATGTTGGCGCACATTAGTGTTAGGGGTAAACGTTTGCTGTGCTCCACAACTGCCCTACGAAACTTGTGTAAAATGAGTTCGAAAATAATGGCTTGCATGAGCGGTGCACCACTCATCGAGTTGTAAAGCATCTTTCAATTGTAGGAAGCAGAAAATCTCTGACGCCTGATTATTTCCTTATTCAGTATTCGAGCCTCCTTATATCTACTGTTTTTTCTTTAAAATTGCACTTAACATCCAATTTTATTGTCACATGTTTGCAACATTTGTCAATTGTTGAATGCTTCTATTGTGCACAATGCAGCTTGCATGCTATCATAAATATGCCTTTGAATGTGGACAGCCGTGAGATAAAACTCTGTGCTCTCATTGCAATAAAAGGCATCTGTAGCCTCACACATGCAAATAATGACAATTGCATCTTTGCCGAGATCCAGTATGCACGGAACGAATAGCTCTGCGCATTTTTAGTTGAGCTAGTTGGTACATACTGTTGGCAATCGGGTTAGCTGAACACAAAAAAAAAAACGAGAACACGGAGAGAAGGAATGGGCAAACACACCGCTGTGTTTGACCAGTCCTTTGCTCCGTGTTCTCGTTTTTTCGTGTTCAGCTGACCCGATTGCAAACAAGCTCTGTGCAGTCAAAATTGTAGCAAAGAATGATCATACTGCAAAGCACTGGTTCCCCTCCCAGCTGATAACAACATGACATAAAATTTCTCTGACTTGGTATGGAACCGATAGCCAATTTTTCGTAGAAACTCAAGATGGCAGAAAACTATTGAATTGAACTGACAACACAGAACTCTCTGGTGCCAAGTGTGTTCTAGACTTATAAGCCGTTTGTCTTTTTAATTTCGTTTTTGACATTCCTTGGATCTCCATTAAAGCCCATACTAACTGGAGCCTTATTACCAAGCTTTTATTGATTTTTATGCTTGCATCATGTTTTACCTATGTCATAATACTGATGAGCATTCCTGATAATGTACTCCTTGATCTGCTGTTCATTTCAGAATTTCTAGCAATCATGCAGCTCTGATTTGGCGCATTAGAATCCGGTTTGTGACTACAGCATCTGCAGACCCTTTATAAGAGTTTTCCACGAGCATATTTGCATAATAAAATGTATAAGCACTTCCCTGTGTATGGAAATACAGATGTAGAGGGTGTCACAAAAAAACAATTTACAGGATTGTTTTCACCGCAAAAATAAACTAGGCATCGCCGAACGCCCATTCTCCGCCCAAAGGTAGCGCTAGAGGTCACAATTGGATGCCAAAGTTTCAGCCCGATCCGATACCTTATTCAGAAGTTATGAGTGATTTTCTGAAAATTTAAATGGGAAAATGGAGCCCATTTTTGCCCGTTTTCGGTTTCTGGTGCCATAGAGCCCATGTATTCGAAAACTCCGTCGGCCGCCATTTTCCTATCGAAATTTTCAGAAAATCACTTATAATGTTTTATTAAAGTATCGGATCGGGCTGAAACATTGGCATCTGGTTGTAACCTCTACCGCTACCTCTGGGCGGAGAATGAGCGTTCGGCAATGCCTAGTTTAATTTTGCGGTAACAAAAACCCTGTATTCTTTTTTGTGACACTGTGTCTATGCTAACTGGCCTATTCAACAATAGGCCAGTACACCAATAGACCCATATGCCGATAGAAAATAGGTCCATACGCCGATAGAGGATCACCTTTGTTTGTCATCACACTTTTGCTCGGAGTGTGTGGCCGAGATGGTAGATGCTGGAGGTGCGGGTCACACTTCGGGTAATTTTATGTCACTCTGAGGTAATAAAATGCTCGGTCAGCAAGTTCCAATTCAGCTTCGAAGCATTATCAAGCTTTCCTCCCCTCGAAACGATATGGAGTTTTCACAATGTGTTCTGCGCCTTCGCCAGCCACAATCTCGACCTCTTAATTCTCAGTGCCTTCCGTTTGCTCAAGTAATTGTTTTTTGTGCTACAAATAACCAGAGGTGGCCAAATTACTCACTTAATGGAACTAAATTACATTACTAACTAAGTTTCTAAAACCGACTGAAATGTAATTAAATTACATTACAAATTAACACTCCACGAAAGTAATGAATTACAATTACAAATTACCGCATAAAAGTAATGAAATTACTTTCAAATTATTGTTTCATATGTCTCAAAGGACGAGCTAAAAAAAAGAAAGAATGCACTCTGCTCTACTTTTGCAAACTAACAACCATCAACCCCACACCAAGCCAGTGGGCCAAACCAGAGACAGATAAGGCGGAACAACATGCCCTCCCAGACCGAACCGACTGACCTTGGAAGTTGGGTCTGTCTGTGTTGTGGGTTCACGTTTTTTCGAAATACGTACTACGCACGCTGTCGATCCCCGGATGCGTCTCGGTTCGGATTGCATTGCAATTGATTATTCCTCTGGGCTGTGTCTTTGTGTGAACTTTGGGGCAGGATAATCTTCAAGGCGGACAAAAGCCATGTTTGGTGAAGCCTACTCTTGGTCACAGCAACACAAACCCAGCAGGATTTAGGTGACACGACCCTATAGTTCGACCTAGAGTGCCTCAAGCCACGCGCACATAAAGGCACCCAGTCCGACCGTTACACGAGCCAGCGGCCACAAACGAAAACCGCATTTGTCGTTTCTGTTTCGTTATTTTTAAAAAAAGTTTTTTTTATTTTTTTTTTTTTTGCAAATGCAAGAACTGCTTTTTTTGTACACTTCCGGGCTAATAAAAAAAAATGACTGAAATATCCAAAAAGTAATTACGATTATAATTACAATTACCGCCAGTGGGGTAATTCATTACATAACTAAATGTAATGAATAGATGAATAGCGGGTAGCCTCTGGTAGTGGCTGGCTCTGGCGAGAAGAGCACACTCGATGTTCGTGGCCTCCGTGATGAAACCCTCGATTGTCGTAGGCGGGTTCCCCACAAGCACAAGGCCTCCGAAGATATTTTTGGTCACCCCTCGCATTAGAACTTTCAGCATCTTTACTTCAGGGACGTTAGGATCCGCGCGGTTGCTGAGTCGAAGAACATCTGCGACGAAGCTAGCGCCGCTCTTGTTAGGACCCTAATCATCGCATGAAGAAGCTCTTCCGTTCGTTCTCTTCGCTGTTGGTTGATGAACGTAACTCAGCCATGAGTTGGTCCCAGCAGGTGATCGAAGCTTCATGGTTCTCAAACCAGTTCCGTGCTGTGGCCTCCAAAGCGAAATAAACGTTCTGAAGACACTGCTCCGGTGTCCATCCGTAGTGGCGAGTCACTCGTTCACACTGCTGGACCCAGTTGTCGATGTCTTCATAGGTTTCGCGTTGGCAAGGAGCCGGTGTCCTGGGGGTGACGGGCATGATGACTTCAAGTGAGGTAGTCATCTTCGTGGTCTTCTTCCTTCGCTTTTGCGGCAGGAGAGCGAATTTCGGGGCTTGTCCTTTAGTACGGTGGCTTGCTCCTCGAAAAGTCCTCTTTCGCTGGGGACCGGGCTAGCACTGCGGGCCCTAAGAGGGGTACGCTGCATGGTTGTACCCCGCACTTCCACTAAAATGTCACGAATGACAATTGATGAGGCGACGAATGACTGAATAAAACTAAACGTTTAATGGGGCGAATGTGCGACCAAAACAAAAATAGAAGAAGGCTGGCGTCGCAGGCGTCGATGTCGGCGAAAAGCAGGATCGGGCGGTGGGGCTAGACTGCTCTGCCGGCTCGCGACGCGGAGCCACTTTTGTGCACGCGTGGGATTCTGGAACTATCGGCGTAGAAGTTTAGGCGCGTAGAACATTCGGACCTCGAACAAGCAACAATAGGTTCTCGAATTTACCAGAAGGCGACATTTACAGAAATGACAAAAAGGTGTGTCCATTCCCAGGTATCGAACCTCGAACCTTTGCGTGGGAGCCAAACATGATAACATTCGGCCACGGGCGCGGTTTCGTGGAGACGCGTGTTGCAATATCACTAGTAATTCTGTAGTGCTGATTGCTCTAACTTTGAACATTGAACATTGATTTTATTTCCACCTTGAACGATGGGGATGCCGAGGAAAAAAGCTGTTTGCAATGCTTGACCAATCGATAACAAATAATAAGACGTACAACATTTTTATAGAACGTTAGATATACCAGAATTTTGGAAAACACAAGACGAAAATAATTATGCACACAATTCTATAATGTTGGATATGTCCCTTTTATTTAGTGAAGTGATGTCAAATACCAAAGATGCGATATGATTTAACAATTCGGGAAGTAAATGATTGATTCTCTAAAGTCCAAAATAGTTCTTGATTTAAGAATTTGCCAAGGATGAATCAGACGAGTATAATACAATGCGATGTATGGACGAAGGTCCATACATCGCATTGTATTATGTTTCCTGATGTAAAATGTTTCCTGATTACCACGAGTTGCAGCTTGGCATGTTAATATTAGACGCTGAGGGTAGATGTCTAATACATCATTTATAGAATATTTTTCAAAAAGAGGTAACGATGGAGACATTCAATAGACATTCGCAACGGCTCGAATAGTTTTTTTTTTTTTTTTTTGTAAAACGCTAAGTGTGTTTAAATTCATCAAACCAGTAGATCCCCAGACAAGATGGGCGTACGTTAAACTTGAAAGGCAATAACTTAAACGAGAACCATCCCGGAAGATAAAAAGATTGCAAGTATGGTGCTTTTTTTTCGTGGTGATAGAAAGTAATTTGAGATGTGGTGATAGAAATTTTATAGCATTTCTTTCATCTGCACTCTATAGACTTCGGTTGAAAGAAAGTCTATAGAAAGTCTTTTGAAAGTTGTTGATAAGACGTGAGTGAATAAAAAGTTGAAAGATTCGTGAAAATCTGGATAGGATCTCTATAGACTGCTTCAAATATCTTTAGGGGCAGAACGCCGAGCTCTAGTTGGAATGAATAGTGGGTAGACCGAAAACAATCTGCCTTTGTATCCACTGCACTCGTCGAACACGTTCGAATGCGAAAGCCAAACACCGGACGCAGGCGTTCCGCGTTCTATGCGGAGCGCCAATTCGTTTGCTTCTTTTGCATTGGTTGTGGTGACGTTAGAAAGCTGAGCTCTGATTGGCTGTGATTGAAAGATAGTGGGTAGACCTCAAGGCAGCTTGCTTTGAGGTATACATACTATCTTTAAATCAGAGCCAATCAGAGCTTGGCGTTCTAACCTCCCCACAAACCCTGCTAAAGAGAAGCACACAAACTTGCGCTCCGCATAGGCCTGTTTCTCTCGGTCAGCGAGCGCTGTAGCGTCCATAAGGCGCGAAAAAAAAAGCCCGCTTCCGCTAGCATTTCCGAGGCGCGACCATCTAATGCTGACGTGAAAAGACTGTTTAGCGTCTCATTATGCACGATCTTCGGGGGTAAACTAGAGTCTGTCAGCGTCCCTCCGCGTGTGTCCACAGATACCAACAGAGCCCCTGCAGGGACGCAACGCGGCGCACAATGGGCCTGTTTTTCTCCGCCAGAGGGCACTGTAGCCTTCCCGCGACGCGACCACAAAATAGTCACCTCCGCTAGCGTCCGTGGGGGCGACCTTTTTAATGCTGACGTGAAGCGGCGTCCCAACGTTCCATCATGCAACTTCCACGGGCGTAAACTAGCGTCCGTAAGCGTCTCTCAGCATCTGTCCATGGTTCACGCGCACTAACAGAGCGTTTGAAACATGGAGGTAGGAAGCGTCCGGAGGCGATAAGACGCCACCAGAGGTGAAGTCAGAAGTGTTCGTCGTTGGGGGTGTGTCCCTCCGGACTTCTGGCTTCCTACCTCCATGATTTAAAAGAACGCAACGCTACGTACAGCGGAAACGAAACCTAAAAAATGGCTGATGTTCCTCGCCAGGGGCGCTGTTCAAAACTTGAGAGTCACGGGTCTCTAGGTACGCGACCTAAAAATAGACGTATTTGGTCGCCAGGTGCGCTGCTCAAAACTTGAGAACTATGGGTCTATCGCGTTCTACGAGTGCAGTGGTGATCAAGGAAGCTAGCTTTAGGTCTGTCTACCCACGAATCATTACAATTAGAGCTTGGCGTTCTGACGTCCACACACGCTTTCGCCTGCTACTCTCTCACCGTTTCTCGGCGCATTCTTGGCTGTGATCTCTGGTTCAAAACATTCCTGAACGTTACGAACGCGTGAATAAAAGCAGCGGTAATGTGCTGCTTCGAGACAGTCGCCCTTCCGTCACTGACGCAAGGTGTGCCTAGACACTTTCTCCAAGTTTCTAGGGACAAGTTAGCCGCATTGAACTTTTTGTTTCTTATATTATTCTCCGTGACGCCATTCGCCATAAGCAACAATAAAATGGACTTGTGGCAGTGCGTTTTGCTTGGAAGTGCTGTCACCGTCGTCAGTCACTGAACCGAAGCAAAAAGCAACCGCAGCATCCACTCAAGTCAAGGCTATCCCGCCGCTCCCGTGCATACCTCTTTCAGTCATCCGAAGCAATAGAGCGCCGTAAATGGGTACATGTGTCGATCTGTTCTTACTGCGCAATTATTCGATGCCGCTGGGAGTTCGGGCAAAATGTACACCCACTTTCGCTCATTCAGAAATGCCATGGATGCTCAATTCTTGTTTCGTCTGTCCGCCTCGCTCCAGTTTTTTCTTCGCAATATCCTTCCTCCCCTCGACGCGTCCGGTATCCGCTCTTTGTTAGCAGCACGTAAGCAATGACATATATACGAAGTTTGTTCAATCAAAGCAAGGTGGAGAAAAAAAAATCAAGGTGAATTAATTCATAATTAATATAACCAGTTAAATCGATAGCTTAATCACGTGCATTATTTACCTTGACTTAAATGACACCTTCCCCCACAAAATAACCCTGAAAGAAATGTTTGCTTACATTCAAAATTGTCGCCATTCGTTTTTTTTTTCTTTTTATTTAGAACCGTTTTTTTTTCATTAGATAAAAAGGCAATACGTTTAGGAAAGGCTCGTTGTCAGGGTGGAGTAAAACTTAAACTGGTCCAGAATAGAAATAAACAGAAATCAGAATGTTGGGTTTACGTTTTCACTTTACTTTCGGTAGCTCAATATTGGTCAGAGTTGCAAATAATATAAGTCAAAAACTCACGACGGAACAGTGCGGCGTAACAATCTTGAAACCCTCCTTTTTAGCCTCATCAGCAGGTAAAATGTATCGGCAAGACGCCTCACTGTTCTCATTATGCAATTGATTTAGTGTGTATCAAATAGGCGTGGTTTTCATGATTCTGGCAGGAGTAATTCTGACTGGCAAGCACTACATTGCCGTTTTCTTTCTTTACCGGTAGGTACTGAGGCATCACTTTTAAGAAGAAAGTGGCGTTGGTGCATGAGACGTTTGTGCGACATCGATGATTCCCAGACTTTTGTGAGATGAATGTTGTTTCCAGACAATTGTAATATTCAGGTGAAGTTGCTCATAATTTTACATTTTTTATTCATTAGCGCAATTAAAGCATTCTTACTGATGTTTAATACACATGTAAATTATCTTTATTTGAAAAAAAAACTCAATTGTTTATATTTACTACCAGAGTGCTTGAACGTTTAGTTAATTTGATAATAAATTACTATCCATTGGTACTCATATTCCTTTTGGAGTTTCAGATTGTGTGAAACTACTCATGTTTGTCTGCCATATATAAAATTATATTGAGAAAGAGTTATATAAATGTGGTGTTAATCAAACAAATGTAATATAAATCAAGCGAGCTTTTGTTTTTTTGGCAAATTGTGATATTTCTTTTTTGCCAGCTGGCATCAGTGTATCAAATGGCGTACTGACCTTCCTCAGATCAAAGAAGAAAAAAAGAGGCCACTAGCCTTGGCATGCTTTAAATAAAACCTAATGTTTCTCGTTTGCAAAGACGTTTGCAAACCTAATGTTTCTCGTTTTCAAGGTCTTCACTTGCAAAGATTATAAATGTGTCCTTGGTGCTCAGAAATCTGTTAGTATACATGACGAAACACCGCGCGATGACCAATTTGGCGGAGCAGCAGCATTGTCGAATGGAGCCAAGCGGCTACTTTTCAAAGCATTGTAACCAAAACAAATTCGCTCGCCCTATTTTCTTCGCGGTAAGCGGTGTTTGACTGAACACGTGACTCGGATGCTATATATTTCAAAGGAAAGCAATGATTAGATAAGCGCATTTTCTTGTCGCCATACCTATTTCACAGTAATCCGTGTTCGGCTGAAAACGTGACTCGATTTCTATATCTTTTCAAAGGAAAGCAATGATGGATAAGCACATTTCCTTGTCGCATTACTTAATTCAATCATTAATGTGAGTCGTGTTTGGCTGAAACATCAGGTTTCCGTATTTCGTTCTGCATGAATTTCTGCTTTGGAAGGTGTGATTCGGTAGCGTTAGAGTTCGTTGTGATGTTCGTTGCCAAATAGGCTAAATCAGTGTGTCTTAAGAGCGAGTTTCAAAGAACAGTAGCGCTAAAATGCGTTAGTCACGGTGCTGTGCTTTCGGTGGACAAGTGCCGAAAGAAAATCGACTGCTACACTCTACATCTCATTGAGCGAACTCTAGTATAGACTGCACACTTATCCTCGTAAATATATTTGCGTACTTATATATATCCCCATATTGGGAATCGGTTTTCAGGACCAAATCACCCTTGCTAAAATGTTTGCGCTTTCTTATGCTCTATTCCTGCATGCCTGGACAGCAATGAGGGGACCGATATTGTTACGTTACGTCTTGCACTACGGAGAGAAGCCAACGAGGTGGCTTTCAACGTTGGATTTTAAGCTAACCGCCCGGCAGAGCGCGCGCCAGAACGCGCGCCCGCGGCCGCTGTCCCGTCGCACCCTACGGTCCTGACGACCGCAAAAGCACCAGACGGGGTGGTGGTGGGGGGGGGGGGGGGGGCGGGGCGGTTGGTATCACTACCAACCCCCCCCCCCCCCCCCCCCCCCACCACCCCCTCTGGTGCTTTTGCGGTCGTCAGGACCGCATGGGTAGATGGAAGAGGTAAAAAGTCATGTAGCTCCATCAGGTAGTGTGGATTGGTGTTGTAGAGTTTCATGCGGGAGACATGGACGGTGTCGGTTGAAGTTGCGTGTCGGTGATTTGGAGGGTGTGGGAGCTGCGCTTGATAGGTGTGGTCCGATAACATTGGCAGTGATGCGGTGTGGGCCGACCTAACGATGGAGGAACTTGATGCCTTCGCCTTGTTGCCGACGTGGCGTCCACAGCCACACGAGATCACTGATGGAGATAGGACGCAGCTCATGAGTTCCATTCTACCGCTGGCATTGGCGCTGTCTTTGAGACCCTCATGCGTAAGTGGGCGAGTTAATGTCGCGCTTCTTTGGCACGGCAGACGAGGTAGGCCACGGTGCCGCCCAGGTTATCGTCGTTATGGTTATACGAAAGTAGGGTGTCGATAACTGTTGTTGGGATTGATTCTGAAGAATAAAAGATGGAGTATAGTCGTATGTGTCGTGGATAGCAGTGTTGTATGCATAAGTGACAAAGGGAAGGACGGTGTCCCAGTGCTGATGATCCGACTGGACGTACATCGATATCATTGCTGCTATGGTTCGATTAAAGCGTTCTGCCATGCTGTCGGACTGGGGATGGTAAGCTGTGGTTGGGCTTTGTTCTTTTCCACAGAGCCGTAAGAGCTGTTGGACCAGCTGGGAGGGGAAACCTGTACTTCTGTCGCTTATAGACCTATTTCTATATTGCCCGTATTTTCGAAGGCTTTGAAAAGTTACTCTATCACCGTTTAGTAGACTTCTCGAATAAGTGTTACCTCATAACTTCCTCGCAATTTGGTTTCAGGAAAAACTGTTCAACGGAGACAGCACTACTTGATCAAAAATAATTTGATTTAGAAACTTTTGAGAGTAAAGTTAGTTCTAGAGGTGTTTCTAGATTTTACAAAAGCCTTTACTGTCTTTATCACGAGGTATTGTTCAAAAAGCTTGAAATTTACGGCATTGGTGGACATGCCCTATTCCTTTTATAGTCATACCTACGATATCGCCGGCGATATGTTAACATAAACGGTCATTCTTCGACTGTAAGATCTATGACATCAGGTGTTCCACAAGGAAGCATATTGGAACCACTTCTTTTTATTTGTACAATAATGATATAATCAACGTTAATACTAATGCGAAATTTTTAATTTATGCAGATGATACTTCAATATTGTTTTTCTGCCGAAACCTGTGACGAAATAATTGATATGGCGAATTCAATGAAAATTAAGACTAAAAAGAAGAAAGAAGTCATTTTTCGACCAAAAAATAAGTCTCTGGTTATATCGAAGGTTCTCCGCATTGACTTGTCTCCCATTGAAATCATTAGTTGTTTCAAAACTCTTCGAGTATTTTTTAGTGAGACAATGAGCTGGGATAATCATATCAACTACTATATTGTTACAAAGCTTGCTGGGATAGTGTTAATCGTAAATCGCTACCGATCTGTTTTACCAACAACCGTTATATTGTTGCTCTATAAATCACTGAGCAGAACGTAAGGGCGCAAGTGAGCTGGTGTATATCAAACATTTTAGTGAAAAACCCGAGACTGAGGTATTGACAGATGATCACTATTCTATTCCCATTTAACGTATTGTCTTCTAGTTTGGGGCACATTCACACTAACCAATATAGAAAAACTGTTTTTGCTGCAAAAAACGATATTGAGAGGAACATGCAATGCGCCATACGGACTTCCATTCTGCGTATTTATTTAAGAACTGTAAAATGATTGCCATTTATAAAGTATATCAGAACAGACTCGGTACTAGTTTTAAAAGTGAAAAAAGGGGCTTGTGTTTTCCGGAAAGACTTGCGTCATTAATGGACATTTCCCCACATTATTCTACCCGCATACAAAGAAATGGAGGACAGTCACTCGACGAACAAACTACGGTTATCAAATGTTAAATTTCGCACTCCCACATTTGCTAAATAGTCTTTGCATTGAAAATATTAATTTTTATAGTATAACTTTCAAGGACGTGCGCTTATATTTTTGTACGTGATTTTTATTTTTCATTCTATATTTTGCACTTGGTGTGAACCTTGGTTTGTACAAGTACCAAGCGTAGATGTGCGACGGTTTCACTGTATAGCAAATAAATGGAGGACAGTCGCCAGGTTCGATCCAAGTCGCCAGGTTCGATCTAAAATGGACCGTAAAAATCGACGCCTGCACGTACCAATCTAAACTTTTCGTCAAAGGTGTATTTCACGCGTCGGTTTTTTCTTGTAAAATTACAAAGCGTAGTATTCTTTCTGTAAAAATAAGGCCAAGAAACTTGCCAGGGTCTACGGCGGGCAGCGACGCAAACGACAAGGGTTCAGTAGCGGGGTGTGTTTGGCGTTCGTATTGATAAATGGCGTCGGGAGCAGCGTCCGAAGGTGCAGCCGACCAGCGAAAGTAAGCAGACGACACGCAGACGAAATTCGTTGGCAGCAAAAGCGCCGCCGTTAGGCAGACGCGTTTTTTTACTTTAGGTTTTGCTTTTATTGTCCGCATTCAGTTTTTTCACCGAAGATACATTTAAAAAAGATGATGCTCATTTTAATAAACCGCGGTGGTCGCGAGCCATCGCGATAAGGAGGTAGCGCCATCTATCAATACGAACGCCAAACACACCATACTGAACCCCTTTCGTCTGCGTCGCTGCCCGTCGTAGACCCTGGCAAGTTTCTTGACCTTATTTTTTACAGAAAGAGAACTACGCTTTGTAATTTTACTAGAAAAAACCGACGTGTGAAATACACCTTTGGCGAAAAGTTTAGATTTCTACGTGCATTCGTCGATTTTTACAGTCCATTTTAGATCGAGCCTGGTGACTTGAACCACCCTATGCTATGCTTTGCCTTTTCTGAATTTTTCCGCATGCTTGCTGCTGACCAGTGTAAAGGGCCCGAAAACCACTCAAGCTGCCTACTGCAGCTTTTTTTTCCTTCGGGCCCCCATCATTAGATGGAAAATAAAAGTTATTATTATTATGATAATTAGAATTCCGTGTTTTTGAATAAATCCGAAAAACTGCGAAAAACACCCGCCGGTAAAGTTTTGGTCAATTCGGATTTGTCTGATAAACTCCGAATTTTGATGTAACAATGCCCCCCCCCCCCCCAAATAAACTGAATAAAGACGATATTTTAAAATTAAGTTTGATCAGCGCAAAGGGTCAATGACCCCGGGAAAATGCCACCACAGTTATCGTTCAAATCTCAGATCATTGAAAAAAGGGGTCTTACCGCTTATCTCGTCAAGGTTCAGGACGACATGTCATTGTACTTCCGGGTCACAATGAAAGCCTCTGTATTGGTTTCCAGTTTTGGCCATACTATTTGTGCTTTAAGAGGAAAGAGAGGTTTTTTTTTTTTTTTTTTGTAAGAGTGAAAGCTATGGACTAAAGGGATTGCGTAAAATTGGGGGGATCGGTGGCCGAGTGGGCTAGCGATTGTACTGCGCTGGCTGAATTGCTCATCTACAGCTGGGAGACTCGTCACCGTTGTGGCAGACCAAGTTCTAGGCTGTATAAAGACACACAAAACCCAATTTAATAAAACAAAAGCGTAAAATTGGGAAGAGGGGGCAGTTGAAACTTCACTATTAAATCCTTTATTACTCCACCTCGCGCGGCCGTGGGGTAGCATAGAACAGGAAGGGATGAATACGTGATTCCCAGCGACTACCTCCAGGAGTTTATTTTTAAGGTATCGACGTTTATCGAAGCCACACATGTCTACGACCTTTGCCGTGGGGCAGAATAGTATTGCCAATGGCAATGGCACCGACACTAAATTCAACTGAAGGAATATGAATTGATATAAGCGTGTTCTATTTTTCCTTATCTAGCACGCATTGACACCCGGATATTGTTTATTTATTTTTCATAGGAAACACTGCGAATTTGAGCTCCGAATTTCGGATATTATGGAATTAAACAACAATAAACTCCTATAAACTCCGAAAAACACCCTCCGAATTGGACGAAAATAAACTCCGAAAACACGGAATCCTACTTATCGAGAAGGTCTATGTCGTAAAAGTACCTGTTCTAAAAGAAAGGCGGCGACATCGTCGGCGTTGGTGGAAAACAGAGGTGAAGTCTCTACATTGCGCAATAAGTGATCCATCCAGTGGTTTCCTGACTGGGTGACAGCAAGGGGACAAAGAAGATTAATTCTTACACGTTCAAACGGGTAATGGTTGCAGGGCTGGGCATTTGACCGATTAACCTACTGATTAATGAATTAATGCTTTAATCGCAAGTGATTTTTTTTCGACCGGTTAGTTTCAACCGGAACCAAAAGCAGGTGCACGCTTTCACCACGCAGACTTGAACCTGTACACCTGTATGAAGGGCAAACTTTAGACCAAAACTTAGACTACAGTAAACTGAAAAAGCAAGATTTGTAACTCCTGACATGTGCAGATGGTTACACGTCTCCCTGCCACTTCAACGCCGTTCGAGTGTCCGTTTAGTCCGTATTTAAGAGAAAGTGAAAAGGTGCACTCCGTTCCCCTCTGTGCTGACAAAGCACCGAAAGCTGCAACCACACCCGCCATCCCGCTAGCTTACGGTCTCCGGAAATAATCCCTGCAATTTTGCGGACAAAGCTAGCGGTACGCATGCTCAGTAGCAGCGTCTACCTCCGCTACGAGATTCGGAGCTAAAGAAGCCATCTACGAAAGCTCTCCTTTGAATCGGCTGTTTCGCCTGTTATTCACAAGAAAAGAAAAACTTGGTCCTAACATTACAATGTATAGCCCAATGCAGAATGCAGGCGTCCCAGCTTACCTTGATTTGTTTCCGTAAATTAGAGTTTGTTGTTCTTGCTGATGACAATGTGTTTTTTGGCAAGCAAAGTATGCACTGAAACTCTAGGTTTCCGTTCCCCTTATTGCCCTGAATTTTGAAGATATCATTAAGATATGGCCATGGAGACGACGGACACTCCATAACCGAAAACCCGACCAGTCAGAGAAAAACTGGCTGTTACGGGTTATCGATCTTTCTTCGGTTCTCACTTTCATACCAATATTCGTGGAGGCCAGGAGAGGGGAGAGCATAGAGAGCGAGAGAAGCGCAGGCTCACAAAACAATAGGGGATCATATCACTTTTACGCGTTCTCTCTCTCGCTCTCTGTCAGCATTCCTTAAATGGCCTCACCCCCCCCCCCCCCCCTTTTATGTTGACAGTTGACTGTAAATTGAGGAGTGGACTCGACCACCATGGCCAGACAAGTAAACCAAAAGCAGTATCGTCCGTACCCTCGAAGACGATGCTCTTAGCCTCGCGTCGGACGCTTTTCAGACGTGCCACAAGTTCGCGCTAGATTACAGTAGTGCATCAAAGACAAAGAGATTTCGACCCGCTCGCGCTACATTGTCTGTTACGCAAGTTGTGAGCCTGCGAATCGAGGGGGTACGGACCCTTGTTTGATGTCTGTGCAAGTGGCGGGAGGCGTCGAAGAAGTTGGAAAGGGTGAAATGGTGTAAAAGAAAACAAATAAACACGAAGAGCGTTCTCCTGCCCGGGAGAAGAAAAAAAACACGATGGAAGGCAACGGAGAGCCTACTCGGCGTTGTCTTACTTGACCTTTGTCTTTCGTATATTTGTACATGCCTTGCCCGTCTTTCTAGTGGTTCTAGTGACCGGTCGTGCAAAAAATCGTGTTTTCTTTTCGGCTATTCTCCCCTTTCTGATGCTTTCTAGTGTGTTTAACTTGCTCTCTTTATGCTGCTGAATGTTCTGCTTGTATTGCTACAGTTACTGTATTATGCTCATATTTTTAAAAAAAGTAACGAGTAATTGAAGCAATCCGTTACTTGTAACGGATTACTTCCCAAGTCTGGCAAAATTGTATATTGCGCCGTATATCACTTTATGAGCGAAGGCATGACAAAAAGAATTTAGATATTTTTTTAAATAAAAATGCAGCGAATTTAACGAGAACGATTAATCCATTAATTAATCAGTTAAAAGGTGGTGATTAATCGAGTTAAAACAGTTCATCAACGCCAAGCCCTAGCAATGAGGAGGTTCAAGGGGATGCAAGGGTCCGGCAGTTGCAGTTGTAGGTCGTTTTCGCCGTTGACACTTAAGACATGATGTGACACATTTGAAAATATCGCGTAGGTATATCTAGCGGAGAAACTGAATTTGTTCATGGGTGACGTGACACGAAGACATGTGACGTTGTTTTGCCCGCAAAACATACATACCCTGCCAGTAAAAAGTGTTTTTCGACCCGCATGTATGTTATAAAGAATCTCGTGTGTCCAGCTGTGGGATCATCATGCAGGGAACGCAACATATTGGTGCGGAGGTGTTAAGGAACGGCGAACAGGAGGGCTTCTTTACGTTTCTTATATCGTTTTCGGAGACATTAAAGGACTTGGCATAGGTATTTTCGTTGATCTGCTACAAAATCTAATGTTGATGTCAAAGCAATCACACTGACGTGTAAAGAAGAAGTCGGAAGACTGTGGGACACTGGACTCCGAGAGAGACAATCAGGAGCGTCGGGTTTGACAGACTTACAAAATATAAATACGTCGTATTCCTCAAGCTCCGGAGCCGAGCCTCTATAGTCTCCCTGAAGGATAGTTTAGGTTCGATAACCAGCATAAGTCGTGGTGATTGATTATGACCTTGAATAGACGTCCAAAGATGAACGGTCTAAATTTACCAAATTGCCCAAATTATAGTAAAGCATTCTTCTTATTTTTGTGATTGCGTATTTTAGTTCCTGTCAACGCCTCCTGTACTAAGATGCCTGTCATAAGGGCGGCGGGCATCCTATCGTGCCCTCTCCCTCTTTCCTCCTCCCCTTCACCGAAACGACCGCGAAGGGCGCTGCCAATTAACTGACCCACTGACCCCAGAGCCGTATATTAGGAGAGTTTAGACAATAGGCGGAGCAAAGGCCGCAGCCAGCGCCGAATATTCCCCCCACGCTTAGAGCGTAAACTAAATTTGTGACACAGCGTCGACCAATCAGGAGACCTCTACTCCATCTCACAAATGTCTGCAGTGAAGACAAAGGCACAGGCGCGTGAGCCTAGCTCAGCGAAACGCTTTTGTTTGTACGAGACCTCGTGCATAGGAGGCACTTTCCAAAGCCACGCGCTCGTGCCCATGCCTTTGTCTGCACTGCTAGAACAGCGTCCTGAGACTGGCTGAAAGAAAGCAGTGCAAAGGGTGGGGTGCGCGAGCGTCTTAAGACGCGGAGTTCCGCTCGGCACGGCTCAAATTATACTTCGTTTCCCTTCATCTGCGAGCGAAGCCAAAGCTAGAAGCGCGAGACCAGCGCTTTTTGCATTTCTCCCCAGCTCGCGCGCTCGAGCAAAGCCTGAACGCACGGAGCACGACCGGCTTTATAAGGAGTATTCACTGGGCGCCATATTTGTGGGTGCTGTCTAGAGCGCATGCTCAGAACGAGCCCCCATTAATAGGCTGCTAAGACCGGCCATTTTGACGGTGTGGAATGCACGTTGCAAAAGAACCCTGGAAGCTAGCCATCAGCACGCGCTCAGCAGTCGCGCACACAGCTATGGCCGCCAGTGAATACTTCCTATAGGGGCGACCTAGGGGGCCTTCATGTGCGCTTTGCTTGGGGTGATGACATCTGGCCATTTTGTTTCTAACGGTTATTTTTATTTTTTGTTCTGAAGCGCGTGAAAGAGCGTGTCCCTGCACGCGCTCGTAGCGCTGACTGTGCTACGGCGACATTTTGTTTCCTGCGATTTCTTTGTATTTTCCCTGTGAGCGCGTGCTGTCGGCATCGGGTACTACAAACGATGGCATCACCCTAACCAGAAGGACATTGAGGCACCCTAGGGCGACCAGGTCACCCGAGGCAGCGCGAGCGCGCCGCATTTGCTTTTGATTATTTAGTACTTTCTCTATACTTCGTTTCACCTTATGTGCGAGCGAAGGAAAAGTTGGAAGCGCGAGCACGAAAGCTTCGTGCGTTCAGGCTTTGCTCGAGCGCGCGAGCTGGGGAGAAACGCAAAAAGCGCTGGTCTCGCGCTTCTAGCTTTGGCTTTGCTCGCAGATAAAGTGAAACGAAGTATAGTTCGCTGAACCGCCACCGCGTTTACTGGCGCCGTAGCTTAACACGCTAGCAGACGCTTTCGCGTGTGTATCTGTGAGTGTCCGCTCCCCGACCGGCGACGTTTTGACGATAATCGGCTGTATTTTAAAGACTTTTCTCGTCGTTATTGCGATTGTACGTTCGGTAAAGAGCTACAAGCTGATCTAACGGGTGGCTCAAGGAGACGGCAGGCTCTTTAAATCGACCGCAAAATTCGGTTTCTTAACCTATCGCGCTACGACCTTGTGCAGCGCTGCCCACAGATGGTGCATTTTTTTTTTTTGTAAAATTTGAAAAGAGCAAACTTACCTGAGGAAAAAGTAAAGAAAGAAAAAGGCTTAGCTCCTATGGAAACGCAGCGACGCCACCGGTCTGCAAACAACACGGCGCCGTTTCGCACGGGAGACAAGAGAGGGCGCAAACGGTCACGACGCCAACTGCTGCCAACGAACGGGCAGACGACGCCGAGAGCCGGCGTATTTAGCAGACAAGGAACTGCAGTTGCTTGTTGTTACCGCGCCTGTAATCGTTTCTGCGACTGTCGCCGCCTGCGGAACGCGCGCTGCTTTTGAGTCGAAAAGATTGTCTGCTAAAGACGCTGGCTCTCGACGCCGTATGCTCGTTCGTTGGCGGCGTTCGTTGCGCCATCTCTTGTGTCCCGTGCGAAACGGCGCCGTGTTCTTTGAAGACCGGTGGCGTCGCTGCGTTTCCACAGGAGCTAAGCCTTTTTCTTTCTTTACTTTTTCCTCAGGTAAGTTTGCTCTTTGCAAATTTTACAAAACAAAATGCACCATCTGTGGGCAGCGCTGCACAAAGTCGTAGCGCGATAGGTTAAGAAACCAAATTTTTCGGTCGATTTAAAGAGCCTGCCGTCTCCTTGAGCCACCCGGTAGATCGCATTCTTCTTTGGTCAAAAGATAACAAACGTCCCCTAAACTTAAACCAAATGCGCTACCACGGAGATCACTGCCTCGCGCCAACCTTCGACCCCTCCAACACTTTTCCTGAACCGAGTGGAGATCCCAAGTATACAGCTCATTTCCACCAGGTGTCATCATCGACCAGCATTTAGATTTCCATAAGTATAGTCGTGTCACAAATTTAGAGCACACGACCACCGCCACGGGCTGTTGCGCGGCCTGTGGTTGGCCCCGAGTAGCCCCGAGATGCTCGCCTATTCAAACCAATGTATGGCCAAACTCTCTCAATAAACGGCTCTGACTGACCCTATCACGGTCGCGACAGCGCGGGAGATTTGACGTCTGCTATTGTGATACCAGTAGGGTTGTGCGAATAGTGGTTCGAATCGAATAGCGCAGTGTCATTCCTAGCATCAACCGCGCAAAGAGAGCCGGTTGCATCGGCTTTCTTTTGCACCGCAAAGGCTATGAATGACGTTGTGCTGTACAGGGGGAACAGCGCACCCACAAAACAGTTACTCGAGTCCACGCACACAAAAGAAATACACACACAGGCAGCGCTGACTCACAACTCCTTAAGCCTGGTTCAGACAGTTGCGCTTGAGTGCGTTTGACTGCGTTGTGGCAGCGAGAAACCAGGACATCCCTGCTGCTTATATCGCGTGCCAAGATGATTCTTTGGATTGAATTCCACGCTTCATGCGAAGCACAGATGTGCCGGTGACTCGCTTTCGGTTCTCGCCGCAACGCAGTTACGCAAGTGTCTGAACCGGCCTTCAGTATATTTACACTTTCGTCTTCGTCTTCTTTTGGTGTTATGGACTAGGGCCATGGAGAATAATTTGGTCTTTTTCATCAATAGTGTGCTAAACCGTAAACCAAAAACTAAAAAGAAAAAAAAATGACCGCATCTCCACGTGGTGAATGATGTTGATTGGGGCGAAGCTCTGGTGGTGCTGATGATACTGATTTTATTGTTCATAGGTAGTGCTGATGGTGCTGATTTTTTTTATTGCTCATAGGTAGTGCTGAGTTCCGGGTTGCGTTTCGACTTCATTATTACTGCTTTATGGTCGGTGAAATGCAGAGCCATGCATGCAAAGTTTAACGCGATTATATACGCATTTGACCGCAGCGCCCTCTCCTGTATAGACGTTGAGAGGCTACATGCAACGTTTCATCCATGACATCCCCAGCTCTTGAGTTACTACTACCACATCTCTGAGCCCCCTACTCGTTTCGCAGTCGTGGCCGAGTGGTTAAGGCGATGTACTAGAAATGCATTGGGGTCTCGCCGCACAGGTTCGAATCCTGTCGACTGCGAGAATATTTTTTTTTTCTTTTTTTGTGAGCACGGACGCCGGACGGACGGACGGACAAGGCTAGACCCTAAGGAGCTTCGCCCCTAAAAAAATTGGGACTCCAATCCACGCTGTAAAGGTGGTTGGTCAGCAAAGCTGCGATATCACTTACAACGATAGCCTACTGCACTATACGAATTGCTGCCGCCGGTCGCAGCACGCCACCGCTGGTCGTATTGCCTTTTCTTTTCCCTTTGCCGCTCCTATAGTATCCACGCTGCTCCTCAGGAGTCCTAACTATGCGTGGCCTATTCATCCCGGTGCTGCAGCAACAGTGAAATCAGTTGCTATACTCCGTTTCATCTCACGTTTAAGTGCAGCGGATGCTACGAGCCATCAGATCCAATCGGAGCGCCGTGTGAGTGTCACGTGACCTTAGAGAATGGGCACAGTGACGCGCTGAAAGCGTATCACGGGCCACGTCCACAGAACGGGATTGGCTAAGATAGCTCGTAGCATCCGCTGCGTCCGGACGTAAGGTGAAACGGGGTATAGGCGGGTTCTTCTTTTATATATGAAAGGCTAGTGACGTCACTCCCCACGTCGTAAGCTGCCGTCACCGCGGAAGCAGGCGCCATTATCAACCATTATGCGGTTTGCACTTCACATGAAGGCTTCGAATGACGTCAACACCTTTCGAAGCAGCTGCAAATCTAATCTTTATCGGAACCTCGTGGCGTTTCGCTACAACACGATGGCAGACAGGCCGAAATGGGTGAGCGAGCCACCTGACAGGCATCTTAGTACTGGAGGCGTTGGCATGGTCCTTGCTTGCGTAATTATATATCAGGACAGCCCCAAAACCGTAGCCACTGGCATCTGTGTGTATTCCCACTTCTGGTTTGGGCTTAAAGTGAGCCAAATCAGGTTTTCTTGTAAGGACAACCTTGAGATTAGAAAAGGCGCGTTCCTGAGTTGAGAACCAATAGAAAATAAAACGCATTCGTTTTGAAAAGGTAGTGCAATGGGGCTGATATTTCAGCGAATTCTAGAATGAAACGTCGGAAGTATGAGTACACCCCGAGAAAAAAAAACACAAGGCCTTTCGATTGGCAGGAGGCGAAAACTGGGCGTCTCGGCGCGAGGATGGGAAGAGTATACGGCCAGTTATTTTTTAATGATTTTCCTTATCAGGTTATTAATGTCACCTGTTGCAGGTGTTGATGACGAGGCAACACAATTTTGTAGCCGGGAGGGGGTTCCTGGGCAGTCTATGCGCCTGTTTCGGTGTCCTTCCAACCGTTGGAACTCTTCCTGTAGCTTTGCGACTGTAGTAGTGTTGTATCTTCTATACTTCGTTTCACTTTATCTGCGAGCGAAGCCAAAGCTAGGAGCACAAGACCAGTGCTTTTTGCGTTTCTCCCCAGCTCGCGAGCTCGAGCAAAGCCTGAACGCACGGAGCTTTCGTGCTCGCGCTTCCAGCTTTGCCTTCGCTCGCACATAAGGTGAAACCAAGTATAGCTAATTATTTTCCGGTCACTTCGTCTTCTTCTGTGCTTTGCCCTTTCTACGTCCTCCTCATTACTAAAAGAAAAGAGTCTCGTGGCAGCCACTCTCAAGTTTGTTCGTTCCAGTCCGGGTCTCCAGACACCACATCCTTCCTGGCGGACGAGGATGGAGGGATTCGGACTTAAGCCACCTCCAGAGTTCTTGTCCCTGGGAGCGATGTATTTCGCTGTTCGAATGTTACATGAGTGCGTCTGGTGCCCATGCACTGCCCTTGGAACGCTGCCGATACCTGGGGTGCTATGTTGCGCTTTTTGGACTCCCAGGAGACTTGGAAGAGGGAAGTGACGTCAACGACTAGAGAAACGCAGATTGGATGTTGACAGAAGAAAACAAAATCAACATCCAATCTGCATTTGATGCGTTGTTGACGTCACTTCCCTCTCCCTAGTCTCCTGGGAGTCCAAAAAGCGCAACATAGCCCCCCTGCTCCGCCACTGTCCGGGAATAGGGGGTCAACGGGTCTTCGACAATCTGCCTTCTCCCCGCGCTGTCGCTGTGCCGTCGCCAGCAACGACGTCAGCGGCAGCCACTTCTGAATTGCTGACAACGAATGTCTACCAAGAGGCTGTCGACGCCCTCAGCGCGCACTTCAAAAGGTCGTGCGACGTCAGCCTGAAGCGTCACCGGGTCCGACGGCGCTATCGACAGCCCGAAGAACGCTTGTCCGATTACTTGACCGCCTTTCGAAACATGGCAGTTCCGGCCAACTTCGGTTCTCAACAGTACGAAAACATCCGCGAACAGTTCACGGCTGGAGTGTTGTCTACTACAATTCGAGAACCGCTGCTCCTGGATCACACCCTTCCATTCGAGCAAGTTGTGAAAATCGTCCTGAACATCGAAAGGCTCAAGGCCGAAGCTAAAGAGATAACCGTTACCACGAAAAAGCAGCTCACATGCAACGTCACGCACGCCGCCCACATCATCGACTGCCGACCTTCACGAGGAGCTTCGTCCTCTCGTCAATTGGCGGGGTAGAACTTTCAACCGCGTCACGGCGACCGGCACAGCTCGCAACTTCAGCAAGAGTCACGTGAGTGCGTCCCTTTTGCCAAAAGTAGATCTGACTATCGCGCTCCGGCGTATAACGACCAGCAATCGACTCCATTCACTGCGTTTGGACAGCCGCGCCGAGCATTTTAAGCCCAAACACCTAAGCGACGCGAGACCTATCGCGACGGTCGATTATGTGCAAATTGTGGATTCAGGGTGGACCGCTGTAAGAACTACGACACGTGTCCAGCACGAGGAAAGGCTTGCAACGGTTGCGGCCGGATCGGACACTTCCAGCGCGTGTGCCGCAGCAGGCACCGACCTGTCCACCATCAAAGTCACGTGCAAATCCACGAAATCTCTTTCGACGAAGAGGATGACGAGACACAGGTTTGCCATGTAGCTATGCCTTCCCGGATGGGAATTTACATCAACATAAGTGTCTACGGTAAACCACTGACGTTCCTCCTGGATACCGGCTCGTCAGAGCCCATCGTCGAAAAGGAAGTCTTTCAAACGTATTTCAGAAATGACGCAAAGATTATCCACCCGCGGGTAACTCTCCTCAACTACTCCCGGGAACATATTGAAGTCCTGGGAGCGTTCAACGCAACAGTGACGTTCAAGGAGCGTTCAGCCAGGATTGTGGTTTATATAGCGAATACCGGCACATCGTTGCTGGGAATGAATGCCGTAAAAGTTCTGAATCTTAAGATTCAAGGGTCAACGATGAGCTGCCTCTATGCGGAAACCGAGGACTCGACAGAAGCCTCCGAACAGAGCTATGAGTGTGTCTTGCCTTTTGATCCATTATCTTCGGGTCACAGCTCGACGGGAGCTCCTGAATACCACGACGAGCGGACGACACTGCCTAGAGCTGCACCTTCACGGGCCTTAGAGCGAGATATGTCTTCGGACTCCATCGAGGCTGCGTGGATGTCCTGTCTTCAACCCCAGGAATCCGCAGCTACGTCCGATGGATTTCTGACGCAAGCTGCTCCTCCAGGCCTTGAGAACGTGGCGAGACTTCCACCTGCCTTACCGGGCCTTCCCCAGTGTTGTACGGAACGGTGTTCCAAGGAAGGGCGTTCCTGGAACGCGTTCCTTTTAGGAGGAACGAAGGAACGCCGCCGTTGCATTTTGGATGGCTGGAACTGGAACGGGAACGCGTTACATTTTTACTGGAACGGAAAGAGTAACGGCGTTCCTTTTTTCGTCCAGTGGGGTAATTTTTATTTTATTTCCAACAGAGAAACTTTGAAAGTACAAAAACAATATCTTTACGAAGTATAGGATCTCGTTACTTTTTTGGCTACTAATCTTATGGATTATTTTGTGTGGTCCTCGCTTGCTAACAGTTTCGGGTGCAGGGGAGCTGGTGGACATTGATTCTTTTTTGAGTGCCCGAAACTGCGGTACAAAAAGCAAGGCTTTTAGTCATAGGAAAAGACAAAGAAAGAGGGTTGTTTCAAACTCAGCTGCTTTCTTTGGTTCCACGAATCCTCATACACCCCGAAATCTAAGGCGGACTACAGCCACTTGTGAACTGCCATAACGAGACCTATAGTTACAACAAGACCACAGATTACCAAACATCGAACGCACCCTTGTATCCCGAACATTGGTCATTTAAAAGATACGCAAAAAATAACCTTTATTTCTTCTCTTGTCCCCCACCTTCAAAATGAACAACAAAGCCAACCTTAAAAGGAAGTATTTGTAGTTTTTAAGACTGACCTTCCAAAAGCCCTACCCTCTCCTCCAGTCCACTTGCTCGTCTTGCTGACAGCAACATCGAGAAGCAACTGTTGTTATGTTCGAACAAGGGACGTTACTCAATTGCAACGTGTGAGGTTGTTGTAAAATGCTCGTACAATCTTGGGTAAAAGTACATTTGGCTCGTCTGAATCGTCCACTACAAACATGAATATGGTTAAAAGCTGAGATGTTTAGCTTGAATATATCAACAAATGAAACCCTGATTCCGCTTGTTTTCTTCTGCTGTTGCCCTTCCAT
The DNA here is from genome assembly GCA_013358835.2 of Ixodes persulcatus. Classification (NCBI taxonomy): domain Eukaryota; kingdom Metazoa; phylum Arthropoda; class Arachnida; order Ixodida; family Ixodidae; genus Ixodes; species Ixodes persulcatus. The sequence goes on along the minus strand of JABSTQ010011347.1, from coordinate 310,134 downwards.
GACGACATACAAACTCGTATGCTGACCACTAATGGGATAGCTCTGCTTGATTTAACTAAACATAGTAACTAGCAAAATACAAATGTAACGTATATGTAACGATACGTCCTATTTTTAAACTGTAACGGGAACGAGTTCCTTTTTCACAGGTGTAACTTGTTACGGGAACGCGTTCCAAACATCAGAAGAAACGAGGAACGAGCTTTCGTTCTTTTTTTTTTTTTTGAGGAACGTGTACAACACTGCTTCCAACGCCCTTGAGGGACTACAGTCACCTCTTCTCTCCCGATCTGGGTCACGTGAAGGACTACACTCTCAAGGTGAAGATCCGGAAATCAGTGCAGCCCGTGCAGCATAAAATTCGTCGCGTTCCATTGATGGCGCGGAGGCTTGTGACTGAGGAAATCAAACGCCCTGAGGCAGCTGTAGTAATTGAGCGCATAAGTGCCGCAGAATGGGTTTCACTCATTGTTGTGGTCCAGAAGAAAGATGTATCAATTCGGATGTGTGTAGACCTTCGGGAAGCTAATAAGGCTGTCGTTATTGACAGTTACCCTCTTCCTCATGTTGAGAAGCTTCTGAATGTGCTGCATGACGCGAGACGTTTCTTCAAATTGGACTTGGCGTCAGCTTACCATCAGGTCACACTTAATCCTGACAGCCAAGACTTAACCGCGTTTATAACACGAAGGCTTATTCCGTTTCAAGAGAGTTTCTTTCGGCCTCGCTTCTGCTCCAGCAACCTTCCAGCCTATGATGGCAACGATTCTAGAAGGATGCGAAGGGGTCTTGTTTTACCTGGATGACTCATAGTCTTTGGTAGGACTAGAGAAGGACACCTCGAGCGATTGCGCCATGTCCTCCAGTGAATCGCTGATAGTGGACTCAAGCTTAACAAGTGCGTTTTTGACGTTGTCGAGCCCTCATTTTTAGGCCATCATGTGAGTTGCGAAGGAATCGCCCCACTTAAACAAAAGATAGACGCCATCGACGCAGCTCCCATCCCAAGAGACATTTCGCAACTCCGATCATTCCTTGGAATGGTAGAATACTACAGCCGTTTTATTCCTTGTCTAGCCGCAGAAGTCGAGCCCCTGCGCAAGTTCTTGAGAAAAGACATTCCCTTCATTTGGTATACCGAAGCTGACACCAGCTTCAAGAAAATCAAAACAATGCTATCTTCAGCAAGGATTTTGAAGATAAATGACCCCAGTCTTCCCATAATCGTATCCACCGACGCGTACGGAATCTGGAAACTGCTTGGTGCCGTGCTCCAGCAGCGCAATGGGAATGAAGTTCAGACCATCGCTTTCCCCTCTCGCATACTAACAGTAGCAGAGAGAAAGTATGCGGTGGGTGAAAGAGAAGCACCGGCATGCCTGTGGGAATGCGAGCGGTGGCACAACTACCTGTGGGGCCGCCGTTTCACCCTCCGAACTCCTCCGAAGCCAGCGAAGGTGGGAGGATCCTGCTGACGGCAGGGAATAGAGCCTGGGCGGATAGCAGAAGTAGCCGGTTACTCACCGTCTGGCACGACGGGCGGGGATGGTAGACGGTTGCTTCGAAGAAGCGTAGTAGAAAGATGTGGAGAGCTTGGCAAGGAAGACCCCGGCACCTCCACCAAGATGTTACGCTGATATAAAGCCTCGCACTAAGGAGCGAGGCCAACGGTATGGTTTTCAAGGATGAGTTTTACTTTGAGAACCTGCCAGTGCGCGAGCCAGAACACGCTCTTCCTTTTCTTCTCCGTATCAACATTGTGCCAGTGGAGACCATCTCACGGAGGAAGGCTGGGAAACGTGGAAGTCGACGATTTTGTTTCGGCAGCATTATGGTGCTTGAAACGCGTCTCCGACTGGCGTGTTTTCTGCGTCCAGAAAGGTGATCCCTCGATTTCCGCCTGATGACGTCATATCAGTGTCATGCAGTCGCCGGCCGCAATTCTGGCGGTGTCACATCAGATCTGGTGTATGTGGCAGACACCTGTTCTGCTGCAGGTCGCTCTCCAGCTTGACAGTTCACGGAAGCTTTGTTAGGCAGGAATCAGGACGCCGCAAAAACAGCAACACTCGCCTTTGCTCACGCTTTTCGCTGGAACTTTCACGACCAACCGCCGGGGTCGCAACATCCGACAGCGTAACACTCCGTCTTTTGTGACGTCATTTGTTGTCACTTTGGGACCCCTTTCGACGCGCGGGTGGAGTAGGACGCTAAGCGCACCAGTCGGAGACGCCTTCCAGGCACCGCAGCAGCAGACAAAGTTCATGAATGTTTGGAAGCGCAGCTCAACACAATTGACAATTCTGTCAAGAAGAAAAAAAGGAAAATCACAACGCAAAGACGACAGCTGTATATCCACAATGCCAGACTCAAAAAAAAAAAAAAGTCCAGCTGACGACATCATTGTGCATGTTTACAGAATGAGGAAGTGGTTCAGACACCAACATTCGTCTACACCTGCACAGAAGTTCGAAGACACCAAGCTGCAACATGTAATGAACCGGAGGATATAAATCATATTCTCTCGATACACTCAACCTATTCCGAATAAAGGCAATCACTCTTTCATACCGCTAGCAAACGTGACCCAACGCCAGAATAACGCGAAGACTACTGTTTTCTACAAGTAGATCTGCTGCAATTCGAGCGGTGATTGACTTCTTGAATGCAGCCGGAGAGTCATCCAAACTATGCATTCAAATGACACACTGATCAGTGCACATCACAACTGGAGCACTCTCATCCCAATTGACCTTTTTCGAAAAAGCTGCTGCGCTTGCGCGAAAAGATTCTAGCGCCTACTTCTGGCTGAAGGCCAAAGGGAAATGGCGCCGTTTTTAGGCTTCCATTGTTATCTGCTGCTGCTGAAACAAAAACGGAATCGTGGGACGCATTTTTTTTTGTCCTAGTGCCATTATTCCGTGTCGCCAAAGAATGCAAGAATTAATCTTCTGGGAAAGAGAGCACCTGGCATATTAGGTCAACCGTGTTGTGTACCGCGAAGAGAAGGTTGGATAGTCGACGTGATAACAAGGAAGTTGGAGTGCTCGATATGACGCCTAATGAGCAATGCCGGACCTACAGCGTACATGTTTTGGCAAGTTCGTCTATGATGTAAGTTTCTGATGAGTCATTCATGCATAGATAAACCTCCCATTGTAACCCTATTTGAGCCTCGGACCCCAAATTACGAAACTTTTGGCGCTGTACAATAGGCGGCGCTTTGCAACTCTCAAATCTTCGATTATGTTATGGGCCCTTGCCTAGCTCTGACCATGAAACAATGAACAGTCTTCTGTTTCATTGTTACATTCTTATACCTAAATAATTATTTTCTTTTGTCACCCCGTCTGCTGAACGACAAAACTGGCCTCCTTTGTAGTGGCAAACATGTAGGCTCCGGACACCGCTAAGCCAAGAGGGGACTGGAAGCTAAGTAGTCGCCGAAACAACCACGCGCCTGCCGTTTACCACCTGACCCAGCTCTCGGCACTTGAGTACGCGCACACAGCGTGATTACGTGGTGTGATACTGATGGTTAACAGGTCAAGCGGTTACCTGACTCCCACCGCTTCTACAAAGAAATTCCTAAGCATCCAATTGCTCATATCCCATAATGTCGTAAGAAAGACTCAAATAAGTAAAAATCTAAAATTTGAGTAGCGAACTTCACAATTTTAAGGGGCTCAACACAATCTCGTTTGCCTTATACACTTACACACATAAAACACAAAATATTCCCACAAATGTGAGCCACAGTTATCAATGTACGATGTAGGCGAGTTGGTACATGATACTAACTAGTAAGCGCGCAAAAAGCACAAACAAAGGGAGGAATCGCGCTCGTCCTGCTCATTCTTCTCTTCGTCTGCGTATTTTTGCGCGGAGTTTGTAGCCCCATTTATTTATTTAAACACTGCAATCAGGAAATTATGAAAAACAGGTTTTAAGAAAACAATAAAATACATGCCATTTGACACGTAACGTATGGTACAAAAACCATTCTTAAATCCCAAATCAACTTCTCTCTTCTTTAATGTGAAAAAAGCATATCACATGTCCTTTGCATGGTTCTTTCATGTGGTATTACGATATATAAGTCGTATGCGTGCATATAGCTTTTTTTAACTCTCTTTCTCTCTCTCTCTCTCTATATATATATATATATATATATATATATATATATATATATATATATATTCCTGGTTCTATTTTTTATTCGAAACTTTTTTATAAAAGCGTCTTTACTGCTACGTGAGTGCCGTTTTTGCTATATGTTTTTTTTTTTTTAACTTGGCGGACATTAAAGGGGCAAACAACCGTCACTGTCTGGTGAGTAATTAACTAATATATGTTCATTAACTTTTTAATTAGTGAAAATAGACACATTGTTCCAATTAGAAACTTACTGAGGGTCATCAAAAACCACTGAACCATTTTTTTTTTTTTTTTAATTACTTGGAGCTTGGGGGAAAACTCAGGGGCGCGCCAAAGGTACCGCTCGTGAAGCAGGCGAACGCTTTGTGCAACGCAGCAGAGGCTGGTTGCACTATTTCTTCACGGGGTGCGGTGCCGTCGGTGCCGAGAAGCGCACCGATCGCAAACCGAAACTTAAAAAACCCCTCGAAGTTGTGCGGTTTTTCAGAAAGCCGTAAATACCGCGCGTGCTTTCTATCGTTTTGCAATTTGTTGATTTAGTGTTTTTCGATGATGCTCAGCAAGATTCTAATTGAAACCGTGTCCTTACACTACATATTACAAAAAAAATTAATTATGCGAAAATAATTAACAACTTAATTATCCTGAACTTTAATAATTATCCTAAATAGGCACCTGACCTAGAATCAAAACGACAGAAGCCTTTTTTTGATGTGATGCGTAGTTTTCGCAATATCGAATTTGTCCACCTTTCCTGAAACACCCTATATATATATATTCAGGAAAGGGGGACAAATTCGATATTGCGAAAACTACGCATCACACCAAAAAAAGGCTTCTGTCGTTTTGGTTCTAGGCCAGGGGCCTATTTCAGATGATTATTAAAGTTCTGAATAATTAAGTTGTTAATTATTTTCGCATTTTAGCCGTGAGCGGAATATAGACGTGCCTCTTCGGGTTTATTTAGAGTTTATAATAAAATAAACTCTAAAAAAGTGAAGAAAGCCACGTGTCCGGTGTCGCAGCAAGGCAAGAGACAACGCAACACCGAGGTTCCTGTAACGCGCTGTCAAATATGCTCGTCTTTCACGCCCCAGTGGTCATAGCTGTAGATTTATGCCAAGCTATAGTGAAACGAAGTATAAGGATGGTATTGACACGGTAAGTTTATATTACTCTACGCCCGCGTCATTCAAAAGAAATCCACAAAGCAACCAATCTAAAACGTACTTAATAAGACTGCAATTTCGTAGGTCAATAATCTGAACTTCAGTAAAAGGCTTTTATACAATGTATTTTTAAATAAAGATTGAAGACACGTAGGCCCCTATAATGTATCTGACGTAAAATATAAAGTAGCGATGTTGCGCAAAGGCGTTTACTTTGCCTTTCCTTGAGAAATGCAGCCTCCAAATAAATTTGGTATCGAAGTTGAAAATATAATTTCAAGGTCCCTTGACTCGCTCGGCGGTTTACTCTACTCAGGGTCAACCTTTCTTGGCAATGCAGTCAAAGCTACAGGCACGCGCGCACTCTCCCATTTCGAGCGGTTGTTAAAGGGACACTGTCAGTGTATTTATACTCGCTAAGGTTTTCATTTGTACATGACGTATGAGAGCCCAACTACCCAGAATACAACTAGCGGCTCAAAATCCGTTTTCTTTCGGCCCGAAAACCGCCGATCGACAACTGGCCGGTTTGAGTCGCGCTCAGTCTTTTCCGTGGTCACGTGCAGTTTTCCATGGTTTAGACATAAAAACCAAATATAATCAAAGTCGCGAGTCATCGAAGGCACGCACTCAATATTGAAAATAAAAAAGAAATATGATACCCATTTATTGTGGTTTGTAAAAGCCGCAAACATGTTGATTGAGGAAAGAAAAACAAAAGGTTCACATTCGCGTGATTCCCGCCAAACTCTCTCTTCCTCTATATTTCTTCTTCCTCACCAGTCCAGTTTCGGTTTCGGTTTCGAGAAGTTGCGTTTTTTATTGGATTAAAAATATATTGACGCTGTAGCAAAACATTGACTGTCTTCTGACACCTTAATAAATCGCCTGGCAAAAAATAATTAAAAAAAATAATGTGGGAGGGATGTCAGTATTTTTTTAACGCCGTGCGCGCGGTTTCCTCCTCTCTTCGCAAATGTCAAGAAAAGTTTTCCCCGAGTATACACCTTTTTTACGAGGGCGTAGCCATTTTATATGTCGTCACTTCTGGTATCTGTTAAAACATCGTTTCGATTTCTCCACGCCGCTGCAAGGTGTTCATAAAAAAATGCCTGATTGTCACACAGCGTGGTGTGTCTCATCTCATCTATATTGTCTCGCACATTCCACGTTGAAATGTCTCATTATTTTTGCGTCCCGCATACCAGATATGGAGCCTACGTGACTGAAAATAAAAATAAAAAAAACGACTACATGCGTTTCCTACTCCTTATGGCGTCAGCTACAAACGCATACTCTTCGAAATGTCCAAAGCGCCTTGCCAATTTTGCCAGTGCGTGTTATTTACGCTACAGCGTCAGCAACTCGCTACAGAAGGATAAATTTGTAAATCAAGAGTACTGTCGTAGACTGGTCGTATCGGCAAGACGGTTATCCCGGTTTGGCAGCCGATGTTAGCCGCTTTGATCAGGTTTTAAAGAGGTAGTGAAAAAGAAGTATATACTTCTTTCGTTTCGTTTCGTTCGAGTCACGTGGGTTCCATATCTGGTATGCGGGACACAAAACTATTAATACCCCTGTCAGACGGCGTTTAAAGCTCCTTTTCACTAAGCTGTGTTATAAAATCAGCCTGTCAGCTCGCGATGTTGAGTGCGCACGTGCCCTACGGCGTGCGCTGGTTAGCCGATTTTATAACGGAGCTTGTTCTAAGATCCTTTCAAATGCCCGCCTGACAGAGGTATTAGACCTTTAAACCTGGAATATGCGAGAAAATATAGGGGAGGCAAAGCAAGAACATGTGACAATCACGTATTTTTGTGAACGAAAAGATCGAAACGATTTTTTAAAGCATACCAGAAGTGACGCCATCCAAAACGGCTGCGCTCTTGCGTAGAAGGTGTATGTGAGAGTGATTAAAAAAGTATCCGCACTCCGGTTATCGTCTGCTGCCCACACCGTCTTATCAGCTCTTTTCGTACAAGGTCGATGTCTCTCCGGTCGCTACTGTATGCAGGCTTGGACGTGTTCCGTCAGTTCAGTTCTAAGTGAGGTGCGAGAAAAAATGGCTGCCCAACTTGTGATTTGCACAATTGGGAGATACATAGTTTTTATGGTCGGGGGGTATGTGTGGCGTCGATATTTTTTCGAGCCATTGTTCACAGCAAAACGTAAGTGTTTCGTTTTAAAACAAATGTATTTAAGGGGGTGCAACATTTTAAGAAAGAGCGCACAAGTGGCAGTCATAAAGAAAAACCCCGACGCCCGTCCGCGTCCACGACTGATCACGACTGTTAAGAATGGAACCTTCGGCAACCTTCTTCCGAGTTTCAACGCTGCGGAAACGAGTACCAAAACGAGTCCCGTCGTGTTCAGGACTGACGCCCACCTGTCGAAGGCTGCCCAAAACGTGTCTCAACGCGTCCGTGACGTCAACGGGACGTGTGTGTGGGTGCGTGTGGGTTCGTGCGCTCCGGAAGGGGAGAGAGGCCTGGCCTAACTGCGGAGAACCTTGGCTATGACTCATTTCTGACTGCGACGCGGCGGACCCAGCTGCAAAGCACGTGGCTGTCGCACCTGCTGCCCTGGCGGAGAGAGAGGGAGAAAACGGACCCCTATATAAGGCGGGGCGTGAGAGCTCCATTGGTTCTCTTGGATTTGACGACTGTATCGCTACCATGTAATTAAACCGTTCGTTACGTTACCAATTCACCCACCTCCACTGGACCCCTGGGTTCTTCACTTCGGGGAATGGTCGTCGTCACGAGCCAGGAAGCTCCCGGACGTGCGGCCTAAGCCCCGCCTCGAACAACTGGTTGGCAGCGGTTGGGATCGGACCATGCGACATCGTGCTACATCTGCGGGTGAGCGTTTGGACTTTGCTTTGGGATTCGCCAGGCTTCAGATTATGGGTAATTAATTTTGAACTGCTGGGAATTCTTAGTGTTTGACTCGTGCGCTAGGTTTGTGTACAACCTCGCGACAAGTTTTAGAACAAAGCCAAAGCTAAAAAGCAGCGATCATGGATCTGATGAGGTTACTGAGAACAGATTTACTCTGTTTATGTGAAGAATTGGGTGTGGAGGTGGAGCAAAAGATGAAGAAATCTGAGATTAGTAAAGCGATTTCAGAGAGCGCGGAAGCAGAGGAAATTAAGATTGCGTGGGAACTGCTTCAGAACGCTAAGAGTGAAGCTGCAGCAAGAGAGGAACGAGAGCGAGAACAGGCTGCAGCGAAAGAGGAACAGGCTGCAGCTAGAGAGGAACGGGAGCGAGAACAGGCTGCAGCGAAAGAGGAACAGGCTGCAGCGAAAGAGGAACGGGCTGCAGCGAAAGAGGAGCAAGCTGCAGCTAGAGAGGAACGAGCACAGACTGCAGCGAAAGAGGAACGAGACCAGGAGCGAGCGCTGAAAAGGCTAGAGCTCGAAATTGAACAACAGCGATTAAACTCGCAGAACAGTAGAGTTGGGGCTCCAGTACGAGCAAGTGAGACCGAGTCGTATCAAATGAAGAAGCTCATGCAGCCGTTTAAAGTTGGGAAAGACGTGGGCCTATTCTTAGTTAACTTTGAGAGGACATGTGAGAAGTTGAGCTTCGCCCCAGAAACGTGGCCGCAACGGCTTTTGACTCTGTTGCCCTGTGAGGCTGCAGAGGTTGTCGCGCGCCTTAGTGCTGGAGACGCGGACGACTACGACAAGGTGAAGTCCAGCCTTTTGAAGCGGTACCGCCTTTCTGCCGAGGCGTTCCGTCAAAGGTTTAGAAACGCATCCAAAAAGAGCAGCGAGGGCTACTCGGAATTCGCGTACGGGCTTAAAACCAACCTGATAGAATGGTTGAAGAGCGAGGAAGTGTACGAAAGCCGAGACAAGGTAGTCGAGTGTGTGTGCCTCGAACAGTTCTTTCGTAGCATTCCGCAGTCAGTCAAGCTCTGGGTGCAGGACAGGGTGGGAGTCGACTCTGTCGAAAGGGCCGCTGAGCTAGCCGAAGAGTACGCAACGCGTAGAAAGCTGAGCGGAGAGGAAAGCGAACCCGGCCGAAGCGATCAGCGCAAGACCTTCCGACAGGGAAATGACTCGCGAGAAAACGGGCCCGAGAAGCCCGAAGCAGGACAAAAGGTCCCAGAAAAGAGCGCAGAACACTCGAACGGAGACGAGGCGCGGAAAAGCCCAACAGGGCAGTTCGAGGCAAGGAAGCCGTTCCTGTGCTACAACTGTCAGGAGCCGGGACACACAGCGGCCAGATGTAAGAAACCGCGGGTTGTGTTCTCGTACGTGAATGGTAGTGACAGGGACCTGAAGCTTCTTCGTCCCTATCTTCACGAGCTCCAGGTAAACGGAAAGCCGTGCAGGGTGCTTCGGGACAGTGCAGCGACGATGGACGTTGTTCATCCGTCGTATGTAACGACATCCGATTTTACCGGAAAGGTAGTTTGGATCAAGCAGCTGCTCGAAAAGCACAGTGTCTGTCTGCCTATGGCGACAGTAAAGATAACTGGCCCGTTCGGAGAGCTAGTGACAGAGGCGGCTGTCTCGCAAACAGTCCCGTTGGAGTATCCTTATTTGTTTTCTAACCGGTCAGATTTCCTGCTGCGCGAAAGGGGTCAACAACTGGGAAAAGGGCTAGTACAGTCGTGTACGAGGTCCAAATCGCGTCAGGTCGCCCCTTTGTTGACGAGGGATCCAGAGCCAGAGGCAGCTGATGGGGAGCAAGCACTCCCAGAGTTGGAGGCAGAAAACCGGGATGAGAGGGACCAGGTTGTAGAACAGCCTGACCTCGTAGCACTAGAAAGCGTACGCCGTCCCAACGCGCCGGCGAAAAGGGCGGAGGAAGACGGGATCAGTGAAAGACCTCTCGTAGCTCCGGCGTCGCGTAACTTTGGTCCTCTGCTACGAGTAGACAGAGTGTCTTTGACAGTCGAGCAGAAGAGCGACCCTAGTGTGTCAGGGTTTCGCTGTACAGCTCAGGAGATTGCTAGGACCAATGTGACGGGGAATGAAAGAGGCGGATTGTTTTATCGGCGCTATAAGGACCGCATTTTCACGTCTAGAAATCACGTGAAAATCGATCACTATGACTTCAGCGTAAGAAAAAGAAAAGGCAAATTTAACGGCAATGCCGATGGGTTGAGCAGATTTTTCTGACATCACGAAAAATAGTAGGGATGATCTCAGAGGTCTTCGTCATCCACGGGAATGAGGATCTAAGTGGGGGCACTTCGTTGAAACCCCAAAAGGACCTCACAAATTGCGAAGAGTTTTTGTCTTTTGTCTTTTGTTCTTAGTGACCTCGTTGGAAAAATGAGTTTTTTTGGCGACAGGGGGTCTCGATACCCGGAATTGTACCAAGTTTTGGTAATCCGTAATCCAGTCTGGCGGGTCTTTGGCGAATTCCGAGCGTTTGACTGCGGTGTGGCGTGGTGTTGTGGGGGACGTTTCCGCTGATGCCTCCGTTGTGAGAGGTTTGGGAGTTTGTTTGGTGCTTGCAGCGTCTTCTCAAGGCCTACTCCAAGCCCACCTCTTCAGGCCAGCGATTGTACCACCGGCCATTCGAGGTTTCCCTGGCCCCGGAGGGGCTGTTAAGAATGGAACCTTCGGCAACCTTCTTCCGAGTTTCAACGCTGCGGAAACGAGTACCAAAACGAGTCCCGTCGTGTTCAGGACTGACGCCCACCTGTCGAAGGCTGCCCAAAACGTGTCTCAACGCGTCCGTGACGTCAACGGGACGTGTGTGTGGGTGCGTGTGGGTTCGTGCGCTCCGGAAGGGGAGAGAGGCCTGGCCTAACTGCGGAGAACCTTGGCTATGACTCATTTCTGACTGCGACGCGGCGGACCCAGCTGCAAAGCACGTGGCTGTCGCACCTGCTGCCCTGGCGGAGAGAGAGGGAGAAAACGGACCCCTATATAAGGCGGGGCGTGAGAGCTCCATTGGTTCTCTTGGATTTGACGACTGTATCGCTACCATGTAATTAAACCGTTCGTTACGTTACCAATTCACCCACCTCCACTGGACCCCTGGGTTCTTCACTTCGGGGAATGGTCGTCGTCACGAGCCAGGAAGCTCCCGGACGTGCGGCCTAAGCCCCGCCTCGAACACGACATTGAGCGTGCACGTGAACTGATTCTATCGGATAGAGGAGTGACATTTGATGATGTGACAAATAAGTCGCGAATCAGCCAAGGCTCTGCCTATGCAATGATCTATGACAAACTTTGGTTTTGAAAGGTTTCCATTAAAATAAAACTTGCCGTCAGAGAGCGGATAATTTTTTAATCACCTCCTATATCATGGTTTTATTTTCCTCCCTTAACAGAAATTAAGCATAATATTTCCAAAGTAATTTAGCAAAGCGTCGCGCTTAGAAAAATGTGTTGGTTGAGTGTCCGTGTAAAACAAGCGGTTACTGTAAGAACCATATACGTGACTACAAGTTCGTAAAAACTAAAAAATCTCGTAATCATCCATTCTACGTTCAAATGAATTAGTGAAAAAATAAATAAACTCGGGATGAGTCACTGGGAAAATTGTTTCCAGTACGCAACGTGAAAATCAATACAAGGAGTAGATTCGTGAAGCAATCATGAGTCATGTTTGACTGGGCGTGCTGTCGTTTTGATTGTTGTGGACGCAGCCGACGCAAATTGCATCTTTGTGTCGGCAACTCTTACGGCACTTCCAAATTTCTTCACACGTACTCCCGGAGTGAGCATGTCAACTGTATATTGTGCTGCGTTTCACGGGAACACTTACAAGTCTGTAGGGCTGACCATGAAAGCAAAAGAAGATGCCAAGCGATCGTTTCTGTGTTGACGTGGCGTGCGCGCATCTCATTTATGCCTCTTTTTTTTTCAGATTGACTACAAGATGGAGATGGCAAAGAGTGTGCCTTACCAGAGCGGGGCAAGGGAAGCACAATCACAGCATCGCGGATATTAAGTTACCAATTCAATGTGACTTCTTTCGTCAGGCAATGTCAAAGCAGGATTGTCCTGCGTTGCTCGGTGGGAAATATTTGATTGTTCAGTGTTGTCTAGTTTAGAGCTGTACGACTAGCTCGACGGAAGAGGTGAGACGCTCCATACTCCGTTTCACATTAAGGCGTTTTAGTGAACAGTTTTTGCACATCCAATACAGTACGATGGGCAGTCATGCGCAGTTCGTACCCAAAATCTCCCTCGATGTTGTCAAAAAAAATAATCCCATATTTTGTTCCACTGAACTTAATTCCGAGAGCGTACCCTTCGTCGTCACAGACTTTACTCAATTTCTGTAACTGATCCCGGTTATTTGCTGAAGGTGCAATATCATCCGGGTACATTACACCTGGTGGTTTCTGCCACATTGTTTTCCCTCCTTTCATATAAGATCCATCGAAACCTAATTCACTCTGTTCTAGTTTTTATTTTTATTTCCTTTTAATTATATCATGAACAGTAGGGCGGCATAGGACATCCTTGCCTAAGCCTCGCCTTATTGCAGCTGACCCCGTAGTTCCAGCCTCCCATGTTTTAGTTACTGTATTTGTGCATGTCTACTTCCTGTAAAAGCCGCACCGACTTGCCGACAAACCAGTGTTGTGAGACTGGTTGCCGCTGTTGCCGTCGGCCATTTTGTTACCGGGACTAATCCCCGTTAGAGCTATCGCGCTATCGCCTCGGTTAGCGTCACTTCCTCAGTTACGAAAAAACGGTCCTCGCTTATGCGAGGTTTGTGATGCACGATGCCAGCCTGCTGCGTGCTATCTTGTCGCGGAAGCTCCAATCGTGGAGCGAAGATGTACAGATTTCCAACCAAGCCAGATAGAAAGGCGGCCTGGACATCTCGAATCAGGAGGCCTCTTTGAGAACCCAAGGATACATCGCGCGTCTGCAGCGTAAGTACAAAAATTGTCAGTCAGTCCGAAGACGTCGATCCCGAGTGCTCGCATGCTGCAAAGCGATAAACAAGACGTGTCGTGGCAGTGACTAAACCCGGGGCAGCTTTTTGCGGGCCGGTCACCCGTGCGTTCGCGTTTATTAGCGTTGTTTTATCATACACTCTAAGAAAAAAGTTGGCCTCAAGGGACTAACGGCGGCATTTGGTCCTCTGAACTCGCAGTTGCTCCCCGAAAGGACCATCTGGTTCAAGCTAGGTACCGTGCGCAAAACCTGGGGACTAACTGCGCTCGGCTGGGACTAACCGATAGGCGTGCGCGAGCAAAAGCAGCCATTAGTCCCCCTCAGACAGGATGCATCTGTATGATTTAGTCCCCGAAGGCGAACGGAATGTTCGCTAGGAGGACGGATGATATTTCGCTTGTCTTGGGGATCGGCGAGACTCAGCCCAGCACGGCTGAAAGTGTTGACAAAACTCGGACGAAACTGGCGAATTTGTTTAATTTGCCACGAACGTTCAGACATTACATGGTAGAGCTTCGCGCGTTGTGCGAATGCGAGTTAACGAACGTGTTGACTCTACTTCACCCAACTATCTCGTCAAAAATGATCTGTTGACATTTCACAAGTCCCATTCACGTAATTTGCCTTCGCGCAAAAAAATAGCATTTATCCAAACGGAACACCTCCAAATACTAAGACTTTTTTTTTTTCTCTCTTAAATGAAACTTAACAGTTTGTAGAAGCCGCGCTTTTAACACCGGAGTCTCGCAGTCAGAACAAATGGTCACTTCAATCGCTAAAACTGAGTTACTGAGAACAAGTCGAGCCTCGTCTCTGCGTCTCCCCGTGACCAACCTTTCTGGGTAGTCCAATGTCGAACTCAAAATCCGCAAAGACACACTTGAAGCACGGCACGTTCCACTCAAAAAGCACATTCAGGGCAGTATCCAGACATGCCATCGTCGTCGCTGTTTAAGATAACTTTCCAGATGAACAACCAAGAACGAACCGCGCCCGGAACTTCGTCCATATCAACACCCTGCTAATACAAAACAAATGCAAACTAAAAAAAAAAAAGGCCCCCGAGAAAACTGAAAAGAGAAAGAGAGAGAGAAAAAAAAAAAAAAAACAAGAACAAAACGTGTTTGCGTGTTGAAAATGGCGACCTTCGACCTTGTCCCGGCCTTGGGGCATTGGGGTGTCCGTGTGTCGTGTGTAGTGGGAGGGGGAAAGAGATTTTCTTCAGCGCGCCCTTCCCTCTCCCACCAACGCCCTACCCCGCATTCTTTCTTGCGCTCCTCTCTGGCGGCGGGTGGGGCAGATGGGGCAGAGAGGGTTCGTCGGGAAAATGGGAAAATGAAAAGAACCTGCTTTCAGTACAGCCTTCGTCAGAACTTAGAAGCTGGTCGCCTCTTTCTCCCTGTGTCGTCTCATTGCGGGATCCGGTTTGGATTCGCGGTGCTGCAACACTGCACTTGATCTGTTCTGAAGTCACCAGACAAGGGAACTCGATTAAGGTATGTCGAAGCACTTCTCTTTAAGGTATATTCATTAACTGCGGCTTCAGAAAGTGTTTTATTTTGAGCGCGTTCTCTAGCTTGCAAAGCGCGCGCCGTGCTCTATTCTTTTTGGCACCATGGTTGCTGATTTTGTTATGCAGCACAGAGACCTCATATTCAATCGTATCGAGCGAAACGACAGTTCTACCGATGGCTTTTTTTGTGTGTGTGTTTTGCAGGCCCTGGCAGGATTGCTTGAAAAAAAAAAGGCCTGTCCTCACATGCCGCGGAGCGCTACAAGCATAGCGCTGACCTTGCGCTAAGCGCGTGCTGACGGGATCGGTCACCAGCTTTGTATCGCACCGTCAAAACTGTTGCTCAGGGCAGACGAAAAGTAGCTCACGACACGTGAGCAGCGCTACATCAGCGCTTCGCTGCGTGTGAGAACCGGCATTAATGGAGACATTTATTCGTATGTGCACTAGACTTTCGCGTTGCTGGCAGGAGCTCGTGCCGTCATTTTGAAGCATAGTTTGAGCACGCACGCGCTGGGTTGGTAATTCGCAGCGAACGGTCTACTAAAAATCGAATATTGCGCTGGTCTGCTGTCAACAGATCGCATGTTGGATGTGAATCATTGTAGCACTTATGCAGCCTATTTGTTATTTTATTATGCGTGTGTTATATCTCATACTTTTGTCCAGCGATTGGGTATTTCACGCTGCCCTGTTACTAATAATTCAAATTTCTCGCAAACAGGCAAGAAGCTGCCGGTGCCCCAATAAACGGTGCTGGGACCACGACCGGTTTCGACAGACGTCTCAGTGTCCAAGCCATCGTCGACGCAAGTGCACTCTTCGGAATTTGGCCTTATCGTGGATTCTACCGCCCAGGAACTTCGACTTCAGTCATCCTTGAATGTGATGTGCATCTACGAGGCAATAAAGCTACGTTTAACCTGAACTGCACCATTTGGTTTCGGAGATTTGTGGCTCAGGACCAAATGTAAAGGATGAACCTTTAGTCCCAGGGGTCTAAATCCAAGGGCGCAACGTTTAGACCCAGGGGTCCAAGTGCAAGGGCCTAACAGTTGGTCCTCGGGGTTCATTTGAAACGGTGTAACAGTTGGTCCCAGGGGTCCAAGCGCAAGGGCGTAACAGTTCGTCCTCGGGGTTCAATTGAAACGGTGTAACAGTTGGTCCCAGGGGACCAAGTGCAAGGGCCTAACAGTTGGTCCTCGAGGTGCAATTGAAACGGTGTAACAGTTAGTCCCAACGGAGCTAGTGCGAGGGACTAACGGACGGGGCGCAACAGTTGCTCCCGTCACCGTTGCACCCCTAGGGGACTAATGGTAGTGTCAGCGCATTTGGTCCCCCGAGGGACTAAGTCGCGCTCCCTTTTTTCTTAGAGTGTAGCGATGCACGCGTGTCTTTAAACTGCCCCAGAAACCCGTCCCCGAGTACACGCGCGGCGACAGGCGCTGTATTCTTCA
Source organism: Ixodes persulcatus (assembly GCA_013358835.2). Taxonomy (NCBI): domain Eukaryota; kingdom Metazoa; phylum Arthropoda; class Arachnida; order Ixodida; family Ixodidae; genus Ixodes; species Ixodes persulcatus. The sequence goes on along the minus strand of JABSTQ010011347.1, from coordinate 293,946 downwards.
CTGAAAAAGCTATCGAGCTCCGGCCGCGAGCTGCTCACGGTCGAACCACGAGTTCTCGCGTTCGAACAGCCAGTTGCTCGCGATCGGGGCTCAGCTATTTGCACGCGTCCGCACACCCAAGAAAGAGCTCAATGTTTGTAAACGAGCGCGTGGTCACATAATATCTATGCGCCGAATGCCCACGATTTATTTGTGCGTGACAAGTGTCCGAATGCCCACAATTTGCGCGTGAAAAGCGTTCGAATGCCCACAATTTGCGCGTGCAACCGGTGAAAAGCGCCACCGCGTGGCGTGATGTCAAAGATACGAGTTCGTGTATAAGTGGTCCGGCGTCATGAGAACAAGCAATTAGTCCGTGTTTTCACGCGGAGAAACATACATATGGTAAATAAATGTGCAGCGCGTATGAGGCATCCAAATTAAAGAAATAAAAACGGTCCTGGTGCTGTGCATTTTGAAACAAAGCTAAGCAACAGTTCTATAGCAATGCTGCTGCAATGCTGAACGAGCACGAGAGGTCTAATTCCTTTTTCACCTTTTCATCCAGCATGTTGTAGATCAAACACAACAATGTAGTGTTGATGCAGACATAGGAACTTTTTCGTGCCATGCTGTGTCTAAAAACCTGGCATTCCTTTTCCAGGAGCACTTCGAAGACTCCTGCTTTGAGGACAAGCGAATGGATGGGTGGCGGCGTCTCAAACTGACCGCTGTGCCAACATTGTTTCGCTCCCAAGGTGAGCAAGGTCACAGTCTCAACCCAGTGAAACAAGCAAAACCAGAGTACGGAAAGGGGATGACAAAAATTTCCTCTTGCCATGTGCTGTGTTTTCACGACACACCAAAGCACGCTTCTGTTCTAATCCTAAGAGAGAAAAAAAGCACATCTGCTGAATTGGTGTTACATACATCCCCCTTGGTATATAGATGGAAGAATATCTGCTGAAGGAAAATATCAGAATGAACAGCAAAGGAGCTCCAACTCTTTTTAAATGTTATTTTACTCAAGTGTGCTGTTAACAAACTTTAGGCCACAAATATCCCCCTTTTTTAAAATAACACCTCAATCATGCTCCATACTTCTCATCTCACTTTATTGTAAAGAAATGAGTTTTCGTGATGTCAAATTGTAATTAATATTTTTCTCATTTAATTTATGCCAGCTTCTCCAAAAATGTACAAGCCCTCGAGCCCAATGAACGCTGCACTGCAAACACTCGAAGAGTCAGCAATGAACTCGTCCTGTTTGCCTGCATCAACAGAGCTACAGCAGGGTAGCCCAAATGCGAGAAACAAGAGCAACAAGAGCTACAGCAGGGTAGCCCAAGTGCGAGAAACAAGAGCAACAACCAAGTATGCTTCAGTGACTCAAATCCAGGCACAGCCTCCGACAAAACTGGCATCGATGGGTTGCTTGCAACCACAGCCGATTCACCCATCCGAGCCTCAGCAGCCACTTCGTCAACGTTTCTGCAGGAAGACTTCATCTGGGATGAGAATTGCATAGATGTGGTGCCAAAAGGTACTACCAAACCTGCATCATTACCTGTCATTGACTCCCCACTCAAACCGCCAGCAATGGAGTCATCCAGTTTGCCTGCAGCAGTGGAGTCACCGCAGGATAGCCCAAGTGTAAGCAACGAAAGCATCGACAAAGTATGCTTCGGTAACATAAATCGAAGCACAGCCTCTGACAAAGATTGCATTGACGGATTGCTGGCGACCACAGCTGATCCACCCATTCGAGACTCAGCAGCCACTTCGTCAACATTACTGCGAGACGATTTCATCTGTAAAGATAATCGCACGGATCGGGTGCCAAAAGGTATGGCCGAAACTACATCACCACCTGAAAACGACTTACGACACGACATACAGCCAACATTAGAAAGCATATCAACAGGAGCAGATAATCTTTGTTGTCTTGAGCCCAAAAAAGCCCTAACTGATATCACAAACAAGTACAAGAATCTCCAACAGCGTCATGAAAATGCAAAAAAGCAAGTCCGTACTCTCACGAATGAACTGATGAGTGCACAACAACTTCACGCACTTAAGAATCCACAGTTCCTGGCTGACGACCAGAAAAAAGTACTCTCCAAACAAATCAGCAGGGGAATGACATGGTCTATGTCGACAGTGAAACAAGCTCTACAAATTAAGTTTGCGTGTGGCACGACGGTCTACGAGCTGCTGCGAACGATGGGCTATCCGCTTCCCAGCTCCAGAACTCTGATGAGGAGGATGCAGAGTTTGCACTTCTTACCTGGCATTCTCAAGGAGGTGTTCGATGTTCTGAAGAAAAAGGCCGACACCATGCAAGAAGCAGAACGAGACTGCGTCTTGTTTCTCGACGAAATGGAGATTGTGGAAGGCATTGAACATGATCAAACTGAGGACTGCTTCAATGGAAAAGTCACACGTCCAGAAAGAAATGATGGGGCACATCGTGCCTTGGTGTTCATGTTGGGGGGGTTGACAAGTCGCTGGAAGCAGGTGGTTGCCTACCACTTTACGGAACGATCACTTGATGGCGGGCTTCTGAAAGGCTTTGTCTTGGAGCTTGTGAGGTTGGCTTCTCAAGCAGTGTTGAAGGTACTTGTCGTAACGTGCGAAGTGGGTCCAGCGAAAAAAAGGTATGTGGTGTGAGCTAGGGCTTTCGAACACCAGAGACTTAGATATGACATGTAGCATTCTCCACCCGTGCCTGCAGGGACGCAGCCTTTATTTTATGGCAGATGTTGCTCATCTGATCAAACAAAAACATTCGAGGACAGTTTTTACGCTCAAGTGTTTTCACTGTCAGTGAGCGCACCAAAAACGAAAACAACCTACCCAGCGACAGCATCAAGCTCGAATACATTGAGACCGCACTGGAAATGGACCGCGACAACGAGCTTAAAATTGCCCCCGCTTGTCAGGTGTGCACCTGAGTCAGAGGCATTTTACCAAAATGAAGGACAATATGTTGCCGTCCAATTTTTTTCGCGAAACACCAGCCGCCGTGCGGTACAGGGTGGAACAAGGCCAGCTACCACCGGAGGCAGAAACAACCGCTTGGTTCTGCGAGCTGGTGTCTGCCTGGTTCATCTTGAAGTCATCAAGGCATCCAGCCGTGGCCCTCAGCCACTTCGACCGCAAGCAGCACGAGGCTGCCATCCACAAGCTGGATCTGACAACACGGACGTTCAGGGAGATGAAGATGGGCAGTACGGCCCACTGGAAGCCGTCGCAAGCAGGAGTGATAGCGTCCACGACTGTCGTATATCAACTACACGAAGACCTCCTCAACGACCACGGATATGGGTATCTACTCACAGGCCGGATGACTCCAGAGTGTCTTGACAATCTCTTCTCTGTTGATCATGATGTTTTAAAATCCTGAGACTTAGATACGACAACATACACCAGCTCGCCTGCACCTTGACAATTTTTTATTCTCTGTTGTCCGTTTAAAAAAGCCCGTGCCAGGCGCGTATGAGTTGAAGTGCGCTCTTCGCATCATCTCTGTCAGCCAGTTAATCCACACACCCAAGACGTCTGGCTACACGTAGACGACGGGGAGTACCTTGCAGACCTTCTCCCAACAAGTGGACAGGCTGTACCGCAAGAATCTGCAGCTGCGGAGGAGGACGACATCATCGATGACTTCCTTGTCATGCTAACAAAAGAGGAAGGCCACATTTTGGCTTATGTGGCTGGATTTCTTCTGCGTGCCGTGTTGAAGCATGTCAGCTCCAACACCTGCAAGGGAGCCCTTACTTCAAACTCCAAGAGCGAGTACAGCGCCCTCATCAAGCTAAAGGAGTTTGTGCGAGGTGGCCAGAACCTAACCTACCAAAGAGATGCGGTCATGCAGCTCCTTATTACATTTGAAGAACAGTTAAAGGGCCTCACTTATACAACGGACATTTTAAACCTCGTACCTCCATTCAAGACCATCGCAGCTGTGTCAAGAAAAACAGTTATGTCATCACTGGACCATGCTCGCCACACAGAGACAATGTGGAAAGACTCCTGCTTGAGAAGTACTTGCATCTCCGTTTAAAAATCCATCTCAAACAGGCTCGTCTCGAAAAACGCACAAGTGGCCATTCAAGTAAAACCTGTGCTGCAGTAAACATTTCGTAATGCTCTCTACTGAGCAGAGTAACTGATGAAGGTCCATTGCACGGTCCCGACGAGATCCGTAGAAACAATGCATTGAAAACCCGGATTACACACACGCGTAATTAAACAGTCCCATGATTAAAATGGTTTACTCCGACTTATCATAACATACAAAGATGACAAAAAGGTACAGACATTTCGCCACCTCTGCAGGTGACATCTTCAGTAGACATGCACCGACACAAATGAAGCGAGGCTAACCAGTCTACTTATCACACACGTCTCTGTAAGCGTCCGGTAGGGGGCCACGGTTTGTATTGCACACCGACGCGTCACGACGGATGAACCAGCATTCGAGGAACTTCCTTTGGCCCATCTTTGTTCTCGGGCAAGCCTCGTCGCATTGTCTAAGTCGAACGTGTGCCCTGTCGTCCAGCAGTGTTCGACAAGTTCCGGCTTGGATCGCGTGGCGTGTGTGGCCTTGGCAACGTCCCGTTTGTGTTCTTTTATTCTCGTTGCCCTCTTTCCGCCTGTTTCGCCAATGCAAGTCGCGTCACAATCCCCGCTCTGCGCTTTGTGTACCACCCCGCTTTGACCATCCGCAGGGGTACGGTCCTTCGATTTCGTGAACACATTTTCCAAAGTGTAATGTGGTTTAAAAACAGCTTTGTGCTTGCTGGGTATACAAACTGTTTTTAAACCGTTTAAACTAGAGGCACTAAATAAGCTTCGCTATGGGTATCGGCACTCTATATCTCCCGAATTACTTATGGGCTCAGCCATTTTGGTGCCGAGTGCAAAACTGGTGCAATCGGCGATCGTTACAATTCAAAAACCCGACTTCTCGAGGTCTAAGTACGGGTGTCAGGAACTTAAGGTGATATCGTTTTGCTCTGTCTCGGAGCGCTTTGCCATTTCTGGAGGACGGAAGAGCGTGTTCTGTGATACGAGATAAAGCTTCAGATACCCGAAGAGAATAATTTTAAAATACAAGATGAGTGACTTGGCGCTGCACTGAAGCGTAGACTATTCAGTGATTCTAGTTGCAACTGTCTCAAGATCTGGTGTGCTAGATGGAAAGGTGTGGGCACTGCTCGCTTCTCCCAGTGGCCGAAAGCGGTCCCACGATTCATGGCTCGCGTGTCCCTAGCACTGGTAAGCTGCCAGCAGCAACACATCGGCAAATACCAGATTATTTTATAAAACTTGAGTTCTACAGCGTGCCCCCCCCCCCCCCCCCCCCCCCGCACATATACCAAAAATATCTACTAGTTGTTTTTTGTTTTTTTTACCGCAAAATAAATTATGCATTGCCGAACGCTCATTCTCCGCCCACATGTAGCGATAGAGGTCGCAACTAGATACCAAAGTTTCTACACGAACCGTTACATTATTCCAGACTTATGTAATTGTCTTAAAATTTCAATAGAAAATGGGGCCCATTTTCGCTCGTTTTCGGTAATTGGCGCCATAGAGCTCCACGCATTCAAAAGTAATTTCGGGCACCATTTTCCCATTGAACATTTAAACAATTCGCTTATAATTTTTGAATACAATAACGGTCAGTGCTGAACTTTGGCATCTAGTTCGGACTTATAGCGTTATATTTTGGCAAAGTATGAGCGTTCGGCAATGCATAGTTTATTTTTGCAATAAAAAAGCACTAAAGTGTTTTTTTTTTTCGTTTGGGGGAGGGGGGGGGGGGAGGTACGATATACATTAAACACAGCAGGCAAGAACCATTTTTGGAAAACACAAGGAGTCGTTTTCCCATTTACGGCTGAACGATAGCTATACAGTGTGGAATAAAATTCTCATTCTGGTCCTGGTTGTTAGCAGTTTCTCCTTTTATAGCCCCGGAGCACAAGGCAGCTCTACATCCAGCATACTGAGTATGCTGCGCTTTATGGCCATGAGTTGGGGGACCACTCTGGACCGTGCGATAATAGAGAGTTTTAGTGTTTCGTATAGAAGCAAACGCAAGCACCGTGCATTTACGTTAGCTTTGCGTGCTCCCCGCTGCACATGCCCATCGTCGTGTATATGCGCCAATCCAAGACGCAGTATGGGCTCCCGCGCAGGCGCAGTGTGGAACACGCAGCGCCAACGCAAAGTGATTGCGTTTACTCGTATACGTAATACTAAAATTCGCTAATCACACTTCCTGTACTAGCCCACCATATCGAAGATATCAAACTATCCTCGTATTCACCTCAAGAACCTGTAGTAGAAGAAGGTCCGGCTCCTCGTGGAACATTACTCATATCCCCCTTAATGTGTTTAATTAGGATATATATATACGTACATTTTAGATTAACTTTGTTTTATTTTATCAAGACCTTCAGGTTTCAATCCCCATTAACATTGTTTCTTTCTCCGGCAAACAAACCGTTCAATAATTACTTCGCACAGCGCATGAATAATGCGCAAAACGTGCTTTTTTTTATGTGACCATGCGTATAGTTACACTAACTTCAAAATCGAAAACTCCCCTGCATTTTTTACGAACGAAACGGTCGAGTGGCTGCCTCAGCAGAGCCCACCCCACTTCAATCCGCGAAAGCTTCTGAAACGCATTCGAGTGTCCACGCATACATGCGACAGGTATTACCTGCCGTATGACCGAGGCACTCCCGGACCCCGCACACTTACGCACGCACAATCGTGGCCCGATTTCGAGTGGACAGAGCGAGGTCTACCGCGAAGCAGTCGACCCAGGCTCGCAAAACAGCGGGAGAGATCATTGCGTATGCAACAAGGGCACCGCCCTGGAGCTTATTTGGCCGTCACGTTGTTGATTCGCTCGTCACTCAGCGGGATTGCGAGAGCTGGCGTCATCATCCGGAGCGACCTCTCATGCGGGTAAAGCAGCGGCTGCGCTGGAATGCTTGACTGGCTGGAGAAGCGATGCGGGACGTATAATACAACCATATCTAAAAAAAGAAGCTCAAGCCAGGATCAATATATATGTTAAACTCGGAACATTACGTTAAGAATAAAACACAGGCATACATGATGGCACCAATGGGGGTCAAGCTGGAAACTGTCCCACTATCAACGCGTAATATACTCAGAGATATATTGCTACCGACGGGATATTTTATTCATTTTTGTCCCCTGGCGTGCCCGGAATGTTGTATAGAGGTTATCGTACGCAGGCTATAGGGTAGAGACTAATGCAGAAGAGGAGGCAAGAGCTCTAGTTGAAATATATTAGCGGGCAGACGCAAAGAAAGTGCTGCCTTTGTCTCAACTTGCGGTTAACGCTGAACGCCGGTGTTCGCCGTTCGAATGCGTTCGAGCAGTGGGTGGGCGGGAAGGCAGGTCCCTTCCCGCCCACCCACGAATCAGTCAAACTAGAGTTAAGCGCTCTGACGTCCCCACTGCGCTATCGCATTTCCTCAACTTATGCCCGTATGAGAGAAAGAAATCGGGTTATGTATATTTATCCTTCCGTGTGCGACTCAGCTACAGTGGTGAAAAAAAAAAACAAAAAAAAAAGTTTGTAGTCACCGACTTAGCGAGAACGGCGGGGCATGTCTAGAGCCACTAAATGAACTACGCTTAGATTATTGGAGCTCCGTTTCCCGATTTACAGTGGGCGCCGCCATCTTAGTGCTTAGTGCAGAGCAGACGCAACTGTCAATGGACCTTTTTCACATACCGACGGCACCAGGCGGTGGCTGCACGAACTAAAAATCGCGGAAGTGACCTACCTGCGCTACCAATCGATAATGGGAGCTACGCTACCAGTTTCTTCGCCCTCTGAGCAGCGGCGAGTGCCCAACGCGACTTTAAAGAGGGGCATCCGTGGCGTCCGTCCAGACGTCGGGTTTTGCTTTCCGTCCACTTTCTTTTTTTGTGTAACGCAATTATAAGTATGCTGAAATTACGCTTTCTACCCGTTGATTCACAGCGTCCTTCCGAATTTCCTCGATTTCTGGTACCGACTTCCGCCGTTTGGCATCGGACGCTCGCGCGTGCGCAGAACGCTTCTCGGAAAAGGTCCATTGTCACAGTTCAAAACTGCGATTTCCTCAGCTGTAGATTATGCGCTAGCAAGCTCAGGTGATATTGTTTTTGTTCTGTCGCGAACTGTTTTAACATTTCTGCAGGACGGAAGAGCGTTTCCTGCGATTTCAGATAAAGCTTCAGGTAATTGGCAACCATGATTTTAAGCACCTAGATGGCTGGAGTTAACGTTGGCTGGAGTGTCGTTACTCTCAAGCGTAGCATTTTTAGTATTTCTATACCTTGTCCACGGTGGAAGAAATACATTTAGGTGGTGACTCTGGCCGCTCTTCCCGCGTGGAGCGAGCGACCAGATCGTGTTCGGAGATAGCCTCGAACAGGGAGTATTAGCCCCGTGCGCGACCGAAAGCGTCGCTGTGGTCGGCCTTCCACGATTGGCCGAACGCTGACTATGACGTCGGAAAGGGGATTTTCATCGACGGAAATAAGAGGAATGAAAGAACTTTAATTTTGACGGTGTTGGCAGTGTTCCTTTAAGAGCGCAATGATTTCAAGCTTCCACCATGCTAATAACAAACACCATCTAACTTGTTGTTTGCAAGGTAATGACGTCACAAAGGGGAACCACAGGAGGGCGCCACCAAAACTTCTCGCCGCTAATACTCTGTTTCACCTTATGATCTACCGCAGGAAAGGCTACAAGCGCGAGCTCCTTGCTCTGGGGCACATAATGGCGGCACAAGCTCTCGTGACTTAAGAGCAGCTGCCAACGCTATGAGCTCGCGCTTCTAGCCTTCGCTGCGGTACAACATAAGGTCAAACGAAGTATAGTTGTTCCGCGCCGCCGCGGAGGGCGCTGATGTGTGAGCACCGTGGGTATGAGGTCTCTCCTCGGCGGCCACGGTGTGGGGGGCGTAGGTTGCTCGCCCTTTTTGCGGTGTGGTGGTGGTGTGCGGTCAGTGGCTGGCCTCATGTTTTGCTTTGGTGCTGTGTCGATCACAGGTGCCATAATCGTGCACGAAGATGAGCCTTAACCCGAAGAAGAAGTTATGCTATACATGGCTTGCTCGTGACGTCATCGCCTCGTGCTGGTGGTCATTTCTATTTGTTCTTGCCGAGAATAACAAGTTTGATGGTGCGAAGTGTATGGTGTCGAAGGTGCGCGCTCGGCAGCAATACCACCACGATGGCCGCTGTTGTGACGTCAGCGCAAGCCATGTATAAGGATGGGAAAGACTTGCTTCGTTCTCAACTGCAATTCGGGGTACCGGAACTACGCAGAGCGAGTGTCTTTGTTTCAAGCTCCATCGAATGACGCTCGCCTGGAGCAGTGGCGTCGTGCAATCCCGAGGGCCGATCGCAAGTTACTACCTAGTCTCCTCATCTTGTTGACCAAGTGAAGACCAAGCTTGACAGTCTAATTTCTGTCAAAGACTGGGAATGCGAAGATGTCTGGACAGAAAAGGCTCAAGAAACCAAGGCTGTGGACTGCATGCAATATTATGTATCTGGGTTTTTGAGTGTGAAAATGAAAAATGCTACACGCTGCCCTGCATGCCGATCCGCTTTCAGCATCGACAAGAACACTTCTACTGAAGCAGCACTGACAAACGTGAAGAACAGAGGAGGCGTTGTGCACCCCAACAAGAACATTTTCCAGCTGCCGAAGAAAGCGGAGCAGTTCTTCGCGGAAAATAAAAGCCAACAGACTGTCTACTGGGACACAATCGACAGTGTTCTTGACACTTGCACAACAACGTTTCCATGCGCTGAACACAAAGAAGAAACAATTGCCCAGTTGCTCCACTACTACTTCAGCATGCGAATGCGAGAACACTGTAAGAATATTACGATGAGTAGGAACAAACAAGCTCAAGAAATAAAGATACAGCAAAGCAGCACTCGTCTTAGTTTAAGGGCATGGGCGAGAAACACAGGATGTAGGATATGGCGTTCTTTGGTAGTATGCAGTGAATTCAGCTTTTATGTATATTTTAAAGCAAAACTATTTGTCAGGTATTTTTGACCTTAAGACGGGGTGACACCATATATATTGTGAGAGTATAGATGAAAGGTGATTTATGTCTTATAACCGCTACTATTGTTTGACTTTCAGTCACTCTGCCATCATGTCAGTCAGTATGTCATTATACTGTGTCATCATTTCATCACTATGTCATCATGAATGGGAATTTTTTCTGCTCACAAGGTTTGTATGTTCCACAGTACAAGTTGACATTGTATGTATAAACCATTTGTAATGCTAAAACCTTTATGCGCATGTAAAGAATTATGTAGGCCCTACTATGTAACATGTTGTTTGTCAAAACATGCGAGCACGACCCAGGTGTTTACTCTAAATTACTCTAAATTATTGAAGGCCCAGTAGATTATGCCGGGAAGTTTTATATTTATACGACTATTTTTGTCACGTTGAGTCATCATCGGAATATTCTCGTTAAAAAAAAAAAAAACAGGAACCGCACGCGGGAAAAGGCAATCAGTGCCAGTGCGCCAACATAAATCCGTCATTTCACTACACAGTACACAGGGAAAAAGTAAAGAATGCATAATTTCCTTCACAAGCCCTCTATACACGCCTTCACAAGCCCCTCCACTGAGCCCCTCTAGAGTTCCTGTATAGGCTCCCTACGGGAGCCAGAGTTGCGCGTTCATGCATGGCTTCTGGATCCAGCTCCTCACGTGACTGAATTCTGCGAATAGCAGCGCCGCGCGTTCGAGGCGCGCGGCGCGCTCAAAAGCCGGGCAACGTACGCCGGGGCGCGTGCAACGTCTACTTTGCTGCACGACACTTGATCCGGCTCCTCACGTGATCGGATCTTGGCGAATAGCGGCGAGGGCGGCACGCGGCACGTGGAATCAAACGCGGAACTCTGGCTCCCTCTAGAGTTCCTGTATAGGCTCCCTACGGGAGCCAGAGTTGCGCGTTTGATTCCACGTGCCGCGTGCCGCCCTCGCCGCTATTCGCCGAGATCCGATCACGTGAGGAGCCGTATCAAGTGTCGTGCAGCAAAGTAGACGTCGCACGCGCCCCGGCGTACGTTCCCCGGCTTTTGAGCGCGGCGCTGCTATTCGCCGAATTCAGTCACGTGAGGAGCTGAATCCACATGCCATGCATGAACGCGCCACTCTGGCTCCCGTAGGGAGCCTATAGACCTTTCCAAAAACGAGCTTGTGGCCGGTGCCATTTTGAGCGTTCGTGCGTATGGCGCGTGCTTTGCTCGCTTTCCGAAGCGACGAACACGCACGTGCTGGGCTGTGAAGACCGCACGCTGGACTGTGATTTTGTAAACATTGGAAAGGTCTATACAGGAACTCTAGCTCCCTCTAGAGTTCCTGTATAGGCTCCCTACGGGAGCCAGAGTTGCGCGTTCATGCATGGCATGTGGATTCAGCTCCTCACGTGACTGAATTCGGCGAATAGCAGCGCCGCGCGTTCGCGCTCTCAAAAGCCGGGGAACGTACGCCGGGGCGCGTGCAACGTCTACTTTGCTGCACGACACTTGATACGGCTCCTCACGTGGTCGGATCTCGGCGAATAGCGGCGAGGGCGGCACGCGGCACGTGGAATCAAACGCGCAACTCTGGCTCCCGTAGGGAGCCTATACACGAACTCTAGCTCCCTCTATACGTGGGCGCCATCTATCCCCGTGCGAGTGAAGCGCGCTCGGTGCGCCGAACATAATGTGATCGCCGCGCGAGACAGAGAGTCATCACCTAAAGGCTGAACTCCATGGAACGAATTATGCGACGAATAACTGGCGAACGCCGCCCGACGGAACGCTCGCTTTGCGCGCGACGTAGCAGCCACTGTGTTGATTCCACGCGCGGAGCAAAAACCGCCGGCCAAAATTCGTCGGTTATTCGCAGCATATTCGTCCCATGGAGTTCAGCCTTAAATGTATTTCTTCCACCGTGACCTTGTCTCACCTTAGCGTGGACAAACCACAGTGGTCTAGAATGCAGGGTAGTCTTGGGTTCGGAGCGGCTGCCGTGAGGGGGGGGGGGGGGGTGTATGTTTATACAGCCTAGAACTTGGTCTGCCTCAACGGCGACGAGTCTCCCAGCTGTAGATGAGAAATTTAGCGAGTGCAGTACAACCGCTAGCCTGGGGTCTTTAAATGGGTCATGAAACGATTTTCCTACTTCTTCCTCCATAGTTTTAATCCTCAACTCAAATGCGAATTGTGAAATCACGTCGTCGTGACTAGAGTGCCTCAATGTCCTTCTGTTTAGGTTGATGCAATCGTTTGTAGTACCCGATGCCGACAGCACGCGCTCACAGGGAAAATACAAAAAAAATTGCAGGAAACAAAATGTCGCCGTAGCACAGTCAGCGCCACGAGCGCGTGCAGGGACACGCTCTTTCACTCGCTTGATAACAAAAAATAAAAATAAGCGTTCGAAACAAAATCGCCAGATGTCATCACCCCAAGCAAAGCGCACATGAAGGCACCCTAGTCGTGACATCCTTCGGCACCGGTGCGATGACTCTTAGTTTCCACCGTGCTTTTTATGCACACCATAGAACTTGTCATTCCCCAGTGACGATAAGTTCCGTCAGGGCACTCATTGGCCACGAACGCGAATCCGAATATTCGTCGACGGATTCATTGTTGACGAGCGCATACGTCCGAGTGACGCAGTTCTCGTGTCCAATGCGTGAGCTGGGCTCGGCTGACGTCAGGTTGGAACCGCTGACGCGCTTTGGGAACCGCGGATGTATCTTCGTGAAAAGGCGGAGAGCTTTCGAAGGAAAGAAGGCACAAAATAGTCCGCTATATTTTCAAATGTTCGTACCGAAAAGCTGGCTGTTGACTTTCTACCCTCTTTCTTTTGGCCAACTAAACGATATGCGATTAGTAAAGTCCCAATTTAAAATCATTTACCCCAGCCCAAAATTCGTTTCGTGGCCCCTTTAACGTGCACCACGCAGTAGTGATACACGACCGCACGCCGGTACGATGCTCATCCAGATCGAAACGGGCAGGGGTGGGGCTCGAACCCAGGATCCTGGGTTCTGCAGCGCGAGCTTTCGCTCCACGTGCTCCGAGCTGGTGTGCGCTAGACCACTCGGCCACCGATCGTTTTTTTTTTTTTTTTTTTTAACAAATTTATGGATTGTTTGGAAGCTTTTTTGAACAAATACAGACAGCCGACATGTCGGCTGTGTTCCTTTTAGACAATGAGCTGCCTGCCCGTTACATCATTATACGCTAACACTTCACATGCACCATTTCTGGAGTCGTCTTTCGATAAAGTCCCACTGCTCCTTGTCCTTTGGAAACCTTTTCGCCGCAACACTGAGAGTCCACCTCAACTTGGCCGCAAAATAGCACCATGTTCGCTTGGCTTGAATGTCGCACTCGAGATCCGCAGTTCGGGATCGCCAAATCGCGTGCAGTCCGAGCACCACTTCAACACGCCGCACAGTTGGAGAGTGCTCCTCGCTCTCAAGACACAACCATTTGAACACGTTCCAGTCAATTTCAAACTCTACAGTGAAGAGGCACTTCAGTTCCGCCCAAAAAAGGTAAGCGTTGCTACACTCCACAAACACGTGATGTAAGGTTTCAGTCGCCCCGCACAAAGCACAGTTTAGCGACCACGGCACAAAGAATCCTTTCTTATCAAGCCACACTTTCACAGGGAGCACTTCAACATGAAAACGAACAAAGAAATCTTTGCTGCTTGTAGGCACAGGCAGCTTTCTCAGCTGATTGAAGACATCGGATGAGTTGGGAGCGTTGACACACTGTCGGTATAACGGCACTGGTAAAACTGCTGAGACGGTGTCCCAGTAAAGTGTCTTCCGTTTCACCGTCAAAAGGTACTCCCAAGAGAAGTATCCCCCGGCTGGCGGGTCAGTGCGGTGGTGGTTGCGCATGTGCTCCGCGTGCACGAGAACGCGCCGCTGCACGTGCGGGCTGCAGCGACTTTCTGCTGCCCTGTCGACTGCAATGCCGCGATTAATGTCTGCAGGCACAGCCTCACAATCTCCCATTGCCGAGACGCTCCGGTCCAAACACTAACTCGTATTCTACAGGGTGGAACAAGGAGACGGCAGGCTCTTTAAATCGACCGGAAAATTCGGTTTCTTAACCTATCGCGCTACGACTTTGTGCAGCGTTGCCCACAGATGGTGCATTTTTTTTGTAAAATTTGCAAAGAACGAACTTACCTGAGGAAAAAGTAAAGAAAGAAAAAGGCTTAGCTCCTATGAAAACGCAGCGACGCCACCGGTCTTCAAACAACACGGCGCCGTTTCGCACGGGAGGCAAGAGATGGCGCAAGCGGTCGCGACGCCAAGTGCCGCCAACGAACGAGCAGACGACGCCGAGAACCAGCGTATTTAGCAGACAAGGAACTGCAGTTGCTTGTTGTTACCGCGCCTGTTTTTGTTTCTGCGACTGTCGCCGCCTGCGGAACGCGCGCCGCTTTTGAGTCGAAAAGATTGTCTGCTAAAGACGCTGGCTCTCGGCGCCGAATGCTCGTTCTTTGGCGGCGTTCGTTGCGCCATCTCTTGCCTCCCGTGCGAAACGGCGCCGTGTTGTTTGAAGACCGGTGGCGTCGCTGCGTTTTCATAGGAGCTAAGCCTTTTTCTTTCTTTACTTTTTCCTCAGGTAAGTTCATTCTTTGCAAATTTTACAAAAAAAATGCACCATCTGTGGGCAACGCTGCACAAAGTCGTAGCGTGAAAGGTTAAGAAACCGAATTTTCCGGTCGATTTAAAGAGCCTGCCGTCTCCTTGTTCCACCCTGTAGTACACTCTGGCCTAACTGCGAAGGCTGATCAAGTGCGAGTGGCTAGCCTTGAGTGCCTTGACTGAGCACTCGCTGTACATGCAATTGTGCAGCAGCCGAGGCTTCATCCAAAGCAAATAGCTCGCGCTTTTAGCATTCTCGGCTAACAATAGTCCAGGCTGAAGTGAGACGAAGTATCGCATGCGCAACTAACAATATAGTTCAGGCGAAGGTGAGACGAAGTATAGGCTTGTCTTATAAACGCGCGGCCTCCAGCCCGCATTCCCTATTCCCACCGTGCTTTAGCTATGCGCGCGCGCGCTCGAGGTCTATGACACGCCGAAGTGAAAGCCAAGGTGTGGTCGAAGGTAGAACTAGAGCCACCAAATAAGCTGCGCTGCGGAGTAACGACACGTACAAATATTGGGGTTTGAAATCATGATTACCAAGTATATAAATCCTAAAATCGCAACCAAAAAAGAAACGCTTTTCCGTTTCTTACAGATATTCCAACAGTTACCCCCCAAAAAAAAATTTGTTTGACATGAGCTTCCTAATACCGAATCTAAAAATTAGTTGTGCGTATGTTTATACAGCCTAGAACTTCGTCTGCCTCAACGCGCGACGAGTCTCCCAGCTGTAGATGAGAGATTTAGCCAGTGTAGTACAACCGCTAGTCTGGGGTCTTTAACGTGCACCACGCAGTAGTGATACACGACCGCACCGAATCTAATGCTGAGGAAGTCACACTTTTGTATCTTGATGATTGGCAATTGCTTCTACTCTGCACATGTACCAAGATGGCGGCGACCACAGCAATATCGGGAAACACAGTGCCAATACTCTAAGCGCAGCTCATCTAGTGGCTGTAGTAGGAAGGCAGGAAGCTCGTGCTCGAGTCGAGAAAAGTTAAGCTCCTCCAGGAAATAGAACGTTTTAGTATATCGGTATATCGTACGCAGCGGAAGGTTGCCCCAGCGGGCGTGGGCTCAATCTCTGCTTCGAAGCGACGGCACGAGCTCCCGCTAGCGAAACTTAGCTCTAGAATACAGTATATTAAAAGTCCATAGCTTCCGCTCTGACTTGATCACCCTAGCTAGCCGCGCCGTTATGCTATACGCATTTCGTTATTACCACATTAGGAATAATTGCGTGGCTTTATGGTAATTGCGCCATCCAGCGCCGTTTCGATATCTTCGGTGGCTTACTTTGTATATTAATTGATTTACCCTCAGTGTCGTTGCTTTGATGGGCATTATCTTAATTGGCTGCGATCGCTCCTTCGAAACTCCCGCAAAGCAGAAATACGGTTGACGGCACTATAGTTTATTTCAGCTGAGAACATGGTACATTAAATAAAAACTCGGCCGGTAAAGCCTGCCCCGCTTTATGGGAATTTGCCTTGGTAGATCGGGAGCTGTTTTGGAGTACTTTCTTTTTTCCTGATACCTTCCTTCGCGCGCAGGCGAGTGCTAGCATCAGCCGCTCCAGAGGCGAAAGCGGAGCGCTGTTGGATCGCTCCAAATCCACTAAGAACATTCTCCACAAACATGTTGACCCCGTAAGCCAGTTTAAAAAAGAGAGGTAAGTTTTATCACGATTCAAAACACGACGCTCATTCAAAATGGTCACCCAGAAAATGTTTCCTTTTATTTTATTTTTTTTTCTTTTCGTACCGCAGTGTGTCGCAATTGTAGGAGGGTAAAGTGTCATGTTAAAAATGGCGACGCTTCTAGAAATTGTCGAGATTATTATTTCTTCCCCCTTAGTGCAGTTTCTCCTCATTCGATGCATAACTATGAAAGAGCCGGTGCAACAATTTTTGTACTTTGGGCAAATATCGCTTAGAATAAATCCCTAATGTTTATAACCTATGAAACACGGGTAAGTCCTTCTCGTGTAATAATCTGGAGCCGATTATATGCCGGCAATGTTTATTATAACCACGTGATGGGAACGGCAAAGCACAGGACACGCACCGAGTTCCAGACATTGTTAGGGTTAAGCTATTGTCGTAACTGCAGCGATTGAACAAGAGCCTGTACCGGAGTGGTCCTCGAGCTATTGATTATGTCGAGCCCAAATCAAGTGCTCACGCAATACTTGGGCCCAATCTATGAGCCCTATATAATACCGCTCCTGGGGGACTATGCCGACACAGCGACCTCCAAACTGAGATTGAAAGAAGCGCTCGCTTTTATTCTCGAGATAAAAGCGAGCGAGCGAACGTCAGGACATCTAGAAGGGGGGCTTTCTAAGGGGAAAGTCCCATGAAAGAAGTCACGCGCGAGTGCGACCACTTCTTTTTTTTTTCTCTTTTATTAAACGTTTTACACACACACACATTCTTGAGATTACACCGCAACAATGAGGTTTCTTGGTCAAGGGCGTTACGTGCGAGTATACTTGGGTACCACTTGTGCCAATAAACTCGTGTAAAAAAAAAACAAAAAAACAAGAAAACATTTTAGTTGAAAAGTGCTGCACCGCCACTTTAACGTCAACCAAAGTAAAGTCACAGTCGCCAGAAATGCAAGATCCCTATGAAGCTTTTAAAATGGCTCATCAAATACTAAAATACGCTTTCAGTCAGGACATATGATACGTACAGAGATGAAGAGAGGAACTGCGCTTTGTTTCGACTAAGCGTGGTCCACTAGCGGCAGATTATACGCAATCTTAGAAGATGTACCCCACCCGAGAAAACTGGGGAGCTTTGAAGCTTTTCAATACTCACTTTCGCAGAAACTCCGAGCGCAGCCGATAATATAGGATCGGATGGACCCAATCAAGCAGTGACAGAAGTGCATCAACTCGGGACTCGCTGTCTTTTTGTGACTTTGAAATCACCTCGCTGAACCAATCACACACGGGTAACGCACCGTGAGCCTGCGCTTTCTCTTTTTTGCGTTACTTGCTCAGTTGGTTATAGCAAAAGGACAATGTCGACGGGAGCCGTGGCGTTGCACTTTTGTCGCAGCTTGATTGGCTACGTCGGATCGTAGTGTTGGCTGCGCTCGGACTTGGTGTAAAACGGAGTATAGTGCGGTAAAATAGAGAGTTTTACTCAACCGTACGCTGCGGTATGTGGTCCTTGGGAGCGCGTACTCAATGCATGCTTCGCGTGTAACGGCACCAGTTCCCGCTTGCAACGCGAATCTCTATAGCGTACGGTCTACTAAAAAGTTGCTTTTGACGGTGTGACTATCCCGGTCTTCGTCTGGTACTATAGACCTTTCCAATGTTTACAAAGTCACAGTCCAGCGTGCGACCTTCACAGTCCAGCACGTGCGTGCTCGTCGCTTCGGAAAGCGAGCAAAGCACGCGCCATACGCACGAACATTCAAAATGGCACCGGCCACACGCTCTTTTTTGGAAAGGTCTATAGACCTTTCCAAAAAAGGGCACTTGGCAGGTTCCATTTTCAGTGTTCGTGCGTATGGCGCGTGATTTGCTCGGTTTCCGAAGCGACGAACGTGCGCGTTCTGGACTGTGATTTAACACGTGTGGACTGTGATTTTTGTAAACAGTGGAAACGTCTATACTCTCTTTCATACTTATGCTTCGTTTCACTTTATCTGCGAGCGAATCCAAAGCTAGAAGCGCGAGACCAGCGCTTTTTGCGTTTCTCCCCAGCTCGCGCGCTCGAGCAAAGCCTGAACGCATGGAGCTTTCGTGCTCGCGCTTCCAGCTTTGCCTTCGCTCGCACATAAGATGAAACGAAGTAGTGTGCAACGCTTTCAAAGCTACTGGCGCGAGCATAAGCCTTGATCTGGTTAATCATTTGCACGCGTTCTAGCGCAAACAAAACCATAGATGAAGCCACACGCTCGCGCCAGGAAATTTGACAGTGTTGCACACTAAGTATAAAACAGTGTATAGGACACGAAGTAATCGCAACGTGGTCGTCGAAAGCAATGAATAAGCAAAAAGACGTCTTCATACGGTTGAAGGAGGCACGCAAAGCCAGTCTTCAACATTTATATCTAGCAAATGTTTGCAGAAATATTTGCAAAAATATACTGCTAAAAGCCGTCATAAAAAAAAAAGAAAAAAGCCAAAGCTTGAGATTGAGCTTGCAATTGTCGGCCTGTGTAATACAGCCTCGAAGGTATGACGGATGCTGGCGTAACACGAAATCGAAATGATATAAAGCACAAACCCCGCTGGAGAACTAAGAATCGCAGGCTTTATCTAACATTTCGCAACGTCACTAAGCGAAACGTCGTTTACGTTCCGATACACTTAAAAACGTTTCGTTGCGGGTAAAGCCTGATTCACATGGTGCGATTTTCTTCTGCGAAATCGGTGGAGCGATGAACCGCACATGCGAAATTTCGCGTTCCCTTTCACATTGATTGAGAACACATGCGATTTTCCGCATTTGCGAAGCACATGGTTGGAACCATTGATTTCGTTTGAGGTAACTATCTTCGATATCTAACAAAATTATAAAAAAACATTTGATTTATTTATTACCTTCTGGCAAAAAGTACGCGCTATACTTATATTTAGGGCTGATTCAGACATTTGCATCGGCTGCGTTCGCAGCAACGAAAACGACGAAAGCAACGAATACGACGAATACGACAAGGACACCGGGACAAACGCAGCTCATGACTGCTTGAGCAAGCTTGTTGTTGCGTTGCGTGGCATGTCGCGCAAGGCGAACAGTTGTCCCGGTGGCTTCCTCACGTGGACGATGTCCATATTGAAAGCGTGCAAGCAGCAGCGCGCCTTGTCTTTCATAGAGCATGATGGCCGCTACTCTAGATGATGACGAGTTCAGGCTGCTCTGTAAAAAGAAATACCTAGTTCTACAGAAGAAAATACTGCTGCTCCTAGAAGGAATCCCGCGGCGATGGTGGTTCCGGCCGTGCTGGCAAAACAGAGCCACAGAATCGGAGTTTTACTCATCGGTAAGTCGACTTGTGTTTTTCTACGAGCAGGTTTCTGGAATACTTTTTCTCTGCAGACCCTCTTTATGCTTCATAAGGACCCGGAGCAGTTTCTAAGATATTACCGGATGATGCCCAGCACTTCTGAAAGACCACGCTTTCCTGGAAACAAAGCTCACGAAGCAGTATGTCGTCAGAGAGCCCATTTCGTTGCAGGCGCAGCTTGCTATCACTTTCAGGTAGAATGGCCTTCTTTTTAAACCGCAACGTTTAGAGTGGATACGAGGTGCAATTAAACTGGTTTATAGGAAAACTCATTACTAGCTTCTCGGCTTCCAGACATTCATATACACAGCAATGTTTTGTTTTCATTCAGGTATCTGTCACCAGGAACGTCAATGCAGGACCTTGCACTGCAATTCAAGGTTGGCGTGTCAACAGTGGCATCCATCGTGCATGAGACATGTCAGTATATATGAAAGGTGCTTCGCCCAGAATACATGAAGGTAAACAAAAGCATATTATATCGTTCTTGGCAACTTGCAGAAAAGAGGACGGTTTCACATGGTGCGAATTTAGTTGCGATTTCGCAGTTGCGACGACGCTGTTGCAGCAAACAGGCAGGTTCAGTGCGATTATGAAATAATCGGAGCTGCGTCAAATGTCAAACATCTTTCGTGACGCCACCAGCGACGCTACTACGGTACAGAAAGACAACCAATAAAAACGCGGCTCATCCAACACCTACCGTATCCTTAATGGCGCTCATATGCCGTGAAAGAGTCGCTGGCATCTCGTAATGATCAAACGCTTCGTGTAGAGGTCATATTCACTGGCGGCCATAGCTTGCGCCGGTTGCTGTTGAGCACGTGCTGTGAGTGAGTTTGCACAACGCATCTGCAACGTATATTTCACACCGTCAAGATTGCTCATCTTTGCGAGCAATACGTAGCAGTCCTTTTTGAGCACGCGTTGCAAACAATGCCCGCCCATATGGCGTCCAGTAAATACCGTCTTTAATACCGCCTTCAGTCAAGGTGCCTTGAATTTGTCACCACCAAATCAGCTGCCATCTTCCCATATTATCGCCCCGTACGTCTTTGTTGGAGACAAGGCATTTCAACTGGGGACCTATCCTGGCAGATACCTCAGTGATAATCTTGGGATATTCAACTATCGACTGTGCAGAGCGAGGTAGCCTTTAGAATTGTCGCACTTGCATTAAAATTACAAAAACACAGTTTTGTCTTTGTCCCACTTCTAGGAGGTGCGTGGAGAACGCATTTGGAATTTTGGCTACTGGATTCCGCACCCTCCGCAGGCCAATCGGCCTCCTCCCAGACTACGCCACTGGAGTCGTCCTCACAGCTTGTGTACGGCACAACTACCTACGAGACAACAAGTTGCACATGCCAGATGCCTATGCTGATAAAGTCGATCACTTCGGCAACATTATTGATGACCAGTGGCGCAAGAAGGCCTCACAGCAGAAGAACGCGTTGTTCCACCTGCCGAGGCTGAGACCGCGGCACCTAAACCAATCTGCCCGAAAACGCAACACAGTGGCCACTGCCTGAGAGACCTGTACCGCAGGTACTTTGTAAAGGAAGGTGCAGTGTCATGGCAAAGGGAACGCGCTGGCCTGAAATCCTAAACAGTGTCAGGGGTATCGTGACAAATCCCAAAGTTTTCAAGTTTTTGTGTGTGAGGATTGTCTGGGCTATTTCCGTTGGAACAGGGAGCTGAGGCCATCATTAGAACAATACTGTGCCGCTGTGAGTTAGCTACTTTTGGACGGGCGCTGTGGTGTGAGACGGCCTGCGTGTCAGGCCCACTAGGACTTTGAACAGAGAAAGTGAAACATCTGTATTGTATCAAGACCGGTGCTACCGGAGAGAGATGAAATTAGGGGTTCTCCTTGTCCATGTACGTTCTTAATGTGCTTAACTAGGAGTAGCCATAATTTATACTCTGCCGCCCTTGGATTAGTGACTCAATCCTCCCAGCTCCTTGGTTGGATAAGTGGGGCGAGTGTTTTCAGTGCACACTCTGCAAGATCGTGAACTGACGCGCAGTCCTTAACTTGGGTGTATGAGAGTTATTTGGGTAGTCTCCGAAGTATGCGCATTTATGGGGTTCAGGGAGATCGGCAACGTGCTGGAGGGTGTTTAGTGTTGAGAGGGAGTGTGTTTATAGACGCCGAATAAACTTAGCATTCGTCCTCTCTGCAGTGTGGGGTGGGCAGTAGGGGGTTATGTGGTTATGGCGAAACTATTACAGAAGACACGGTGAGTTTCCTTCTCATCGCGGTTTGCGTTGTAGCTTCCGGGCCACGTAGGGGTCGAATTCGTCCGGCCATTGATACGGGGTGCTCGGATCGTCGGCGGCGTGCGTAATTGAGTGGGCGGCCTCGCAGCACCGGCGCAAAACGCAGATATTTGCCTTTTTGCGCCAGTGCACCCCAAGACTCCAGCAACGTGATTTTTTTTGTTTGTTTTGTAATCGCAACTTTTTCGTTTTGTTAGTTGTTATCTTTCAACATTTGAAGACAGTAATAAAAAATTTCTTCGTGGATCACCCCTGCCTAATGTCACCTCTCTAGTTCATTTTCACACTGAACCTGTTGCCTGTAAATCAGTCAAACATTTTTGTATAATATGGGTTGTGGTTTTTGCCTCTTTTACGGACAAACTGGCGGACACGTTTTGTGGCATGTATTGCCCAAAGTAAATCGACAGCGTACCGGCTGATATCCCAGAGGGAGGTGATATTTTCCTGTTTTAGTTGGGCCTATGATGCCCAAGCGTATCTTTACTTAACATAGAACGCGTTTTATCAGCCTATTTTTATAAAATGGACGCCACGCTGGACCGACGCTGGACCACAAACAGATCGTGTGTGTGTATGAACGTGCAAAACACATTCTGTACTTCCTCAGTCTAGGTCAGCATGAACAAGCTTACGTAAATGTTTAGCTTTCTTTTTTGTTCACAACAATATTAGCGATTGCGAACATGTTAAAAATAAAGATAAAGGAAACGGCATAAACAAAAAAAAAGGTTGCCAGATGTAAAAGAAAGCCAAAACAATCATGTTGGTGAAATAACGACAAAATATGCACGAAACCAAACTGTCACAGGATTTGTATGAGAAATGCACAGGCATTTTTCGTATTCGTACCATCCCAAAATGAAGGGGGGAGGGGGGTAGCAGCACTTAGCTGGGAGAAGAATTGTTTTTACGGAGGCTATTCCGACGAAAAATAGTAAATTTAAACTGTTGAAAGAACGCGCGTGCACACCACGAGCGCTCTTACGAAATCTCGCTTGAAAGCATGCCACGGTCGCTGGTGAATCTATGGAACTCGAACATGTGTTTTCATACCAGAAACAACAGAAGCAGGGCAGATGGGCCAATGTACTTCATGCGTGCCCAGTGAGGACCTCGGAAGAAAATGGCTGCGCAGCACTGGAAGGAGCCATCAAGGCGCCGCGTTGATTTATCTAGCACTCGCTTGGCTCGCGTCTCGCGCGTTTACATCACTCCGTAAAAATGTGAAACTCGATTTTTATCAAATAGCTTTAATTACAAAATGCAGTTCATCGTTTCTCGGTTTCTAGACAGGCCTTCGTGCCAACTCCAAACAGATTTGAAGAAAGGATCTTTCTACTATGCAATGAGTAACACACGCAAAGTGATCGAACACAAGCCTCAATTATTGTCGCCTGCATTTTTACGAAGGAAGCAACCACAACCCTCGCGTGGTACGCAAACGCCAATTCGTTTCAATGCCGAACTCAAACTTACATCCCCCGGCAAAAACATTCACTCATGAGGAGCACATCCGCCGCCCTACCCCCGCAGCGAATTTCGAAGACGACGACGTAGATGACGCCTTTTTCGTATTTTTCATTCCCACGTTTCTATGACCACCGTGACGTCTTTCACGAGCCGCGTTTTATTGGTTGTCCGTCCCGTCGCAAGCACGGCGTCGCAAGGAAAGTTTGGCAAAATACGGAAGTGCGAATTTGTCAAATTCGCACCGCAACTGCGTTGTGACGCAAGAGCGGCGTCGCAGTTGCGAAATCGCAGGCAAATTCGCACCATGTGAATCAGGCTTTAGAGATCTTTCAACCATCAACAGACGCCATCGCACTGTCAGGCATCGTAGTAGACGGATCAATTGATCCCTACAGCAAACAAATATTTAATAAGTATTTTAACTGATCTACACCGTCAAGCGGGAGAGAGAACGTAATCTATTTTCATTGACAACAACGATGGGAAGGAACGTCAGCAAGTCAATCTTTCGCAAAACGGCCACAGACCTCCGCGATCGATCGGCATCTTCAAGGTCACACTGCGGTTTCTTTGACCACAAAGTGGCCCGTCTCGCGACGCCGGGTCAACCGGCCAGGCGAGTCGCGTCACTGAGAGATTGGCGTCGAGGACGCCGGCTAGCAGAAATGTGCTGGTTACTTGAAAAAAGTAATGGATTACAATTGCAAATTACCGAGCCTCAAATGTAACGGATTGCCATTATAAATTACTTTCGTTGAAAAGTAAAGGATTACTTTACTCCTTACGTTACAAATTACTTTCACGTTACTTTTTCCGTACACGTATCCAGAAAACAATAGAAACAATCTTGATACCTTCCAAAAATGTTCTGCAACTCTACTTTTCATTTCTCATACGCCCGTATTATGGTAGTCCTTGTAAAAATATAATATTGTATTTAAGAGAAAAAGTGTAGGTGCACTCCGTTCACCTGTAAGCAGACAAGGCACCGAAAGCTGCAACCACACGCGCCATCCTGCTGGCTTACGGCCTCCGGAAATAATCCCTGGAATTGTGCAAAGCTAGCGGTGCGCATGCTCAGTAGCAACGTCTACCTCCGCTACGAGATTCGAAGCTAAAGAAGCGATCTAAGAAAGCTCCCTTTTGACTCGGGTGTTTCGCCTAGCTGTTATTAACAAGGAAAGAAAAACTTGGTTCTAACGTTACAATGTACACTCTCAAGAAAAAAGGGTGTAAAAGGGTGTATCGTTACACCCTTTGTCCCATATAATACACCCCCAAACTTCAATTCGACGTACAGCGCCCTACAGTCGAACAGACGGCCCGAAATTTTACGAGGGGCTTGATAGCCCAGCTTACCTTGATGTGTTTCCGTCGATTAGAGTTTGATGTTCGTGCTAATGACAATATTTTCTTTTTTTTTGGAAAGCAAAGTATGCATTGAAATTTTAGGTTTCCTTTCTCCTTAATGCCCTAAATTGTGAACATCTCATTAAGAGATGGCCATACAAACGACGGACACTCCATGACTGAAAACTCAACCAGTCAGAAAAAAAGTTGCGGTTACGGGTTATCGACCGTTAGTCGGTTCTCACTCTCATACCAGTATCCGTGGAGACCAGGGGAGGGGAGGGCATAGAGAGCGAGAGAAGCGGTGGCCATCGGTCTCACAAAACAATAGAGGATCACGCTACTTTTACGCGTTCTCTCTCTCTCTGTCAGCACTCCTTACATGGCCTAATCCCCCCCCCCTTTTATGTTGACAGTTGACTGTAAAGTGAGGAGTGGACTCGACCACCATGCCCAGACAAGTGAACCAAAAGAAGTATCGTCCGTACCCTCGAAGACGATGCTCTCAGCCTCGCGCCGGAGGCTTTTCGGCCGTGCCTTAAGAACGTTCTAGAATACAGTAGCGCACATCATAGACAGAGAGAATTCGACCCCCTCGCGCGAGGCGACATCGTCTGTTACGCGAGTTGTGAACCCGCGAATCTAAGGGGTAAGGACCTGCGTTTGATGTCTGTGCAGGTGGCGGGAAACGTCGAAGAAGTTGGACAGGGTGAAACGGTGTAAAAGACAAAAACAAATCAACACGAAGAGCTTTGTACTGCCCGGGAGAAGAAAAACACGATGGAAGGCGACGGAGAGCTTACTCGGCATTGTCTTACTTGATCTTTGTCTTTCGTATATTGGCACATGCCTTGCCCGTTTTTTAGTGGTTCTAGTGCCCGGTCATACGAGAAATCGTGTTTTCTTTTCGGCTATTCTCCCCTTCTTTATGTTTTCTATTTTGTTGAACTTGCTCTCTTTATGCTGCTGAATCTTCTGCTCGTATTGCTCCAGTTACTGTAATATGCTCATTATTTTAAAAAGTAACGAGTAATTAAATTAATCCGTTACCAATATTTTGTAACGAAATTACATTACAAATTACTTTCGAAAAAATAACGTGGCAATTACAAAATCACTTTAAAAAAATAAGGGATTACTTCCCAAGTCTGCCGGCTGGTCGAGCGCGTCGCGGGTGGGACCGGTGTCGCTTGCGGTGGCCGTGCCGTTCAAACAGTGGTGGTGAGGCCCCCATCGGAACATCAGCAAGGCCAGGGTGTCGTAAAGCATGAGCAGCGACTAGAGTGACCAGTTTCACCAGCATGCCCAGGACCGGCTGCGGACGAGGCAGGGAATCATCGGTTAAATATTTACGCAACGTCTTTCGCGCTTTATTTCATTTGTTCATGTATCAATTTATTTTGCATATTGAGATGAGTGCATTTTAGTAGCCCATAAACTGGTGAATGTTTCTCTAAATCCCGGGCGTTCGTGAGAAAAAAAGAGCCGTTTCTTTTGGCCCACGTAAAAAAACTAATCATCGCAAAAAGCTCGCAACGCGTGAGGACGTAACACTAGCGGTTGGGTTAGAAGAGGAAAGTTTGAAAATATTACGTCACTAGGAGAAAAAAAATTATTGAGAAAAAATTTAAAGCCGTTTAGAACTCCCTGTAACGCCGAATTAGAGCGCAGCTCTTGAGGAGGAGGAGGTAAGCGTACCGGGGGTTGGGTCAAGTGACCTCGGAAAGGGGGGGGGTCACGTGACCTCGGGGAGGGAGTCACGTGACCTTGGGGGGCACGTGACCTGGGGAGTCACGTGACCTGGAGGGTCACGTGACCTCGGGAGGCATGTGACCTCGGGGGGGGGGGTCACGTGACGATGACGATGCCGATGACGTCATGAGTGACGATGCGGATGCCGATGACGTCATCAGTGACGTCACTGATAGCGTCATCAGTGATGATGACGATGCCGATGCGGATGTCGATGACGTCATCAGTGACGTCACTGATGACGTCATCAGTGACGATGACGATACCGATGACGTCATCAGTGACGTCACGCGTCCCATAATGCACCGCGCGGTTACGCCCACGCCGACGCCGACGGCGACGCCAACGGCGACGCCGACGCCGCTAAAGCCTGAAACGGGCGCCTAAGAGCTGCGCTCTAAAATGAAATATCTTTATGAGTTTACGTCCACCTAGGTCCGATATCTTCAAAACAAGAACTGCGATTCTGGACACCCGTGGCACTTACGTCAATGAAAAACACTTGTCAGTAAGGAAGGGAATATTGTGATCTTTTCTTCTGAGAAACCTTCACTTCCCCAGGCCAGTGAATTGGAGGTGCCTCGGTCGACTGCCAGTCCGCGCGGCCTTTCCAAAGGGACAACTTTGGGAACGCTTAGCCAGCGAACGCTTGGATACGAGCGTTCCGTCACAGTTCGGAAACGCGCTCCGACATTCGTGCTCGAGATTGGGTTCAATGAATGCTGCCGCGAACCGTCTCAGAGTTGCAAATAATCCCCATAAGATGGCGCCACCTGTTAAATCCAACTTCATTGTCCAGTGGGTATTGGAATAGATTCTCCAGGACTCTACAATGTTATGTCTTGTTTTTACTATATTAGGCATGTAGGTGGATGTCGGCTCAGAGGAAAAATCGACCCTCCGTTTAATTTGCTTTATTTTTTTTTTAATTCAGGAAACGTCATGACGACACATTTTAGCGTTCCATCACAACCATTAGCGTCACATTCTCGTGGTTTTTCAGCATTTTGCGATGCGTAGTTTATTTACACGGGTCGAAAACGTGGTTCTAATTTCTCAGGAACGCCCGGCATATCCGTTACACGCTCCTACATGAGCGACAATTTCACTTCCATGCTCGCTTGAACACAACACTTATAGCGATGGAGCGAATGGCTCTGCAAAGAGAGACTAAAGAATCTACGTTTCGAATAACAAACCTTCAGCCATTTTGGGACCGAAATAATGTGTTTCCAGTTTATCTAAAGTTTTATCCGAAACCGCAGAGAACGCTGTTCCGTCCTCCCGTGTTGTGTAAAGATTCTGCGACAGAGAAAAATAACACCGACTGAGCTTGTGTACCGTAGAGTGGGAAGTTGTATTTCTGAATATTAACGACCGCCAACATCGTCACCTCTGCACTAAGAAACAAATGGCGGCACCTACAAGGTTTAAAGTGCCTCCAGCCAGTGGCGTCACGAGGGTCAGCGGCACCCGGGGCGGCAGCCCGCCTCCACACCCCCCCCCCTCCCCCTCCGCTCTCGCGTGGCCCGACGCGACTCGCCCCCCCCCCCTGCTCTCGTGGCCCACCGCGACACCCCCTGAGCGCTGCACCCGGGGCGGGTCCACCCCTCCCCCCCCCCCCCCCCTTGTGACACCACTGCCTCCACACTATACATCGGGTGACAAGTCACAAGGCTCGATCTAACATTGGCAGTAAACATCGGCGCCCGCATGTAGCAATCTGAACTTTTCGTCAAAAGGTATATTTCACAGGTCGGTTTTTTCTTTACATTAGAAGCGTAGCTCCCCTTTCTGTAAAAAATAGGGCCAAGAACCTTGCCAAGGTCAACGACGGGCGGTGATGCAGACGACTACCCTTACAAAAAGTGTATTCTTTGTTGTGGAAAGTCTGCTGAAAAAGTCAATACAGGTATTAAATGTCAACAGCTTTCCATCATACTTTCTGCAGATTGTATTTAGCTTTTGACTTGGACTCCAGGAGCCGTTTGGCCCAAAGTTCATTAGAAAGGCAGTGACTTCTTGGCGCCTAGGTGTCAACTTTTTGTTGACACTCCTCTGAAAAGCTAAACCTCTAGCATAAGACACCTTGTGACTCCACGGCGATTCATTGGCACCAGACCATTTGTATCTCTGTGTCGCCAGAGCCTCCTCCAAATTGGCTGCAGCGAAATTCCGTAAAAGGAAAAAAAAAAAACGCTATTTTCTTTTTAGTTTTGTTAGTAAATGGTGTCGCTGTGTTATTTCAAGACATTACAACTACATACATCCGAGAACTACATATTAAAACGAACACAAACACAAACACCATGAAGCACTGAACACCTGAAACACAGTCTCATTGACTGCTCCAGAGCCTTATATAGCCTACATATTGAAAGAATCCATTTGGCCGGTGACCACCTCAACACATATTAACGTTTTAAATATTTGATCTTCTCCTCGGGAGTCCATCAAAGGGAAAACAGTGTTTTGAAGGTCGTGGACGATATCTCTTACAAGAAAGCATTGGTACAGAGCGCGACACTGTTAGCGCGAACAAGCGATCGCCGGTTTTTTCCAGTTTTCCTCTTTGAAACCAAGGGATGCCATCCAAGTTATTATTCTTACGGAAAGAGCTCATTTAGTTCTATAATGTAAGCGATAAAATTTCGTGCTCGCTAATACTATTTAGAAGTAAGATGCGAAAATGCGCCGATGTCGTGTTCGCGCTAACAGTTGTCGCGATGTGTACATCTATAATACTTCGGGACAGTCGCTAAAACAACAACCACAAATACGGCTCCTATGTTGACTTTATGTTGAAATGGGTTGCAAAAGGTCAACCATATTTTTTCAACATACAGGCAGCAGAGAGTCTGCAGCCTTTCTGATAAGTATGGCTGCAGGAAGTCAACAAATAGACTTAACAGGGAAGCATCAGAATGTCTGCAGACTTTATGTTGAACTGGGTTAAAAGAAGTCAACATATATTTTTCAACATGCAGGCAGCAGAAAGTCTGCAGCCTTTCTGATAAATATGGCTGTAGGAAGTCAACCAAAAAGACTTAACATGGAAGCACCAGAAAGTCTGCAGACTTTATGTTGAAATGGGTTGCAAGGAGTCAACATATATTTTTCAAACATGCAGGCAGCAGAGAGTCTGCAGCTTTTCTGATAAATATGTCTACAGGAAGGCAACAGAAATTTTCCACCACGGAGCCTTCAAGAGGTGTGTTGACTTCCTGTTGACAATGTCAACAGAAAGTCAAAGTCAAAAGGAAGTAAACAGAGTCGACAAGAAGTCAACACATTTTCATCAGAAAGTCTGAAATCATTTTGTAAGGGTAATTCGAGTGGCGGGGCGCGTTTGGCGCTCGTATTGTAGATGGCACTACGTCCTATGGAGGCTGTTGGCGACCTTCGCGGTTTATTAAATTCAACATAAGATTTTCATACTGTACCTTTGCTTAAAATAAATATAGACAAGAGAAGCAAAACTTAAAGTAAAAATAAAAAAAACGCGGTTGCATAACGACGGCGCTCTTGCTGCCGACTGATTTCGTCTGCGTGTAGTCTGCTTTGTTTTGCTGGTCCGCTACACCTTCCGACTCCTGCTCCCGGCGCCATCTATTAATGCGAGCGCCAACGCGCCCCGACACGCGACTTGGTCGTCCGCGTGGCCATCCGCCGTTGACCCTGGCAAGATTTTTTGGCCCTATTTTTTAGAGAAAAAGGACCTACGCTTTGTAATTCATAAGAAAAAACCGACCTGTGAAATACACCTTTGACGAAAAGTTCATATTGCTTCGTTGGGGCGCCGATTTTTACGGCCCACTTTAGATCGAGGCTGGTCACATTAAACACCCTGTATATATATATATATACAGCAACACGCGGCCCTGAAGTCACGCCACTGGGAACTGCTATTGGCAGGGCGCATGCGCAGACGCTCTACTCCACGCGATTCTGTTTTTTTTTTTATACGTGCCAACGAGTAGAGCTCGAGTTGCGTTTACACACAAACCATTCCAATAAAAGGCGCTCTGTCGTCCTCAGGCTTCACTTTACTCACACATTCTTTTATCCATGGGGGATCGGTGGTTTAGTTGGCCGAGTGGACAATAAACCCTTTCCAAAATTCATGCTGGCCACCTGGATAGCTATTATCACCTGAGTCAGAGCCGTTATTGAGAGAGTTTGGCCATACATTGGTTGGAATAGGCGAGCATCTCGGGGCCAACCACAGGCCGCGAAACAGCCCCTAGCGGTGGTCGCGTGCTCTAAATTGTGCCACGACTATACTTCGTTTCACTTTATGTGCGAGCGAAGGCAAAACTGGAAGCGCGAGCACGGAAGCTCCGTGCGTTTCAGGCTTTGCTCGAGCGCGCGAGCTGGGGAGAAATGCGAAATTCGCTGGTCTCGCGCTTCTAGCTTTGGCTTCGCTCGCAGATAAAGTGAAACGAAGTATAATTTGAGCCGTGCCGGACGAACTCCGCGTCTCAAGACGCTCGCGCACCCCACCCTTTGCACTGCTTTCTCCAGCCAGTCTCAGGACGCTGTTCTAGCAGTGCAGACAAAGGCATGGGCACGAGCGCGTAGCTTTGGAAAGTGCCTCCTATGCACGAGGTCTCGTACAAACAAAAGCGTTTCGCTGAGCTAGGCTCACGCGCCTGTGCCTTTGTTTTCACTGCAGACATTTGTGAGATGGAGTAGAGGTCTCCTGATTGGTCGACGCTGTGTCACAAATTTAGTTTACGCTCTAAGCGTGGGGGGAATATTCGGCGCTGGCGGCGGCCTTTGCTCCGCCTATTGTCCAAACTCTCCTAATATACTCTGACCTGAGTGTGTATCATCTGTAGCATCTGTACACGTGAATAGCGGCCTTTTGGTGGCTGGTAAAGAAAGAATATGAAGACAGAAGCAAATGCGGAGCCTGAGCATCGAGACGTTCGGGCTGTATTGTTAGGTCGATGCCACTGTGACGAGACTTAAAGGCTTTTATGCTTTACGCATTTGAGGCTGTCTTGTAAGTCCTCGGAATGCTCGGTTTCAGCACGCCCCAAACAACTCATGCTAATGGTATGTTAATTTCATCAAGAGGTTTACTCAACTCTAAGCACCTTGTGCAGAGTGGTAATTTATTGACACCATCGAAATTAAAGGAAGAAGAGAAATAACTGTTCATCAAAAAACACCGTAACTTTCGTATGTCTACCGTTGATGAATAGGCACCACATATTATCCGCCATGAGCATAAAACAGTTTGGACTGATATTTCAGTCACTACACTCTAAAAAAAGCCCATGCATCTACTTCCCTGCACAACACTCGGAGAGCCAATCACCACAACTTACGGAAGCAGCTCAGCGAATGACAATGCCAAAACATATGTTTAAACCAAAAACCACAGCGAAGAGTTGTGACATTAAGCAATGCAAGCGTGACGTTTTGCATTGCTCAATGTCAGAACTCAGAATGTGTTTTTTGGTCTAAACATATGTTTCGGCATCGTCACTCGCTGAGGTGCTTCCGTAACTTGTGGTGATTGTCTATCCGAGTGTTGTGCAGGAAAGTAGACGCACGGGATTTTGTAGAGTGTAGATGGCACTGAATTTCTGAAATGGTCTATAGACGTTTCCACTGTTGACAAACATCACAGTCCACACGTGCTAAATCACAGCCAAAAAATGCGCGTGCATAACACACAAACACCGGAGCGAACACGCCCTCACACTCTTTTATAGAAAGGTGTATACTCCGTTCACCCTTAGGCTGAGCTGCAGCCAATGCCACAAGCACGAGAGCTCGAGGTCGCTGCTTTGAAGCGTTCTTCCGCAGAACGAGCACTCGCGTTAGAAATGCACGTCTCAAAGCCAGGAGCGCGGTCTAGCTCGAGCCTGTAGCTTTGGCTGTAGTCTCAGCTTATGGGTGAACAAAGTACATGGCACACCAGCTCGGAGCACGTGGAGCGAAAGCTGGCGCTGCAGAATTCAGGGATCCTGAGTTCAATCCCCACCCCTGCCCGTTTCTGATTTGAATAAACATCGTACCGGCTAGAGCCACTAAATAAGCTTCGCTTCAGAGTAACGACACTTACAGATCTTCGGGCTTAGGATCATGGTTTGCAGTTATAGAAACCTTTCATCTGAAATCACAGGAAACGCTTTTTCGTGCACCAGAAATGTTTAAACAGTGCGCGACAGAGCAAAACAATATTACATGAGCTTCCTTACATTAAGTCTAATGCTGGTGAAGTCGCACTTTTGAATCATGACGATCTGCAGTTGCGTCTACTCTGCACAAGCAGAAGATGGCGGCGCCCACAACAATGTCGGGAACAGAGTGCCGAAACACTGCGCGTAGCTCATTTAGTGGCTCTAGTACCGGCGGGTCGTCGTGTATCACTTCTGCGTGACGCACGTTAAAGACCCCAGGCAAGCAGTTGTACTGCACTGGCTAAATTGCTCATCTACGGTGCACGTAAGAATGTCACCATTGAGCAGACTAACCCCCCGCTGTATAGAGAGTGTTCACTGGCGGTCATAGCTTTGTGCTTGACTGCTGAGTGCGGGCTGATGGCGGCCTTCCGCAATTATTTTGGAACGTGCATTCCGCACCTTTAAGACTGCCGGTCTTACCAAGCTAATAATGTGTGATCCTTCTGAAAATGCGCTCTAAACATCGCCCTTAAGTATGGCGTCCAGTGAATGCACTTTAACGAATAATTTATTTTATTTTATTTCCGATTCCGTGCTCTACCGCACTTCATGTTAACTCAATAACTCCGAGACCTCCTATGCCGAACACAAGTTTGTTTCAAGTTTAATTATTTCAAGCAGTGTTCTAGGCGTTACCGAAAAAACTAACGAAATACGTTACTTGCAAATAATAGGAACGCGTTGCCGACCTATGTTATCTATAAAAAAAAAAGGAACGCGTTACCGACCCTTCTTACCGTTAAAAAGTAATGCATGTTACTTTTGTGGTATTTTTTAATTATGAGTTAATGTATTTTACTCATTTGACGTTATAGATATGCGCATAAGCGCCATATTTCAAGAAACACTGTGCCCATGCGGAAGTCATCATAATTACCTCATCTTTTTTACGGTTCTTCCTAAATACACACAAAAAAACCGCGAAAAACGCAAAAAAAAATCCAAATTTATATTGCTTGGCGTTTAGAAATACGAAAAAAATATTAAAGTGTAGTTTTGTTAAGTCTTGGTAATAATTTCTAACCAGAAACGTAACTCCTACCCGAAATAAGTAGCGCACGTTACTCGTTATTGTTTTGAAAATGTAACGAGTACGTTAAAACGAGGTCATCTCCGGCGATGGGAGGAGCATGTTCCCAGGACCACTGTCAGGTAGTTGCAAGCGAAGGATCCTCGCGCCTCTGAACCGCGGAGTGATATCGCATATGCGCAACCTTCTTAACCTTACTGCAAAGCTAAGCGAAAACAACAGAACACACCAACACAGTCGCGAACCCGCTGAAACCGAAACGAACCAAATTGAAGCCACCGTTTGGCGCCGCGTGCCTCAGCGCCCACTGTCCACCGGTCAGGTAACTACTGAGATGAAAAGTTCTATAGACCGTTGCAACTCAAGAAGGTAGGGCGAGGGAAAGGAAGGCCGGGGAGGAGGAAGCAGACGGGAGTCGGCGGAATGGTGGCCGAGGGGATTCCATTTCCGGCTGCCGTAGCGAACGGACGTGCTCATGATTAGCTCCGCGTCAGCGGTAGCGGCCGTGCCCGGCCACGGTGATAGGGTTGGCTCTTCGCCGAAAGATTATCGTCTGCAGCTGCCGTCGTTGCCCACCGGAGAGGCGGCAACGTTCAGCGTCGTTTTGCACGCTGACCTTGAAGGACGTCCGTACAAGATCGAAGACTTCAGGTCGCCGTTGCGACAGGTGGACGTGTTGTCAAGCGCGGGTCTGGGAGCCTACCAGATGAGTCACGTCTGGCTGCTTAAGCTGCATACGCCGGAAGCCAAGGAGAAGCTTTTAAAAGTCGGGAGTCTCCAGGTGAAAGGGAAGACGTGTCAGGTGGTCGACCCAAACCGGAGGAAACTGCGTGTCAAACTCCATTCGGTCTCTTTCGATGTGCCTGTAGAAGCAGTTCAGCGGACCTTCGAACCGTTTGGGACCGTCAAGGAAATCACGCGGGAAAAGTGGAAGGTCGACGGTTTCGTCAACGTCGAGTCCACAACCCTTGGCGTCCGGATGACCCTCAAAGAGGGACTCCCGCTGGAAAGCCTTCCCCACCAGCTTCGGCTCGGCGGGGGCAACGTCTTGGTAGTGGTACCCGGGCGCACACCGATATGTCTCCGTTGCCGTCGCACGGGGCATATTCGCCGTGATTGCAAGGCGCCTCGGTGCTCCGAGTGCCGCGCCATCGGACACGAGACCAGGGATTGTGTCAAGACATACGCCCGTGTAGCCGGCAGCAGAGCCAGCCGCAGGGAGAACAGGGGGGCTCAAGAGAGGTAGAGGCCGGGGCTTCTCAGTCGGCGCCAACGCTCAAGACGGCTACAGAAGGAAGCTATGAAGCCTCCGACAAGGAGGGAAAGGCGACGCCGGAAGACGCCGTAGAGGACCCTCAGCCAAGAGATACTGATGAACAAAATGTAAGGGCGCAAACGAGCTGGTGTACATTGCACATGGTTGAGAAAACCCCGAGACTGCGGGTAAACGACACGAGACTTTTTAGTGTCGTGTCGTTTATCCGCAGTCTCGGGGTTTTCTCAACCAGATACTGATGATGTCAAGGGTGGCGACGAAGACATCGTCATGACCGCTGAAAACGGGGCGGTGAAACGAAGGCTGGATGACTCTGCATCTGGGAGTGGGAAGCCAAGGCTGCGCCTCGAACGGAAATGGTGCGGCAAGTTGGGACGGTACAAGTCCCGGCCTGAGTGACTTAAGCGCCGCACGGAGTACACGAAGTGAGTTCTCTCGTACGCCGCTATTCGTCTCACACTGTAAGTGCCGTGCTCTCGTACTGGCCTCCCTGTAAAACAAAATTTTTCTGAGCCTTTGAAATTTGGCACTTTAAACGTCCGCGGTCTAAATGCACGTCGCAGGCAATGCCAAGTGAGCCACTGTTTATTGAAAAAGACCTCGACGTAATCGCCGTGCAAGAATCAAAAATAGAGAGCGAGGCACAGACGGAGAGTATGGTGCGGCTCTTTGTTCCAAGTTCGAAGTTCCAAAGCGTATGTTTGCCACTAATGCCGCAACTCGATAACAAAATAAGGGAAAGGTTAGAACAACCAATAGCTTTGGAAGAATTCGAAAGGGTAATTGATAATCTGAAACTTGGAAAATCACCCGGCCCAGACGGGTTAGGAGGTGAGTTTTACAAAACTTTCAAAAACCAAGTTGCACCTGTCTTGCATAGCGTATTTACTGAAGCGTACGACCTCGGCGTTTTGCTTCCTTCTTTTCTGTGTACGCACACAGTTTTTATTCCAAAAAGTGACGACCCCGTGCGGCTCCGTTCTGTTGGATGTTATAGACCGATAACTTTAACAAATGTAGACTACAAGATTTAATGGAAGATATGGCTGAACGGTTACAAAATGTTATAAACGCTATCGTAGGCCCTCATCACACATGCGGCATTAGGGGGCGAGTTATTGTTACCAATGTGCACGTTGCACTAGTATTCTGAGTGTTGTGAGGCAATGCAAGAAGGGTTGCAATGCTGCAGGTCGACTTAAAAAAGGCTTTTGACCGTGTGTCACACGAAATTTTTTTCTATTTGAAGAACACGTGAATGTGGTTCGCTCTTATGTAATGGTGTACGTATGGCGTACTGTAACTGCGCCACCAGTCTTGTGGTGAACAAAGCGGTCAGTGAGCGTATTCCCCTTTTTTCTTCGGTGCGTCAAGGTTGTCCACTCTCGCCACTTCTCTTTTGTAATTTTCTGGAGCCCTTTTGTTTAAGTGTAATTCATAATAGTCAAATACGTGGGTTTAGGTTGCACGCAACCGAGGTTCGTATTTTGTCCTATGCGGATGACCTCGCAATTTTTTGTGTGGACTACGAGAGCGTTAGGAAAGCTGTACAGTTAACAGAAAGTTTTTGTGAACACACGGGTAGTGCAGTTTACTGGCAGAAGTGTTTGGGCTTTCGGCATGGCGATTGGACTTCAAAGCCTGTGGTGTTTGAACGTATAGCGTGGTCTGACACTCCAACGCGTTATCTTGGAGTACCGTTGGTGCAATACTGCACAAACGATCATATTGGAGGAATGAAACGGAAGGTATGCGCGCTAAGTCAGAAAAGTGGAGGGGAAAAGGTCTGTCGATTTTTGCGCGACCAACTGTGTGCAATACGTTTCTTGTGGCAAAATTGTGGTACGTGTTGCAAGTATTGAATTGTTCGCGGGTTAATATTCAACGTATGCATCGCGTGTTTGCTGTTTTTATGTGGAGCTCGACGTGGGAAAGATCGAGCCGACAAATCTTTTTCGTAGTGTCAAAGCTGGTGGCCTAGGTCTTTCGCATCTGTTCTTGAGACAGCTGGTCAACAGGTCTATTTTTCTTAGAGAACAGAAAGACCCGTTTCTAAGTACTGTAATTCAAACTCGGCTGCGCAGTGCGCTGCCCGGTTCGTGGTGACGACAACTGTAGACATCAGTCCTTGTTTATGCGGGTATTTGAAAGAAGCGGTTGATGCATATCGCTTTTGAACAACGCGTTTCTCTCTGGAGTACCTGTCTGTAGTGTCGCGTAAAAAGTTGTCAAAAGATTTGAAGGATTTGCTTTTTCCAGTGCCTTTGTACCGTTTTGTATACAGTGCATGCCCAGGGCGGAATGTTTTGAAACGTGTTAAAAGAATGTTAGTCCCCACATACACAAAACCTTTTTTTAAGCTGCACAGTCAAACACATCCCGTTAAAGCTTGGTTAGGTGAAAGAAACATACCCGTTTCATGGTCAGATAACTGCTTTTATGTAAATAGACGGAAACTATTGAGCATGTATTTATAGAGTGTTGGGACACTGTGTTCTTCTAGGACGTCCTCCAAAGGACCATAAAAAAGGACCTTCTTTTAACCCCTCAAGGAATTCGTTTTCTGCCAATGGAAGGAGAGGACGATGTACCGTATGACATGATAATGCTCATGGGCCTATACAGTATATGGAAGAGTCGTATGGCTGTGCGCCACGCCGACGTGGACGTTCGTCCTGTTTATAAGTATTTTGTTGAAAACATGAGTTATCTGAAAGAAGTGTACAAGGCGCAGCAACCTCAACCTGAGTGGTTGTCGGTATTCGAAGTGCTGTCTACTCTGAAAGACTTTTAGCCTTTTGACATCAGTCAAGACGTCTGGTGTTTTTAGCCTTTTTTTTTTAATGTTGAACAATGATGTGTGTCGGTGTAATATATAGACAATTGCAAGCATGTCACCCGACTGGTGCCCCATGCGTGCGAGCACCTGCAGTGTGCGCGTGAACAAAGCTTTGGCAAGCTCGCAATTTCACGCACTTGCCTGCACGAGCAGAGTCATGGCGGCCTCCAGATGCCCTGCTTGCAATCGTCTGTAAGGCAATAAAAAAAAAAAAAGGAATGGTGGCCGAGTGGGCTAAAGCGCACACCCAGCTCGACGCACGTGCAGCGAAAGCTCGCGCTGCAGAACCCAGAGATCCTGGGTTCGAGCCCCACCCCTGCCTGTCTTGATCTGGATGAGCATCGTACCGGCGTGCGGTCGTGTATCACTACTGTGTGAGCACGTTAACAACCCCAGGTTAGCAGTCGTACTGCACTGGCAAAAATTGCTCATCTACAGTGTAAACCAGTGTCGCCCCATCCTGGCAGATCGGCCTCCCGCTGTATAAACACTAAAACGTTTAATTTGACTTGTTTACGTTCCTCCTCCCCGGCCTTCCCTTCCCTCGCCCTGACTTCTTGAGTTGCAACAGACTAAAGCCGTGAACGCAGTGACGCAATCGCGCTGCTTCGCTCGGCGTGCGATTGTTTTGGTCCCGCCGAGTGGTTTTTGTGTTTATTCATTACGTTTGCGTGCAGGATGCACGTAAACGCAGAGGACTGCGGCAACAGCGTGCTCAACTGCGAGACGCCGACCCACGGGTTTCCGAACGATGAGAAATTCCGAAGCGCTTGGATCCGTCTCGCGCGTCCGTCGTCCCTCGGGCGCCGGTGAATACAGGCCGCCTGTACGGTGTTTATTTTCGCGATGAGGACTATGAAAGGCGACCCACCGTCCTCAGGCGTCTGGGTATTCCTACCAAGAATATTTGGTTGCTACCAGGGGTTGTGCCGACTATTTGTTTCCAATTAAAGAAAAGCAAAAGCTCAGCGAACCGCACGAAAAGCGAAGCAAGCAGATAAGTGAGCGTGCTGCTAAAAAACACCCAAAGGCGCCAACCTACAAGTAGGCCAATCGTTATTAAATGCAATGCATCTCTTGATGACCAACCCCCTTCGGGTTTTGTCGCACGGACGGTCGGTCTGTCGGCTGGTTCGTACGGTTCTAGCCAGAATCGCCTTCCGTCACCATGTGTGAGAGTGACTACTCGCCTTCAGTGATATCTTCCGAGTCCCCTTGGTACTCGGAATTCTCGTCCTCTCTATGGTCACTCTGACTCTAGTCCTGTCCAGTTCATATGGCGGAACGCACCGCGGACTACAAGCACTACAAGGGCCGAAATGAACGCGTCACGACGGTCTTCATGCAGCTGTGCAGGCTTCCGCCACTCCGAAACGCGAGATTAGAACATCCAAAAGTCACCGCGTGGCGGCGCTCATAATAACGCTAGCCTTTGGCTCCGCTGAGAGCCTGATATCCCAATTGCGACGGAGTTCCCATGACGCATCGCACGCCTCCATGGCTGATTTCGAAGCGCTCGCTAGAATCGGACGCTTCAAACGAAAATATACCTATTCGCTCAAAACACGAAGGTGCAATTGTCATTTACGGATATCCCAGGTTATATTTAACCCATTGCGACAAGGTTTCCATATATTTCAATCTTCTTTTCTTTACCCCTTTAAGGTGCGGAGTGTCCCGTCTTCCTCTCCTTCACTGTATCTTTTACCATAACATGCCTCTTCGTGAATCCCTGCGCTTACGTCCGTGGCGAATTTGCGCCCCCCCCCCCCCCCCCCCCCCGCTTTGACCACTCCTGTGAGCAGCGGCCTCTTTTTATGTCAACCACTTCATACAGTAATTCAACTTCACCTTTGGCCATCAACGATTTGAACATACTACCAAACGACACTGTTACCATAACTGACAGACATAAATTTGGTGCCCCTGTAACCATTTTCACGTTTGCCTTATGCGACCAATTCCTGTAATAATTGC
This sequence comes from Ixodes persulcatus, assembly GCA_013358835.2. Classification (NCBI taxonomy): domain Eukaryota; kingdom Metazoa; phylum Arthropoda; class Arachnida; order Ixodida; family Ixodidae; genus Ixodes; species Ixodes persulcatus. The sequence continues at coordinate 253,977 of JABSTQ010011347.1, read as the reverse complement.
GTGCAAAATCGTTCGGTTGAAAAACAATAAATAAACAATGTGCCGCTCCCTTGTGTAATGCCCGTAAGGGCCTTCAAAGCTAATAAATGATGATGATGATGATGATGATAAGAACGATTATTGTGTCACATACTTCAGAGATAAAAGCAGTTGAACCAAGCCCATGCATATATCTAACGAGCTCTGTTTCATCAGCTTTACAAATTAATGTTTTGTACATTTCGGTACCTTTTTCATGTCCTGATTAAAATTTTAACTTGTCTGGATCATTCTCATAAACCCGGGGCGTACAGAATGTGTTGTGCGTGCATTATGCGTTGCACAAGCGATACACTCATCTGCACCGCGGGTTCATAAGAATGCTCAAGACCGGTTAATATTCATCTAGGAAGGGAGTGTATGAAGAATATGCTTTGATGAAAAGTTTCCACGGGCTTTCCATTTTACGAGGGTGCATTTAGTGTCTTGAGTTCTTTGTGCTCTTGGATTGCGAGCAGCCCCCTGTTGTAACTGAAGCAATGCTGTACGTAACGGGGTTGCAAGGAAGGGCGTTCCACGGAACGGCGTTTCTTTCAGTAGCAACGGAGGAAAACCGCCGTTCTATCTAGCATAGGAAGAACTAGAATTCCAACTCGTTACGTTTTCGAGAAAGCAGGAAAACGAACGACGTTCTTTTTTCTTTCTTTTTTTTGGAGGGAGGGGGGTATTTGCAATTTTACCCGAATTTAGTAGGCGTATAAGCTTTTTATTATGGACTATTTTTGCGTTCGACTTCAAGGGGTAAAATAACATCTAAAAAAGTTTTTGAACAAATCAGACCGTGGCGACTCGACACGGAGTTTGATGTAGATATTTTAACTTACTCGGTTTATTTTATCTACGAAATATCCAGCGCAATGTTTCATTATAGAGTTTTAGTAGATCGTTCCGGTACCTCCGATACTCCCGATAACGATACCCGATAACGATACGATGCGTGAGCAAAGGCTGCGGCGTAGTATCGGGTGTCTTTATCGGAGTCATCGGAACGATCTACTAAAACTCTCTATTAACATGCACAAATATAACGTTAATATAACGAAATGTTCCAATTTTACTAAATATAACTGGAACGCGTTCCTTTCGAACCTCTGGAACTTCGGTTGGGAACTCGTTCCAATATTGAGAACGAACGAGGAACGAGATCGTGTTCCCGCTTTGAAAGAACGTGTACAACACTGAACTGAACTAATTGCGAGGGGTGGACGTTTATCGCGCATGCTACGCTCTCTATGGGCCTCTATTCAAAGTCCTAACGTCAAACACCTTCTGCGCTATCCGTTAGCGCGCTATGAGCTCCCCCATTAAGCCTTGAGGCCTGCGTGAGGAGCAACGCATCGCCATTCGAGAGACAGCTTCGCCCTTCATTGCTTGCCTGCTGCCACGGGCTCCATGGGTCATGCTTAGTTCAGCTGCTTATGCTTTCTTTCACATCCTCCTAGTCGCGCCGAACAAAGGCATCGTGCTCCGGTTCGCATGGTCCGGGGTTTGTTTCCCGCTGAGGTGCTCGGTAAATGAAGCTTGTTACGATTAATTAGTCCCTAGTTGTTATTGCGTATGATTAATTTTGACTAAGTATGCATTGCCTGTTCTGGGCTCTGTATACCTTATGTTGCCTTAACCTCGTCTGCAACGTTTTTTTCTTTTCTTTTTTTTGTAACCCACGAGAGTAATGCTTTTTCGCGTAAAATCGACCTCATAAAAATCTTTCTGTGCAAACATTAATTACGAACGTACGTGTACCTGGACGAAGGAACATGTGTCCGTACACGCGGATGCCCGCATGTACGTTTCAAATCAAGCGAAAAAACTATATACGCATGTCTTGCGCAAATAAAAACCGTGCTCAAAAAACACGCGCTTTAATAGAAAACACAAACACGCACTAACACAGACGTGCGCACAAAATTTCACTATGTACACACGCATCTCCTTATGCACATACCCATGGACACATTCCCCTTTGCCTGAAAATACACGCAGATACGGACACAAAAGGAGTGCGCCGCAAGAACAGAGAAAAGTACAGACGTACAATACCCACACACTTGGACGCCGGAAACTCTAAGATAGTTTGGAGAAACATAATATTTATTTATTTTTAGGACGATACGCAACGTTGAAAGGTGACCAGGAAAGGAATGATAACGAAATGACAAATCTAAAACACGATTGAACTACCACACGAAAGAAACCACAATATACAAAAGCAATATCACAAGAAAGCCACCCACACAATCATTAAAAGATTAAGAACATTAAGAAATTAACTTAGCTAAAAACAATCAGCACACATTGTAAGCGATTTGGTTTGAAATAAACAATTTTTGTAAGATCCTCACGGATATGTTGCTGGAATCGATATCTTGCCAACTCAACGTTTTTGGTTGCCGTAATTTCTTAAGATTTGTTAAGATAAACAAAAAATGAGTTTCCCCGGGTTCCTTAGTTCGCGTTGGATACTTATATGTTGACGATAGTAATTCCTGGAGAAGGGGAACAAGAATGACAAAGGAGAAAAATAAATCTCCAAACACAGCTAGGTGTCTGGTGCGCGATCGAAAAAATCCACCTGGTCTTTGTATCGAACCAGGGACCTCTCTATTTCGAGTGGGCCGCTCTACCAACTGAGCTAGCCAGTAGTTAGACGTCAGTAGAGCGAACGGGGTTTGTCAGCTACCAACAGGGCTCAACGGCCTGCATCTTTAAGTTTATGATGATAATGCAATTAATACAAAGGTGCAAGCGAGCTGGACAACAATGACGATAATAATCTCCGGAGAATGGGAACAGGGGGGGGGGGGGGGGGGGGGGACAAAGGACAAACACAAATATGAAAACACAGCTAGGTGGCTGGTGCGTGACCGAAAAATTCCGCCTCGTCCTGGTATCGAACCAGGGACCTCTCCATTTCCAGTGGAGCACTTTACCGCCTGAGCTAACCAGGAGTTAGACGTCAGTGGAGCAATCTAGATATATCAGCTTAAGTTGTCCAGCTCGCTTGTACCTTTGCATTAATTGCATTATAATCATTACCTTAAAATGCAGGCCGTTCACCCCTGTTAGTGTTAGACTGATGGCAACTGATAAAACCCGTTTGCTCTGCTGACGTCTAACTAATGGTTAGCTGAGTTGGCCCAGCGCTCCACTGGAAATCGGTAGGTCCCTGGTTCGATACCAGGACCAGGCGCATTGTTTCGGTCGCGCACCAGTCACCTAGCTGTGTTTGGAGATTTGTGTTTGTCCTTTGTCCCCCTTTTTCCCCTTGTCCAGAGATTATTATCGTCTATATTGTCCAGCTCGTTTGTACCTTTGCATTAATTGAATTATGACTTTTATATTTCCGGTGTTGATTTCGCTATCTTTTCGAGGATGCATTGGTGTAGAATTAGTTTCTATAATATATTTTCTAAATCACTAATCGATATTCAATTTCAGTATTACGAACGCTTCTTGGTATCTTTTTGCAACATATATTTTGTAGGTAAGTATGTGTAGTAGTGCCCCACATAAGATGACCATCATTTAATTGTAAAAAAAAAATGAATTATGTAACCTTAACTTTGTTCGGAGTGGTAAGATGTGTTTATGAGGATATACAATACCGACTATACTAGACAATTTTGGCTACGATAAGATAAACATTTTCGTCTCATGACAGGCTTCCTTGAAAGACGACGCCTAAAGTTTTAAACGTGGAACGATTTAAATTTTATAAAAACTTAGAAAAACGTCCTTAGTTATGTTGACATGCTTATTTATTTATTTTTTTGTCGGAAGAGAACTGCTTTCGTTTTATTCGCGTTTATTTTTCAAAGCATTATATTTACTCTAATATAAAACTTTTCCAATATTCCGCTCGCATCATCTGTACGTTCCGAGGCGTCATCGCCGTTAAAAAGTATGCTCGCGTCATCGGCATAAATAACAAAATGAGTTGATTGACTAATATTTACTATGTCATTTATATATATGTTGAATAAAGAAGGCCCAAGAATGCTCCTTGGGGAACGCCTGATTGGATTGGTTTTATTTTAGATGAATAATAATTGGGGTTGTGTGAATATTTATACAGCGTGTAGTTGGTCAGCCATTTCAAAGTTGCGACGAGCCACTCGCTGTAGATGGGCAATTTAAATGAATGACCATTGATATGAACATGCTGTCTACGGGAGGATAAATATACGAATGTCAAATCTGTGAGACTTTCCCACAAAAACCATACATATCTATTTTTTATAAAAATTTACGATGTAGATAATCCAATGCTATTGAAATCAATAGATACCCCATTCACGAGTTTTTTTTTTTTTTTTCTAGGAATAAAATATGTTTGCTTAAGAAGTGCACGTTCTGTAGATCTTTGTTTGCGAAAACAAAATTGCGGCGTATACAGGTCGGTTAGTAAACAGAGGGTAAATATGTGTGTCAAGAAAGGAGAAATAATATCAATTATATATTTACGTGGTGTTATCTGTAAACCATCGAAGTCCCAACATTTACTATTTTAATTCATTAAAGACAGAGGTAACATCAGAACTAATAACAGGCGGAAGAAACATGGAGTGATAATTTCAAATTTAGAAGCACCTGACTCGGAACTTTATTTAACTATTCTTACAAAATACTTATTAAGCACATTTCCTAGAACTTCTCCGGGCACCTCCTGATCATTGCAGTTAAGCTGTTTGACTTGTTTCTGGGTACATGAGCGACCTTAGACACAGCTTAATTTTCTCCATACAGCGTCGACTTTGTTATTAAATGAAAGAGGAGAGCTTCGAAACTACGTTTCTCTTACATTTCGCTGTTCTTTGTTTAGTTGGTTTAGATTAGGTATAAACATTGCAAGTTTTTCAGTTTCCCTTGTTTTCACAAGTTTTGTTTTTTTAGAGCAATTTATTTCGATTTTTTGTGAGTGATTCTTTTGTAATCCAAGGTTTGCGACCCTTTTAAAAGTACCTAACGTTCTGTATGGACAACAACTTTCACGATGTTTCTTTGTTTATTAGTTTGCTAAAAAAAAACAAGTTATATGCATTATCTACGTTCGTTTTTTGAACTACATCGGTTCAGTACAAAGCAAGATAGTTTCTGCCTGAAACCTTACAGGCTATCAAGTGTTCTATCCTGGAACTGTGCCCTTAACTGATTTTTTTGTAGCTTCCTTTTTATTTACTCACAGATATATACCCAAATGGTCGCGTATATTGGCTATTACCACACAAGATTTACCGCCGTATTCTTAAACGCAAATTGACTCGACACTCTACTCGAAGCTCAATTTGAGGGTGGTTTTGCGATTCATAAACATATCTTCACTCGAAACTCCACTCGACTTGAGAAATACTCCAAAAATTACTCGAGATCTCGAGTCTTAGCTGGAGCTACCTTGAAGCGGCATTCGAGAGTGGCAGTGGAGTTCAGTCATGGCGGCCGACGCGTCGTTCACGGTTTTCGTCGACTTCGTCCTGCGCGTGGATGAGCTCCTTTATGACGGCCGAGACGACGTGCCTAGTCATCGTTGCAGGGACAGGCTCAACCCACTCGAACATTTCAACGACCGCAAATTCCTCATGCGGTACAGCTTTAGAAAGACGACCGTGGTGAGCCTCCTCGAGTCCCTGCCGCTGGAGGCGAGCGAAAGCGATCCCGGTCTGCCGATCTCTCTGATGCTGTAGCTCCTGACTGCTCTGAGGTTTTATGGAGCCGGAACTTTCCAAATAGTTACGGGGGACCTTGTGAACGTCTCGCAACCAACGGTTTGCCAGGTGGTCGAGCGAGTGTCGCGGGTCCTGGCTACCTCTCTCTTCCCCCGCCTGGTTAAATTCCCCGAGGGCCACGCGGCCTTCGATCAAAGGATGCTAGAGTTTTACGAGGTCAGAAACAGGCGTCAGTGGGTGCATCGACAGCACCCACGTCAAAACAAAGGGACCTGGCGGTCCCAATCGCGAGGTCTACAGGAACCGAAAGGGGTTCTTCTCAATCAACGTGCAGGTAAGTTCACCTTAGTTGTTCGTTTGTGCTATTACCTAACAACCGCAAAGTAATAATTAAAAAAAAGGCAGTGATACGCGGTGCCGCACGTGACGCTCGGAGAAATTGCGACCGATATGGACCAGAACTTGTAAACAAGTACGTATCCTTCAAAACATTTTTTTTTTGGGGGGGGTGGGGGGTTATTTTGCACAATATCACTCACTCAAATTTCCTTCAATCGCACTTTGTGAAAAAGCTTGGAATGAAGCTACTTTTAAGCGTAATTAAATTAAATGAAATTGCCAGGATGCTCTATAGCATGTTAATTTAAAAACTCTTACGAATGCACTTCATATGCTAACCAAAGTAGAAATTTCAGCTTGAGCACTTTTGTTTCCACATGACGGCAACCCACTCACCAATGTTGCATTTTCTCGTCCACAGGCCCAGGCTCCAACATTTATCTCGTCGCTATCTGGCCAGGCTCCGTGCACGACAGTCGAATCTTCGACAACAGTCGTGCACGGGTCCTTTACGAGCACCGGCGTGTTCCTGGCCTGCTGCTCGGAAATGCGGGATATGCCTGCATGTCGTTTCTCCTGACGCCCCTCACCAGCCCAGGGGCAGCCAACAGCCCAGAGGACAGGTAAGTACTAGTCTGTTGGAGGAGCATGAAAATCAGAACAGCGAACAAGGCGCAATGCACTAGCCACAATGTGTCCTTTGGTTACTACTGTCTCCGCAATTCTCTGTCATAGCCCGATTTGTTTTACCATTGGGCCTTTGCGTTGCAAATCAAATGGCGCTATCCACTTTTCTGGTGACGAAGTCTTTTCAAGGGTGCACAGCATGTAACACGTCACAGTTTTGTCTCCTTCTTTTCTCGAGAACGTTTGTTGCCAATAGAGGTCGGTCGGTGTCAGTTGCTGGTGCGTCGCAAGTTGCAGTAGGGCCAAAGATTTCAGTAAAATAGACTATAATGCAGAAACCACCCACCAAAATCACACTGTATGCTCAACAGTAGCCTCAACAAGTAATAGAAAATGCCAAAACTGCAGCTAGCACAGACGGGTCCACTGTACAGGTGCCTGAACCACACCGATGAGTAGCGACGACTAAACGTGAATATGTAAAGCTCAGCATATTGGAGAATATTATCTGGTTGCAGCAGAGAACTGTATATGCACAACCAACATCACCAATGCTCTTTCACATAGGTACCGAGCAGCGCATCTCAAAACAAGAAACTCGAAGGAACGAGCATTTGGTGTGTTCCAGAGTCGCTTCCCATGCCTAGATATGAGGCTGCAGTATAAGGAGGAGAGGTCAGCCATTATAATTACCGCCTGTGCTGCTTTGGCTCGCCAACGGAATGAGCCCTGCCCATCTGCTCCACCTCCTGTCACCAGTCCCTCGACGACGCCGGAGGCCCCACATCCTGCCTTCGCCTCCAGAGCCAGTCGACACCGTTAACGGCTCGCGGACACGCAGAGGCATCATAGCACTGTCTTTCCAGTAGGGACATTTCCTCAGAAGTTGATAATATCTCATTTTAATCACATTTGGTATTTGATATTCACTTTCTCTTCTTGGTTCGATTTGATATTAGTGTTTCTATTCGGTAATAGTACACCCCTACAATTTTCTTTTTGACTTGGGTAGCAGATGTTTAGTTTTTGCATAGGTTGCTCATTTTGGGAATAAAGTAATGCTTGAATGTTTGTCATGATATCTTGCAGTTGCAATGAGTATTACCAAGTATGATGCATGCAATAGGTCCTGGGTTATTAGAGTGGACGCTGTAATAGCATTGCGGTTCCTCGAGGATGCCCTCGACTATTCCGCGCTTTACGACTTCACTTGACTCGAGAAAAGGTATGCAAAGCTCCCACTGGCTGTTACACTCGTCGGGCGAGACGGGTTAGAAAAATGAAAGACGTTTACAACTCCCTGTAATGCCGAATTAAAGCGCAGCTCTTGAGGAAGACGAGGGAAGGGTACGGTGGGGACGGTATGCCCCTCCCCCTCATCCGTACCCTCTCCTCCTCCCTCCGCATCTACTCCTCCCGTGCTCCTCGCCTCATCCTCCTCTTCTCCTCCTATTTAGCGGGAAAAAATTTCCCCGCTAAACTTAGCGAAAAAAGTTCCCCGCAAAATTTCGCTGAAACTTTTCCCGCTAAATTTAGCGGGGAAATTTTTCCGCTAAATTTAACGGAACGTTTTTTCCGCAGACAAATTTCCGGGCTAAATTTAGCAGATAAATTTCCGCGCTGAGTTTAGCGGAAAAAGTTTCCCCGCTAGATGTAGCGGGGAAATTTTTAAGTCTAGCGGGGAACTTTTTCGGCTAGCGGGGAATTTTTTTTGGCTAAATTTAGTGGGGAGGTTTTTCGCTAAATTTAGCGGGGAATTTCACCCATAATAAAACGCGCGGTGACGTCATCTATAACGTCACTGGTGACCCTCGTGACGCCACACGTGACGTCACGTGTGACGTCATCATGGGAAACGTCCCATAATGCACCGTGCTGTTACGCCGACGCCGCTCAAGCCGTAAAGGGGCACCTAAGAGCTGCGCTCTACAATGGCTTCCGGTTGTTCGGGCTGCACGGCGGCGCCTGTTGCCGAACCAGCCAGGCCTTGTACGCTCGGGGCACCATGCTAGGTAGTGTTTGACCGGCTGCTGAACCAGTGTTTCAGAAAGCAGCGCTGCCTGGCGAAACATTCCAGAAATAGGGTAATCATGCTCCTGATGCGACCAAACACTTGAAATGGCTAAAGGAAAGATTTTAGCGCCAAGAATGTCGAAGCCATACTTCAAGTAGCGGTATGGGGCCCTGCCGTTTCACTGGCTATGAATACGACAGACTGAACGAGATCCACCTGAACTCCATGAGAGTAGTGGCAGAAGCGATGGCCATTGACATATGGGAGTAGGAGAGGGATTACATAAATCGTAACAAAAGAAATCTGAAAAAATGTGATGAAACATAACAATGTTGAGCACATTTTCTCCCTTTATTAAAAAAAAAGTTGACTCGAAGAATTGCAATTCGGCAAAACAAAAAAAATCACAATTAGCACTTGTCTACACAAACTAGTTACTAGATATTTAGGGATGCCACCATCGCCTCAAGATAGCGGTCGGAGGCAACGACAGCACTGGCTGGCTTGTACGCCTGTCGCTGTCGTGAGGGTTCTCCAGCCGTGTCGCCATGTGGGCCCCTGCCGCCCCCACAAGAATGAGGGATGGGCTCATCGGCCAGCTTGTCCGTGGCCCACCTCCTGTAGCAAAAACAGAAAGAATTTGAAGGTGAAGAGTGTAGAAAATGTGCGAGATGAACAATATAAGCTACGTCACAAATCTTCAGAACACCTCTTTGCGAGCTAAAAAGGAAATGAATAGGGTGTTCACGAGAGGGTGGCCAGGCTCACCCGGCCTAAGAACCGCAAAACAAAACCACGAAACATTCAAGAGCTGCGGGAAAAGGGGGGGGGGGGGGGGGGTAAACTTTTGTTTAGAGCAACAAACGAAACTCGAACTAGTTTCACTCTACCCGAGTCAAAAGCAGATCAACTGTACGTAAGGTAGCAGTAGCACAAGACTACCAAACTTCAACCTATCTTTCGATTTCAAGCGCGTTCCATTTCTCTTTTTGGGGAAGAGCTCGCATGACCGGAGGGAGGCGGGATTTGTGTGTGTGTGTGTGTGTGTGTGTGTGTGTGTGTGTGGTGTGTGTGTGTGTGTGGGAAGAGGGGGGGGGGGGTAGGGGGAGAGAGCCACGAGCCGCAGCTTGGCCACCCCCGACTTAGAACCACCTGGAGACCTTTTTATGGGCAACCAAAAGTTGTTACACTGCACATTTATGTCGGCGCTTGGACTCGCTGCCAAAGAGGCGTCTAGTAGTGAGTTGATGATGCTTGCATACAAAATCAGACATGTTAATCGTGAAGAGAATCACAAAGTGGGCGACATTTTTTTTAAGGTTACGACCGTGCATATGAGGTGCTGTCAATAGATGAAAACCTGGACTAGTTAACACAGCCTCCAATTAAGAAATTTATGTGCAAGAAAACCCCTGCTGAAAGCAAAGACTAAAAAGGAGAAAAGCTAGTTGTGGTTCCATGCAATGTATGCCTTGTACTACTGCTCCATTTGTGCGCTGCTTTGCACGTTCGTCTTTTCTTAGCCATTTTTGCTGGGATGGTCCGTCAGCCTGAATGGAAAAGTGCAGTTCCTCTCGCCGCCCGCAGCGTCAGCACAAACTCACTGCACACCCACCCGTGGACACTGCGGGTATACCCGCAGTGTCCACGGGTGGGTGTGCAGCGAAAAAAATTCCCGGCTACACCACTGTGCCGTACCTCTCGCGAGAGGTACGGCACAGTGGTGTAGCCGGGAATTTTTTTCAGAGGGGGTCTGGGGTCCCCTTGGCGTCACGGTGGGGGACAGAGGTGGTGAAGAGTGAAAAGTGGTACCGAAACATTGTCAGACTAGATTTCAGCGGAAGACGAAGGCTGAACCCCCCCCCCCCCCCCCCCTCTTCGGGCTACGCCCCTGGTACGGCACCGTGCTACTTAGGCTGCCGGTGTTTACTGTTAGACATCGAAACTGTTCACCGGCCGCGGTGTCGTCACTCTGCAGATCCCGACGCTATGTTATTTTTCTGATTATGCAGACGATCGACTTACCTGTGGCGTGGATGTCCCTCGTCTCGTCGGACTTCGTATTTTTGTACCTGGATGTTTCGTTTTCCCAACGCTTCTTGAGTTGCCTAGCGCTTCGTGGGCGGACGTTTGGCTGGCTGTTATACTCGGTGCTGCGTTTCTCCCATGCTTTAAGTGTAGCCTCCTTCGAGCAGTTCTTTGTCGTTTGTTTTATAGAACTCCCATGTGTTTCGTCACAAGCGCTTGTAAGAGCGCCTTCTCTGCAGTGTAAATAAAACGGGCCACTGCGCGCGCTTCAGAATCGGCCATTTGCGAGTTGTTGGGGTCCTCCACCAGTCGTCGTGCGAGGCGGCCAAGCGACGCAGCAGGGCTCCACGGAAGACGGCGGGCGGCGATAACACGAACGACGAGATCGACGACTATCGACGAGTCAACGACAGAAGATGTGCAATTCGGTGCCGCTGGGCCAAGGCTCTGGGCACAGCCAGTTAATGCGCTTGATGCCAGTCAATGTGATGACTTTGTCCGTTTTATCGCTCAAACACGTCGAAACTTTACGCTGCCTTAATAAAACTTCGTAGTTCACAAATTCGGTGTTTGGATGGTACGCTTTTCTAAATAACAAGAGCGAATATATTTATTTTTCACGTGAACATTTTGTTTCGAATAAAACGTTTGGCTATATTCTCGCTCCCAGATGTTCTCAAGCTTGTTGGATTGGAAAACGGAATCTCGAGTTTACTCGAGTTCGAATGAGTTCCGATTCGCGTCTGTGGATACCAGTGTCACTTCGAGTGGAGTCGCGCGTCCATACTCCACTCAACTCAAGTCGTGTTTGGAGTTGAGTAGGGGAACCTTTATGAATACGGCGGTTAGTATCTGATCTATCGTAGCTTGTAGTAAAGAGATACATTAAGGTCCATGAACCAGTGGCAAGTCTTAATGGAGTAGTTATCGTATACACAGATCCCCTTGATTTGACTAGCGCATAGAATTTTTTATGCTGTCTTTATTAAAATGTTAATATTGAAGTCGCCTCCAATGGTTATTGTATGTATATTATCATTCGCAAATTAAAAAAAAGCTTTAAGTAAGTAAAAAAACAAAAAAAAGATTCTTTTGGCGGACGATAACGATCCGATATAATACTCTAGCTTATGAATAAAGACAGTATCTCGTAGTTTTTATGACTACAAAAAAACAATGAGTGAGCATGTCACCGGAAATGTCAGCCCTTATCATGATGGCCTTGCCCTCGCCTCGGAATTCCGTACGCGCTCTAAAAAAAGTCCATGCGTCTACTTTCGCGCAAAACACTCGGAGAGCCAATCATCGCAACTTACGGAGGCAGCTCAGCGAATTACGAAGCCGAAAGATATATTTCGGCCAAAAAACGCAGTATGAGTTGTGACATTAAGCAATGCAAAACGTTACGCTTGCAACTCAGACTCGTTTTTCGCTCTAAACGTATGTTTCCGCATCGTCATTCGCTGAGGTGCCTCCGTAAGTTGTTCTGATTGGATCTCCGAGTGTTGCGCGGGGAAGTAGGCGGACGGGCTTTTTTAGAGTGCGGTTTAAAGGGAAGATGAAGCGCTTATGAAACACTCGATTATTTTTAATCCGACTTCAACAATCCCGAATATCACAAAACGTAGGCTATTTCATACCCTTAATACATAAAACGACGCCTATTCAGTCGCGTTGAAACCACGCCACTCCACGGAACCGGGAGAGGGGAGTAAACTGAGAATGGAAAATAATGACGTCAAAAATGTTTCCTCGCGCGTGCTCCTCAGCTCGCAGAGCCAGCGTCGTGCGTCGTCGATACAGATATAGTTGGTGGTTCATGATTCTGAAAGATGCCAGCTGAACGTACGAAAATACACGAAAAGAGAGAGAGAAAGAAAAAAGAGGACAAATACACTGCTGGTCTAGCAACCATTTACTGAAAATCTTCTTCCACACCCTTTAGTTCCCTATTTCGGAAGGGATTGGTGTGTAAGAAGAGACTTATCTTCAGTAAATGGTCGCTAGTTCAGCAGTTCCGAGCATCTTTCTACAGAAGAGGCAGGCACCTCAGCGAATCCGAGCAGCTTACGCGAAGCGGAGGCGAAACTAGGTAAAGATTGCCAGTTGATTTTTGTGCGAAAGATACAATTAGATTCGCGCCTTGTCATTTTACATCGCTTTTAGAGCGATAGCTGTTAGTGGGACAATTCGCCGGTTTCGCGCCGTCGACCGCGCTCCATGTAGTCGGGGGTCATTTTTGGCACTCCGCCAAAACGTTCCACGGGCCACTGATAACAAGATAAGCAGCAAGGGAGATACTATGCATGGTCAGTAAAACAGTCCCCAACGGGCAATATGGCAGCGCACTGGGTGGGTGCCCATGTGACCCAGAATTAGAACAAACAACAATTCTCGGGAGATACACAGATTAAACTGCCTTAGAATTCTACGATACATTCTTTATCAGAAGGCAAGGGAAAAAAATGTGTGTTAGTTCCCTGTCAATGCACCTGACAGACGCAGAGTTTTATTCTCTAAATGAATAGCCAGAAAGATGGTATTAATGGTGTGTGTTCGTTTCAATAAACCTTCAATTGAGAGTGCACTTCTTCCTGTCTACTTCCTTGTCCTCGTTTAATCGGCGCGTTTTGTTTAGCGCGAGTGACTATTTGTACCGAAGTGACGTACGAAAACGCGCTTCCCTCTTACGCAGACAGATGAAATTCTCTACTTAATAAACCTATTGGTTCCAAAACGCTATGGAAGCTTCGTCCGGTGTGTTGCTCGGTTAAATACAAAACGCATATTGGGTTGTGTGTATGTTTATACAGCCTAGAACTTGGTCTGCCTCAACGGGCGACGAGTCTCCCAGCTGTAGATGAGCAATTTAGCCAGTGAAGTACAACCGCTAGCCTGGGGTTTTTAACGTGCACCACGCAGTAGTGATACACGATCGCACGCCGGTACGATGCTCATCCAGATCGAAACGGGCAGGGGTGGGGATTGAACAAAACACATATGTGGACTATATATGGTGCGCGCTCGCACCTTTACCGTTCATTCAGTCCATCTGCTCCGAAATGACTCCGACGTCCCACCTCAGCTGTCGCTGTGTTTTACCTTACGGGTTGCTTAAGAGTTTACAATTTTTATGACGTCATAGCTCGACCAACCAATGACGTTCGGCGGCGGCAAGCGGCTGCATGTTTATCGATATTTTTCACGTTTAGTGTCGTTTCGAGGACAAATGACTGTGGCATTTAGATTCTCCAGGCAGAAATACGTCAAAAAGAAGCATTCACTAATTTTCTGAAACCGGTTAAGCTTTTTTAAAAAAAGTAGCGGTTATACATTAGGGTAATCTTAAAAAGACTGTATATATAGCATCAGCGAACCACTTCTCGGAAAGCATGATTACATCAAACGAAAAGTTGAACTGATCTAGGAGTAATTCAATCTCGTCCGTTTAATTTCGCGCTGATCGAGCGTTAAGGTGAAAACATTTAAGAGAGTTTATGTACTTTTGTCGTAAGAAAGCTTTAGATTCGAAGGGAGTAAACGTCACTTTTGGTGTTCTGGTCATGCAATAAACTGGCTGTGTTAGCCATTGCATATCGAATCGAAGGATCACGTTTGCGTTTAAAGTAAGAGAGATCGGCGACCTCGTTGTCTGGTTTGGAAAAAGACGGGGGTTTCCCCGCAGGTTTGCCGAATTGATGGGGGTTTTAGTGCCGCGGCAGATGGGCTGCTAGACGACTTTGAATGAGATACTTTTTGTTTGATCTTTAATAGGAGGCTCTAAGGGACCCCTTACCCAGTTTAACATCGGCCCATAAATCAGCAACGAAAGCTCTTGTACGTCGTGGGGCCGGATTCCGTGAAGGACGAATCTCGATCAGCCGTTGACACGCGAACGTGCTGGACTTGGAGCTTCCCCAGTGTGAGTGAGGCACGCCGTTCAATAGACGTCCTGACATTTAGCCCAAAGCTCTGCTGTGTGCGACGCCGTCAAAATGATTTGGGTCAACATCTGAAGAAGCTATTGTCTTCTTGCGAAACATCGGCTGACATTTGGAGACTTCAAGAAGTGTCCTCTTCAAGTATTTAATGCCAACTTTCACTGCTCTCGTGTTCTGTCTGTAATCTTTCTTTTTTTTGTTTTTCTACACTGACGCACCCTGACGAAGAAGGAAAGAATGCATCTATGCACACAAAGCTGGGCTCCAGCATGCGAACTTTCCCCTTTGACAGTTCTGCAGGAAGATTGAGCTCGGGCCATCGCTAGCGCCAGAGAGCTGTGATTGAGCGTGGTCCTTAAGAATACACTGAACGACACGTAAGGGCTTCCAGTTGCCCTCCATTCAAAACGTACCTTTCTGCCGTTTTTTTTTTATGTGTGTGTTTTGATTACGCGAGTGCGCTTTTTCACGTTATGAAAGAGCTCTACAGATTATTAAAAATATAAAAGGCCCGCACTAGATTCAGGGCCTTTTCACTGTTGCTTCTAGCGGCTATAAAAGTTATATGGACTTCTAAGCGGATGTCATCGTGGACGTCATTTTTTGTTATATATTTGGTGGCGGCACACTTTTATCGTTCCATTTGTGTATGATGGCTTCCTCGGGAGTTGAATGCATTGGGAGGGACTTGTAGTAGTGGTGAAGTCAGGGAACAATTTGCGTTACACCGGCTGCCGTAAAACTGAAGGAATAATTTAGACGTGTAAGGCGAAGGCAGAATGTCCTGTTGAACCTTAGGATATACGGTAGTTGCCACGACGCTTTTTCGTTATTTTGTTCGTCGTCGTTGCCGGGAGCTGGATTGAATGCTTTGATAATGTATGTCGACGCCGTCGTTTCTATTGAGTGTAATGTAAAGGTAAAATAAGAACCGAGAATTTAAAAAAAATATGTATTTCAAATTTTTTGTTTAGAAAATGGGGATAATAAACGTTATAAATATTAAGTTCTTCCTGTAGCATAAAAAATTAATTTTTTTGTGTGTTAGGATACGTAAATATACCGTAAATTCCCTACATATTGCCACATACAACGTAAGGCAAGAGTAAAAATAAATACATACATTCATTAACATAATCGAATCTTCCCAAGAAAACCAAATATCATAATCGTAGAATTGATATGCGCATTAAAGAGATTATCAGTGATATTGCGAAATACATGCTCGGCATTTTGGCTTCACTCGGGTGTGACTCTTTTGGTCACATTTTGTTTTTTCTATGTGAAAATAAATAATTTGACAGTTCCACTTATAACAGCTCAGCAGGTATTCATAACAATTTAAACATGCGAGACAAAATTAAAACCTCCCGTATGTAACATTGATCCCTCAATATCTCACAAATTGTTTCCCTTATAAAAAAAGTACTAAGAAAAAGCCCGGCTTTGGTCATTCCAAACTGTCCAGAGGGTTGTAGATCAACTTCGTAACGTAGATTTAGAAGCCTTAAAAATCCTCTGACTTGTTTATATGAAAACACGCGAGGCTGACTCCAGTGACAAAACGTACATATATCGATGGCACGTCGCACTGCACTTTAGCGGATGCGCGCTTATCAAAAGGCCGCAGGACCAAATAACAGGCGACGGAAACCATCGTATGATAACAATGCTCCGAGCAAAGAGTGGGCTGGTATCGTTGTGACCTTTTTCCTGGGGTAGCCCGTCAAACAAACAACGATGATGTTCGTCAGCTTGATAATGGGACTAAATGAAAGAGAAAGACGGGGGGAAAAAATACAAAGCCTGCCCATGAAGAAAGGAGGGACAGCATGTGCCCAGGTGCACGTCTCTCCTCCTTCCCTCTTTTGGGCCTTGTTTTTTTTTTTTTTTCATGAATATTCGCGTCTTCAGCGACCTATAGAGGACGCCACTATCGAGAAAGTATGGCGGTCTAAAACAGGTCGTGCCTGGCCACGTGACAGCTCAACGCACAACGCTGGGGCATCAGCAAGCAAGCATTGTATTCAATTGGTTTGCCCCGCTTTGTATCCCCAACGTTTCAAACCTGCGGCAATGTGTTGGCGTAAGAAAGCTTCCAAAGGCTTAACTTTTTTTTTTTTTTTCAGGAAGCGATGAAAGGACTGCCTGCTGTCCTTCCACGGTGATGAACGTTGATGAACGCGGAATTCCTGGTTCCCGCGGTTGCGTAGGTTGCGTGCAGAGCAACTTGGGATGAAGCTCATACAACAGTTACGACAGAGTCACCGGGACAACTTTTCTATTGCGCGAACAACTCACAACATGTAATAACGGAAGCCACAAGAGACGAGCAGAAATCGCGAAAAGATGTGATCCGGCCAGTTGAGTGTTGTTTACGCTAGGTGCCATTCGTTTTGCTAGAGTCGCGAAATGCACATCTCCTCAGCCCATTCGTCTTATTGGCAGTAAGGCGGATAGTGCTTGTGTCGTATCGCTTCACGGGCGACTACTATACACCTTGACGACAAATATAATTTTCCTCGCTTAAAACAACTACATGTTCCCCTTTTCGTTCCATACAAAGTTATACTTTGTTCTGTAAAGAAAGTCGAATAGTGGGAAATTTTTGTCTGAAATGTTTACGAGGCTATTAGCCGATTACACTGACGCTCATCTCCCATGATCATTGGAGCCGATGGCTGGCTACATCATACAGCGGCCGAAGTGATCTACCGGGCTGTGAGAAAATTAATCCCGGCTTTTCGGCCCGTATAAATGAACTGCGGAGAAAGCTAAAACTCCACCTGAATGTAAAGCTAACGGCGGGTATGGTATGCGAAAGTATGAGAACATGACATAAAAAAAAAATAAAAGGAAATACAATATTTCTGAAATCTTAGAATTGTTACGACTAATTAGCTTTGTACAAACTTTCGTGAGAAGGGGCCTGAGGAAGTTTCTCAGATCGCATCAATATGACAATAACGATACGCGGTGGATTTCTCTTTTAAATAAGTAATCAAAGATCGCAACGCACCGAGGTTATCTCAGGCGATGGGAGGAACATGTTCCGAAACCAGGACTACTGTCAGCCAATAACAAGTGAAGGCTCCTCGCGTCTCCGACCGGTAGACCCGCGGAGTGATGTCTCGAATGCGGGCGCTCATCGCCCGGACAGCCCGAATACCCGGACTTCGGCGATTTTGTTTTAGTCAGTCGTACCGTCGTGTTAGTAGCATACCATCCCAGCCATCGCTTCGTCGCACCATGGCTCTTCCTAACCTGACGCCGATGATTCGGCCCGGCGAGCGCGCGCTCGAGATCAGACCAGCAGACGACCGGACAGATCACTCCCATGAAAGACGAAAAAAAAAAAAGAAATATTGTGCGTTGTTTTTTGAAACGATTATTGCAGTACTATGTTCCCCCTCCACGAAAAAATTAACATTTGTCTCATACTCTTATTTTCTCTTACCCTTTACCAAAAACATACACATTTTGTAATAACATCATTTGCAAACTCCACGAAATGTTGCGTTTTCATTGGTCACGTGTCATCCTGGCTGCCGGAACATGCTCCACGCATCGCCTGAGATAACCTAGGTGTGTTGCGATTTTTGATTGCGTTTTTAATAGTGAAATCGGCCGTGCATGATTGTGATTTAGAAATTTCTAGGATGCTCAGGTCCCACAGAGTGAGTTACCGTATTTACTCGAGTAATAGCCGCACTGTTAATGAAGAAAACTTGAGGGTTCGCTTTCCACGGGGCACGCGGCTTGCCAATCACTGCAATCGACAGCATGATTCCGGCTGTTTGCAGGACAGAGATTACGTCTTCGCGCGAAGATACCATCTGTGAAGGTTGCATTTGTATGGAGACTCGCGTTCTTAATCTAGTTATTCGCTAGGTTATTTATGCGCAACGCGATGATTGGCTGTATATGTGCTTTGTGGGAAAGTAGACACAAGGGCCTGTTTCATAAGTAGTGCGGCTATTACTCGAGTAAATTCGGTATCACCAAATTTAGGCGATCTCAGAAAACTCCTCAGGACCTCTTTAACGGATCGCCGTTTCAATCCTCCCTTCTATGTCTT
Source organism: Ixodes persulcatus (assembly GCA_013358835.2). Classification (NCBI taxonomy): domain Eukaryota; kingdom Metazoa; phylum Arthropoda; class Arachnida; order Ixodida; family Ixodidae; genus Ixodes; species Ixodes persulcatus. The sequence continues at coordinate 235,248 of JABSTQ010011347.1, read as the reverse complement.
CCTTGATGTTTTGTCGAAACTGACGCCACAATAAGAACATTATATTATCGGCTCAAATCTAGGACTACATTTTATATATAAACCTGGCGCACATAAATTATTGCGAGACATCTACTCATTGCGACGAACCAAGCGAGCCCAACAAATGGCGATACCGCACACACGATGAAATCTGGACCGTTTACGATTTCCAGCAAAACAAAAGTGGAGAGTCACTGAATGCGATCTGCGAAGGGAGTTCAGGCAAAAACAAATATAAAAAATATAAAAATAAATATAAAAGAAAAAACTGCCAGCGATGTGACACTGAGCATGGTCAAACGTCACTTTCATCAATCAATCAGTTTCAATCAGATTATTTTTTCTTTCAAGGGGTACATGGTCCTTGAAATGGTACCTTGGCGCAAAAGGCGATCGTGTCGCCTGACTGGGCACCAAGGTCCAACGGGGGGGGGGGGGGGGGGGGGGGAGGCAAAGTCTAACAGCAACAGCACTAAGGGCCAATCTTCGACAAGAGAAAAGATACGGATACAAGATAAAATGGATACACACACACATACACACAAGAGATAATGGTGCACACATAATATAAAATTGTAAATAAGGAATACTAGCACACATTGATGTTGTTTATGTAAACATTGTCGTAAAAAACAAAGATTAAAAAATGATATAAAACATCAAGCAAAAAATAAATAAATAAAAATAAAAAAACACTTCGGTAAAAAATCATAAAAGTGAAGAAGCTATATTACACATTCATAAATTCCAGGCACATATAAAAATAGCAATCTGGCATTGTCCACACAATAAAATCTAAAAATAAACGTGCCCACAAGGTATACAAGATTTGTAATAAAAGAGGATGCACAAAAAATGCACTTACTGCCTCTATGGGTATCCGACTACACATTCTCCGAGTTCCTTTTGTATTTTGCTGGCATTGGAACCCTAAAGCCGGGATCGGGTCACACTGCTCAAACATCATACAAAAAGCCAGTCTGCAAACACGTGTCACCGCAACATCCGTTGTTCAAATGCTGCGGGCCAAGTTTTCTCCTTGAACTCATTGCCATGCGGCATTCGAAGCACGGATCTCGCGTTGACTCGCCTTCGAATGTGTATGCAGACTGTCTTTTGTATGATGCACAAGCAGTGCGACCCTGGGCTAAGTGTTTTCGGGAAATAAGGCGCTTCACATTTCTCGTATAGACGCATTGCACACGCGCCAGATTACAGCAGCCATGGCTGACCTTCTCGGGTCTTACCCAGATGCCAAGACAGTGAATCTGACGTTGGCAAGTTTCCACAAAGAGCCAATGCTGGGCAGAAGGACACAGTAGAATCAAAAATGGCAATAACCTGCCCTGCTGTGATAATAATGATGAAAGGAAGTAAACGTAATAAAAACAAACACAAATAAACTGAAGGTCGGTTATGGCGGCGCCCATGCACAGCTGCCTGAAAGCGTCTATATATACGGCGTGCAAGTTCTTCTGTTCTTCGCGCACCTCGTGCCTTTGTTAACCCCCCCCCCCCCCATACACACACACACACACACACAAATACGCCCACGAGTTTGTGTTTCCGCCCGACCTCAACCAATGATGGCGAGTGCTTGGCTGCCTCGTCACCGCGCGTTTCCGGCGGATTCTGTATGTTGCCTTTTGATTGGTGTGACCATCCTTGCGTTCCGATGCGCGAAAGACGGATAGTGGAACACTTGCTGGCCGTCTATAGTCACGGACAGCTAAAAAACACAGGGCGTGGCGGAGTATTCTCGCACTTCGTGATTGGCTCTTTGGCAACCTGATCGGCTCATGCTGCAATCTGATTGGCTGAAGAGCTATAATGAGACGCTCGGGACATCCTACACCCAGCGTTTCTTAAGCTCTCAATCACATACACTCTAAAAGAAGTCTGTGCGTCTACTGTCATACACGCCACTCGGAGAGCCAATCACCGCAACTTACGGAGGCAGCTCAGCGAATGACGATGCCGAAACACATGTTAAAGGGGCCCTGCAATGACTTTTTTACTGGTTTATAATTTGCACCGAACCTGAGCGCACTGAACGTAGTAACTTAATGAAACTTTTCTTTTCTCAAATTTCGCTTTATTTTAAAAGTTATAGGCAAATTAGAATTACAAAAACAAGCAAAAAATAACCTCCTTTATGACGTCGTAGGTCCTGGCTTGAGTGGCCGTGAACTAGAGGAAGGATAGTGGGCTCATCGAGCGTTCACGGCTGCCGCACTCCGTGTCGAGGGCTCGAGATGGCGCCACTAAAGCATGTTTTGGATAGGCTGTATGAAGCGGGCGGCCAGGGCGGCTCGCATTACATTTGCTGCGCGATTAAAGACTAATTCGGCATAACACTTCATTGGCCACAAACGACAGCAAACACGGGGTAAAGAGCAGTTCAGAACGGGAGCCACTTCGCGCTGCCATACCGCCAAATGGCCAAATCGCCAACCAAGCCCGCGCCGAAGGCCTTCGGAACGCTCGGAAGCGGTCGGATGCTCGAGCCGGAGCGCCGCCGCGTACACCGGGATTTTTCTACGCTCGCCGTTTGTCGGGGCCTCATCCCACTAGCCCTTTCTAGTATGGGCCGTTTTTTCCGCAGCTTGGTGGCAGGTACGTCGACGGATCATTTCTTGTTTCCGTACTTTACAAACTGCATTTGTTTCTTTTCTGATCTAAAATACTGAACAAAAACTAGTTTCATACATAATTGAAACGGTTCGCGACACTTATATTTTGTATCTCGACTAAAAAAAGCTTTTAGCGGCTCTGACCAGTAGTAAGCCCAGGACCAAAGACGTCACATTTCGCGCGCTTTCGGCAACGTGGGTCGCCCTCGTAGGCGGAGGAGGTTTCCGCGTCGTCCGGTTAAAATATGACGCACTGATATTTAGTTACTCTCTTCATGCCCGCTGGCTTTCCCGAACACCAAAAGACGTGGAAACCGCAAAAAAGGCAGACGCTTAAATATGATTGCAGGGCCCCTTTAAGACCAAAAAAACGCAGTCTGAGTTGTAACATTAAGCAACTCAAGCGTGACGTTTCGCATTGCTTAATGTCACAACTCAGACTGCGTTTTTTGGTCTAAACATATGTTTCCGCATCGTCATTCGCTGAGCTGCCTCCGTAAGGTGCGGTGATTGGCTCTCCGAGTGTTGTGCGTGAAAGTAGACGCACAGACATTTTTTAGAGTGTATACTGTATAGAGTGCGTATATGTAATAATAAGTTTCACCTGACCGGAAAGGCAAACAGCTCTGTGACGTCGGCGTTCCAGAGCTGGACGTACCCGTTCGCGTGTAATCATATTTGTCTCGTTGGTCAAGCGTAAAGACGGCATCCGCGAGCGAGCACCCGAATCTGTTTGTTCCGCCTGCCGACGAGCGACAAAGGAGCGTCGTTGCATCCGTACCGTGACTGCTGGACCGATGTCCACGAGGTCGTGCATGACTGCCAGGGCCATCGAGGAAATGGGCGGCTTAGTACGTTGCAGACGCAGCCAAGGTCACCGGCAGCATCGGGGAAAGCGGCGGACACGGGATCACTTTTGCCTGCAAGTTTGAATTTTGAAGCTACGGTATATGAATCGCTCCTGTGTGAGCCAAAACCGGGTGTGACCATTGGCGACGTGCCCCACCAAAGGCGGCGCTGTGATCGGCCTCAGCCCGATTAGCCAGGCGCGCAGTATGAAGTCTTGAGTAGGATGAATTTTCTTCTCATTTACGGGAATAAGAAAACTGTCACACTCACAACTTTGACGATGTTGTTTTAATGACACGATGACTACAGGCTTAAGCCCATCATGCTTTTTTACATAGATTAACGAAACTGTCGCTGGTCATCAATATTCCTGGTCGTGACCTCACAGCTACTCACAGCGCCTCACAGATAGGAATCATGAGAGTAAGCCACCAAAATATCTCACCGTAACAGGCTGCTTCGCATAGCACCGCTTTCCTACGTTGAGGCTGGTTTACACAGCCCCATTTTCTCATGTTACGTTACATTACAAAAGCTTACGTATAAGCCATCGGGACATATGTGCTTCTTAAGCGTGGCTACCAGTTTAAGGAGATAGCCTGTCAAGCGAAATTCGAGGCGCAAATGTTTCGGTGACTTATACGTAACTTATCGGGACCATAACATTAATTTTCGGCTGGGACAAATTGGGATTTTACTGATCGCATATCGTTTAGTGCACCAAAATAAAACTACGACGAAGCATAGAAAACCTGAAGCCTGCTTTTCGGTGGAAAATTTTTGAAGTATAGGTATTTCTTATCTTTTGAAAGTTCTCCCATAGAGTTATATACACAAGGGAAAGAGCGTAGACAGAGGCCGGTTCGCGGCCCAGATACACCTGCAATCCCGTCCGCGAAGCGGCGCTACAACGAAAAGCAGTCTCAAAGGTTACTGTTTAAAAATACTCCCACTACAAATTATAGTGCTTTAATTTTAAGAATTTAAAACTCTCATAGATGTCGACTCGGCTCCCCGTTAGGCAGCTTTGCACGGGGTGCGTGCCACGTGAGAAGAAGAAGACGACGACTGACTGTCATCTCAGATGGAACGCTACGGTGTAGGCCTCAGGACTAACATTCTACTTTTAACTTTGACCTGTATTCCTTCCGCTATTACATATATAACATTGGCGACGAGGTAAAGAAACAAGCGACGAAGGCAACGGGGGACTAAGCGAACGCGCTCAGCCAGCAAGGTACGAGGCGGCAGCCAGGACATTTGGCACCATCGGCGAGTTCGTGCCGGGTACCGACGCAACATGGCCTTTGTACCTGAGCGACTAGAGTTATACTTCATCGCGAACGACCTCTAGGCGGCCGTGAAGAAGCGTGCTGTGTATGCACGCCGCACGGTCTGCGGGGTGGCGGCGTACGCCATCATTCGTTCTCTCTATTCTCCGACTCTTCCGCCCGACACAAGTTACGAGGATATCGTCTTGAAGCTGACGGTTCACTTTAACCCTAGGCCGTCCGTTATTGTGCAGTGGTTTCAGTTCGGGAAACACGGCCAGTGGCCGGGTGAGAGCATCGCTGACTACATCCGCCGAGCTTCGTTGGCTGTCGGAGGAGCACTGCGACTTCGGGTCGACGCTGGACGTTATGCTCCGAGACAGGTTGGTCTGCGGTCTCCGGGAAGAATCTTTTCAACGGATTTCCTGTGATTCACGGTACCTGTCTAACTAACTGCTGAAACTGTCTTTTTTTCATTTGGCAGAGCTGCCCCTCTCAGAGGAGCAAAGCGAAAAACCCTATGCTACGCGTCACAGGGGGCACGTGGGGCGGAATCTGGCTATGTTCTACGCCGAACGCCGAATGAAATCCAGAGTTCAATCTCTCCCACTGCCTGTTTCGATTTGGATAGGCCTGTTGCCATGTGTTGCTGTTTGAGGTAGGAAAGGAGGAGGGTTGGTGTGTGTGTGTGGGGGGGGGGGTAGAGCGTGTCTGCCGGGATGCTAGAATAAAGTGCAGCTACACGGTCCGCCAGACGCGACCATGGCCTGAAAAAAACCGTGGTGTTCCATTATGCAGGAGGAAGGGTCCCTCACAAGCGTCTGTCTCTGCGCGCTAATGCCCGTGTCCCACTAGAGCGACATACAGAAACAAAAGACAACGACAAGCCTCAAACCAGAGTCTTTCGCGATTTGAGAGGCTTTATAGAATAAAGGAGGCTATGCTCAAACACGAGCATCATGCACGCGAGGGTATCTTTGGCAGGCTTGCTGTCGCTCGTGCTTACTTCACGAGCACCGAACGACTAAACGCCTGCCAAAGGTACGATCGCGAGCATGCCGCATGGGTTTGAGGCTTGTCGCTGTCTTTTGTTTCTGTCTGTCGCTCTAGTGGGACACGGGCATTACCAAACGTGTAAAGGAACTAACGAAAGGCATAATAATAACGAAGAAAAACTGCAACTCGCGCCGTTAGCTTTCTGCTCGAAAGCTAAAGATACTATCCCTTCAGTTTTTTTGTTCTTGTTTAATGTCAGAACCCAAACCGCGACCTAAAAGCATTTCATTTGATTTCCTGGAGGCGCTACTCAAAACTTGAGCACTACAGGCCTATAAGCTTATTATCGACATGTGTTTGTGTAATCAACTCTGCGTGACCGTCCATTAAAGAACCAAGGCTAGCAGTCGTACAGCACTAACAAATTGCTAATTTACGACCAAGAGACCAGTCGCCTCATATGGGTGGCTGACTGACTTCACACACCGAAATTTTGTGAGATCTACTAATAGATAATCGCTGACACTACGTTATGCGGTAACGTAGGAGGCGATGTTGAAAAAAAAATCAATATTCTTTTTAGGTCGAAGACAAAATCAAGTCTAGTTGACGACGCCTGCACATTATATGTCGGAGGATTTCTCATCAAACTTTTTCTCGAGAAAATCACTCAGAACTGTGTCTGTTCTGATTTGTTGAAGGACAAGTCTGAGAAGGTGACAGCGCCTCACCAGTATTTTCTGATGTTAAAAACGTATCATGTGCTTGGTAAATTGTTTGGGAATCTAGTTGTACCCTCAGAGGCTGCTTTTGATTTCATCAAGCAGCTAGAATCTAACTTCCTTGCCATTGTGGAGAGTGTAGCACGTTTCCAAATGTGTAAGTTGTTTTGTTTGCAACACTGTTGGGTGTTGATTCTTTCCGTCTCTGTTCCGAGGAGTGTCGCAGAAGATTTTTAAAGATGTTTTGCCGAGTGCGTCTCTGTTGGCATGCCCGTTTCGTTTACAGGAACCCAGATAAAGTAGGTTCCCAGTCTGCTGTTTCTGTGAGACCATTAGACAAATTCAAAGGATAATGGTGTTTTTTTAATGTGAAGTTATGTATACATAACTAGGAGATATTTTATTTAACGGTGCAGTTTTGATCTCTCTAAATCTGCTTGCACCTGGTTTAATCTCGTTTCATACTTTTTTTGTTTTAACCAAAAACAAAATAAAAAGTATGCCAAATTCATGTATCGCTAATGTGAAAACTGTGTCTTATGGCGTTATGGTACATCTCGCTAGCTGGTGACTTTTGGGAGGTTGAGAGGGAAGATTTTTTATCCTGTGACCTGTGACTTTGTGAAAATTTCTGATCAAGATGTGTTTTGTTTGAGCTTCGTACGTTATCATGCCACATGTTATTGGTTACCAAATAATCATGATGCATGTTTTCTCGGATATCTTTGCCCCATTCAGTATATTGTAAAAGATTATGTTAATAATAGTTTCCTTTTGTAAATATTAATCACTATCATAGAAAACATGTTACGCCAAGACTGATTCATCTCAACGAAACTGAGATAAAAATAAATTGTGTTTGAATCACTTCCTCTTATAATATTCCATAAGCCCAGATTTTTCTTCGATACTCTTAACGAATATTGTACCGCAGCAAAATATACTTTTTGCTGTGTGATGTCGTCTAATTTTTACTTCACAGAGTGTGCAATTTCTAAGTTTATAACTGCACCTATAGGTAGTAAATACCTGTCAATACAGTGAATATTCCAGTCAAAAGCGAGACTAAAATATCAAGAGACCGCGTTTCTGTGCCCGTGCGGAAACCGCGGAATTCGAAACCAAAACTACTCATAACGGAACAGGAAAACTGCCTTATGAACTTTTAATCCCGCCCGCTAGGTGCGCTGCGTGCTATCTGGGCAGCTGGGGTCTATGGAAGTTTCCGGTCTTTACCTTGTGTATATTACTCTATGGTTCTCTGCCTTTTCACTGTGATGGTGACGCACCCTCAGTGCCCAAGAACGTCAGCCGAACCCATTTCAAGCATTGGACATGAGCACTGCTTAACTCGGATGTTTGCGGTCGTCAGCTATCAAAACCTCGACGAATGTTTGAATTCGGTTTGAATAGACCTTTTGCTATATTACCCAAGCATCAAGGAGAATGCAGGGATTGGTGTTCCACACGCCGCACGTGCTGGCCTCAGCAGTAGTTAATTTCTTTAAAAGCAAAAACCTAAAACAAACGGCATCTTGCACGCGCGTTCGTCAACGCTTTATTTGGTTATTTACTTTGAATCATACGGGGAAGGCGTGCGCGTGTGGCGCGTGGAACACCAATCTCTGCATTCTCCTTGATGCTTGGGTAATATAGCAAATGGGAAAATGAGTGCCGTAAACGCACTTATCATCACCTGAGAATGTCAAATGATATGGTGTGCATAAAAATCACGACGGAAGCTTGGAGTCATCGCCTCCAGTGCACAAGCATGTCACGACCGCGTGATTTCTCATTTTGCTTTTGAGTTGAGGATTAAAGCTAAGGAGGAAGAATTTCAAAAATCATTCTATGGTTCCTCTTTAAGAAAACGTAAGAAAACAGTGCTGCGTGGACCAGCCTTCATAGTAACTTTTCAGTGTCAGTCATTGCTGCGTGCTTTGCTGTTGAGCGCACATTGACCTGGACCGTTCGCCAGATTTCTCTCGCACCGTCAAATTGTTGTTCATGGGAGAGCATAAGTTGGTTTACACACAGTTCGTGCTAATGACGACACACCTCCTAGAGTCACTCGCAGGATGACAAAGGTCTTTTTCGAGTTCCGGATCTACCGGATGCACTCGCTTCCTTCCGCCGTGCTTGGAAGCTCGCCCTGCACGCTGCAGGCACGGCAACTGAAAGACCTTCCTAACGTTTTCATCCTTCGGTGGCACGTTCGCATTGCAGTTTCCGTTGATTATTTGGCGCGCTCCGGGTACGCCTCCTCTGGGGGCGAACGCGGAGTGCTACGGTAGTAAAAAAAATATGCGCTTCCTATTTTTGTTTTCAACAGAAGCGACTTTTGTTGAGTTTTTGTGCATTACAATAGAAATATTCGCTGTTCGATATTAAATTTGTCATTCGAATTTTTGGCCTCTATTCGGCACTCTTCGATTCGAACTAGATTCAAACGAAAATTTCATCATTCGCACACCTCTAATATAAGGCTAAACAAGAAGAGAACGCCCGTTATAATTTCATATCTCTGCGAATAGATTTGTCGCAAATATTGCGTGCTGCAGTGCACTGTAGTGCACCAGTAGCTTATTCAGAGTCGGATATATGGTAATGTACAGAAGAATCAGCCAGCGTCAAGCACCACACTATGTTTCGAGCTTCAGCGTTGTCCGTGCTTTCCAGTTAGCTTACGCAGCCTCGCGTATCTATCACTCCCGAGCGATTCGCTCTAATGTTTTTAGCTTCACTTATACTGAAGCTTGCTGCTTCAGTATGCTTCGCGTAATAAAATGGCAACGTTGAGTACATCGTAACTATAGGGTTGCCTGTGCTCGAAAAAACCAGCTAGACGGTTACTGTTCGAAGTACATCGGAACTCTACAACTATACGGCACTTCGAAGTTCACGGAACTCTAGAACTACGGCACTTGGAAGGCGTCTCCGACTGGTATTCAAAAGGGTGGTCCCTCTTTTTCCACGCCATGACGTCCAAGAAGTGCACTATTTTCGCAGGCCGCGATTCTGGTGGTGTCACTGTAGCGGTGCGTGGTGTACTTAGCAGTCGCCTGTTCTGCATCAGGTCGATGTCCAGCTTGACAGTCCACGGTAGCTTTGCCAGTCAGTGGTTGGAAGTTGCGACGACAGCGGCACCCGCGTTCTCTTGTATTTCGTATTACGCGTTTACGCTTGCGGATTCTCCGGGCGGATCCGCGCAGGCGGAAAGTGAATTTTGGAGCCGGAAAACGTCTCGTCGCTGGTGTAAAATCTAAATATGCGTCTCGGACTCATCCATGTTTTCCGCCAGCGACGAGTTGATTTCGCCCCCCGGATCTAAAATCCACCTGCGCGGATCTGCCCGCGAATCCGCAAGTGACGCGCCGAGGGAGTTCCACTCGGCGATTCAAGGAGCGGCCAGGCTCTTTAAATCGACCGCAAAATTCGGTTTCTTAACCTATCGCGCTAGGACTTTGTGTAGCGTTGCCCACATATGGTGCATTTTTCTCGTAAAATTTGCAAAGAGCGAACCTGTTATCTGTTGCCACTTTGGGACCCCTTCTGATGTATGGGCAGGATAGGACGCTAAACACGCCAGTCGGAGACGTGTTAAGGGGCACCGTAGTCATAAGATAACCTTGATCCGAGCGACGAAAGAACGCGCCGCCGAGGATCAACCCGGGGGGCGCACCAAGTCGTCAGCGACGGCAATTGTGAGTGTCGCCGTGTGGACGCTGCCCAAGACTTCTGCGACCGTGGACGGCGCCAGCACCAGCAAGACTTGAGTGAGCAGGGCGCTGCCCGTGGGTAGCTTGTATATATAATATATCCTAGGCTGAGCGAGAAGTCGCCAACCGCCAGGGACACCTCCTGCGTAGTTGAAAGCAAACATCAAACATTGTCATATTCAGACAAACATCTAACAAGATGGAGTAAAAGACGACTAATGTAGCCTGACTATTACTCATCCCCCTGTACAGTTCAGCAGCACATCAGCTTAAGAGAAGAACAAGAATCAAAACGAAAGCTCCCGCTGCTTAACCTAGTCGTGGTTTCAATCCTCTTACCCCTGCAAGTCTCGATCTGGATGCGGATCGCACCGTCGTGCAGTCCTGTAGCATTACTGCGTGATGTACGTTAACAACTGCAGGCATAGTGCACCAACTAAATTTCTCATTCAAAGCGTAAACGGGCTTTCCATACCTCAAAGGCAGACCGACTTTGCTCTGTCGAAACACGAACGTCTAAATTGGTTTTTGGTTTAGCCCGGGGGCTTTGCTGAAGCGTAACCGGCCAGATACCGCGAAAACACGTTTTAGACGCGTATACAATTTCCCTCGTTTTAGGTATTCAAACTTGTGCGCGTTCTGCGCGCTGAAGATGTCGAATCGCCTTAAAGATATTAGCGTGCATTTGTCAAAAGTCCTCTATTGGAATGTTTCCTTTTATTTATTTTCTTATAAAACATGCATGAAAGACCTTGATACCACAACTTGGAATAACATATTCCGGGAACGCAAGTTCGCGCGTAATATTCGGTACATTATGTAAGCATACAGCTGCACTCGAACTCGGCGCACCAGATATCGTTGCGTCTGCTTGGCCAGAGGCAGACGTACACGCACGTGCTCTGACTTCCAAATGCACCTTATCGACGCACGTCTCGGCTGCAGAGATGCGACGGTTCAAGAACTAAATCCCGTTTCGATACATTACGACTTGACATGGGTTACTATAAAAGTATCTCGGTCCTGCAGTGTTCTAGGCACCGCGTACTGGCTGCCTATTCACTGGCGGCAATACATGTGGGCGCGGCTGCTGAGCGTGTGTTGACGGCGAGCTTCCACAGTTCTTTTGCAACCTACTTTCCGCACCACCAAGATGGCCAGTATTTGCAGGCTATTAGCTTGAGCTTGTTTTAAGCATGCGCTCTAAACATTGCCCTCGAATATGGCGTCCAGTGAATACCCCCTTTAGGGGCTATTCACGGGAGGCCATTTTTTGGACGTTGTTTGCAGCGCATGCTCACAGCGATGCTCGAGGACAACTTCTTCTGGAATTTCAGAAGCAGCGAACACCGCGCGTGTACAGCTTTTACCGGTTCTCAAGATGCGCGAGCGCACGGGTACCCATAATAATAATAATAATAATAATAATCTTTATTCATATTTTGTATACATCGAAATCACTGCATATCGCATCTGGATCCTTAGCCAGCAAGGCTAGTTCTGGATCCATACAAATGTACCAATATAAGGCATGCGGGTCGGTCCTGGCACTCGTGCTTGTGCCTCACAAATAAAATGCATGTTTTACAACATTTCCAAATAATGCTTTTTTACAGTCAGTGCAAATGTTTTACTTTCTTTTATGTTTGTGCTTAATGAGTTCCAAATTTTTGTACCTACATACTGTATTAGACGTTGACCATAAGTATTGCTATAGGGCGGAGTATTGGAGTTATTTATGAGAACATTCCTCGTGACTCTACCTGATTGTACAAATATACGTGATGGGAGTGGTATATTATTTAATACAATATTATGCACCAGAATTAAAGTTCTATAGTCTCTTAACACATGAAATGGCATTATTTGTCTCTACCCTTACTGATCTCTACCTTTACTGCTTTCGAGGAATGCACGAGGATGCACGTTCAACGTCCTTTCCACACAGATGGGAATCGTTATTCTTGGAGGACGATAATTGTAGCTAGTTCTCAGCGGATAATTAGAGAGTTTTAGTAGATCGTTCCGATGACTCCGATAACGATACCCGATACTCTGCCTCCGCCTTTGCGCTTACATATATAGTATCGTTATCGGGGGTATCGGAGGTATCGGAACGATCTACTAAAACTCTCTATTGTAGCTACGTCTCGTAGTTGTCTGCAAATCAATATTGAACGAATTGATTTTGTAAACTGTATTAAAATACTGGGTGTGTCGTTTTCACAAGACTTGAGTTGGAATGCTCATATAGATTGCGTCCAAGCAAAGCTATCCAAGAGCCATTGGCCTAATAACAAAGTTTAAAACAACACTCTCCTACTCATATTAACTCACCCATTTATAAATCGTTAGTTTGTTCCCATTTAGATTACTGCAACCTTATTTGAGCACCACAACCAAAACACACCTGACAAGGTTGCCCCTTTTACAAAGAAAGGGCTGTACGTGCAATAATTTCTGTTCCCTCTCTCATCCCACTGCATCATTACTTGAAGATTTAAACGTAAAAACAATTCAGCAAATATATGCGTTCAAACTTTTAACAACGTATCGTAGGGCTGTTCAGCGAAACAGCGTACCTTACATTTACTTAGCTAAGCGCAAACATCGCATCATCCTGCCCGACCTTACGCAAAATCAGCCCTGCGTAATCCGTCTATCCCGCACAAATTACCTAGATCAGACGCTTCATCTCAATTGGTTCACAATACTAAACACTCTGTACAAAAAGAGTATCAATTTAGAGGCACTCTCACATAAAGGCTTAGTAAATTTGATTTTTTCTCAATCACTTTTTGAATACTGACTCGTAGCGTTCCTATAATCCAGGCTTGTAGACCTTGCGGTAAACCGCCTGACAAAGGTGAAAAAAACACCCTTGAACCCGCTCTTGGAGGAAGATGTTGCCACTGGAGATGACGGCGGCGGACTCAAAATCACAGTACACCAGTTCCAGCCCGGGCTGCACGAGGACGCTTGAAAGTGCACTGAAGAACCTGGAATGACACCACCGGTCGTCTTAGTCAGTGACGAAAATTAACAAGTTTACCATTTAAACTTAGTTTCAATATAATTCGTACCTTTGGTAGTTCCCTTCAGCTTTGTTTGGAAGCAGAGCGTACACCAAGGGTACAACCGCGTCCTTGTACATGACATGGATCGTGTACGCTTGAAAAAATATATACGGCGTGACTTTAAACGTCCCGTTCATGAACCACACCTTAGACCTTAAGAGCAAATGAAGGTTGCGCTTTGTAACGAAGACTAGAATGCGGTTCCGATCGCCAACTCTGCTGTCGTTGATGACGAATGATTCTTTCTTTAAGGAGACCCGCAAATGTGAAATCAAATAATGCTTATTGTAGAACATGACAAAATATTATCAATTTCGCGGGATTTTTATTTCACATTTCATTGCTTGTACTCATCCGGAAGGACGAGATCCTCTCGTGTTGCAGGAACGGAGTACGGATTACGACTTTGTTGCTTTTGTTTCCGTATGGTACGGCGCTATGTGCTTGTAGCTGGCATCTGTGAAGCCGTGTGTGCGCCTATACACCCCGCCACATCGAGCAGAATTTGTTGGGGTTCCCGAGTTCCCTCAACTTGAGAGATAGAAATGAAAAAAAGTTATATTAAGGCAATGTTTTTAAAACTGATTGATATGAAGATATCCGAAACGAGACGACTTACCAGCCTTTTCCTTCATCGCACTCCGCCCTTTCAGAAGGTTGATAGTCGTCGGATCTCCGGCGTGAGTTTGCTTTCATGTCCTCCTGATGACATCGGTTATCTCTCCATCGGTGGTGATTTTCGCCTTGCAATGCTTTCTATCTCTACAGACCCAGTACACAGCGTCGGGGTCTTCTCGGCTACGCGTATACGAATACTCTTCGTACAGAAGCATGCGAGCGCCACGCTGGGTTTTAGTTAGCTCCATCTTACGAGACGCGATCGTGCTATCTGAAGTTCCGCACATTTCGCCGCTGCATATATATACGTATCCGAAGCCGTTTCAAAGGAAACACCTCTTTGGAAAATGTTTCCTTCACTAGAATCTCGGTAGATCTTGTACAATAGAGAACAAAGAAGATGCCTCCAAAGACGAAACCTAGCTGCTACGCGTCCTAGCATCTGGTGTGGAGGTCTGCATACCACAGGGTGACCCGTTTCCTCATTGTGCAGTAAGTTCTGACCTAACAAAACTTCCAAAGAGGGTGTAATAAGAAAGGGACGTCGAATGTAAAGATAGCACCGAAAAGCCGATCACAACCGCCTGCAAACAAACAAAAGGAGAGGCCAAGTTTTAACCTGGGACAATTAGTTCGATGCAAACCCTTTTCAAGTTGAAGTCCCCCCCCCCCCTTCCCCCCCCCCCCCACCCTCTAAAAAAAGTCTGTGACGAACTTTCCAATAACGAGAAGGTCACTGTGACCCTTCCCCTACTACGGGTTTACCTAGAACGAGATGCCCTCTTTGACCAGTTCTCTTATGACCAGTTTCCCTATGACGACTTGGCTGTGACGACTGGGCCTGTTCCCTTGGGGGTTTTCCTTTCCCCTAATTATTTCGTCTTTTTCCTGCTTATCCAGGTTTTGTAAAATAAAATTTCAGCTGTGCTTGAACCTTTTGCTTAAAACTGTGCTTGAAAAAGCAACAACAACAACAACAACGAGATCTGCAGTCACGTTATTTTTTTAATCATGTAGCTTTATATATGGTAGTTGATGGTCCGATTTCCCTGTTTTATTATTTTGTACTCATCCTTCAGAGTTCTTCGTTTGATAATTGTTCTTTCATATCCAACCAGGTTTTTTCACCGGGCCCCCTAAGTAATCTCTTGAACCATTTACCGAGATTCAGTAATGTATGTATGTATGTATGAAGTCTTTATTTCAGACGACAAATAAGTCTGGGGGGCTGGGATAATTGAAGAAAAACTTGTCTTCTGACGGGACCCCAGCCCCTAGTTTTTTTTTTTTTTTTTTTTTACAGCTTTCAGCAGAAAACAAAGCAAACACTGAAATGAATTATATTAGAAACGGGCATATGTCGAATATATAAATGAATGCAACTCAAAAGCCGAGATACAAACTGCAGATAATGAAAGACTTAAATGATATATGTTACAAGCTTATCTTTGAATGCCTGAAAGGAACCGTTACTTTGCATTACAAGTAATTTGCTGATATTTGTTTTTATAGTTGTACCCATATTATTATACAATATTGCAGCCGTGAATAAATACTTGTATAGTACAGTTGTAGGTTTAACCAATACTACAGTAATTCAGCCCGTGCGTCGTGTATGTTATACTTGGGTAATTTCATCTCAACTCAGGCGCAAACTTTTGGGTCGAATATTATTTTTAAAAAACACATGTTATTAGGCATTTCATATAATAAAATAAGACGCAAACGGCAAGTTCGTCGAATTTTTTTTCTCAAGTTATGGACCGTTGAAGTGGCCAAGATGGAAACTGTCGTTTTTCCAGCTTATCGGGGGTGCCATATTTCACTCCCTCCCTTTTCCTTACTTTTTACGCTACACCAATATAACTTTTTGGGAACACTCTCGACATATGCTTTTTTATGCTAATTAAGCGTCGACGTCATAACATTCTTAGTTTATTTCTTTTTATTGGTCAAACGACCTCTCTGCGACGATATTTGACCAAGTTCAGCAAGTTGTGCTCTCTGACCTAATCAACATACTTTTATGATCTTTACATCACCGTAAAGCTCCAATTAAGTTCTTTCTTTTGAGTATAATTTCAATGTTTTTCAGTAAATATATAATGCGTTACATGTGCCTGAAAAACGAATATTTCGAAAAACTAGCAAGATTGGAGTCGATTTTCTAAAAAAACTCACCTTTTATTTCTTTTATTTTTTATTCACAGTTAGGTCATATAGTAGTCTATCCGGAACTACCAACAGAAATTGTAATATATTGTTTGTATGGTCGCTATTATGACTCGAATCTCGTGCTATGAGCGTTTTGAGCGGGACTTTGCACAGGCGCCCGCTGAGCAGAATTTTGGCCTATGTAAGGTTTTCTACGTATCGTTAGTAGTTGCTAACGAAGTCCGTATCCACAAGTGCGGGCTGTGCCCGCACTTGTGGATACGGACTCCTGAGTAACTTTTTTTTTTTTTTAAGTACACGACTCCACATATTAATAATGTTTATGGTTGGATATTGAGGTAACTGCTAACGATAAGTAGAAACCTTACATTATATTCCTAACGAGCGTGTTGGTAAGATGTACTAGATAACAGAAAGTATGAAACATAGAGAGGACGATACACAGACGAGTACTATTCTTTGTACTCGTCTGTGTTTGGTCCTCTCTATGTTTTATACTTTCTGTTATCTAGTAAAACCTTACATATGTCAAAATTCTGCTCACCAGAGCGCCTGTGCGAAGTCCCGCTCAAAACGCTCATAGCACGAGATTCGAGTCTTAATAGCAGCCATTCAAACAATGTATTACAATTTATGTTGGTAGTTCCGGATAGACTACTATATTACCTAACTCTGAATAAAAAATAAAAAAATAAAAGGTGGGTTTGTTTAGAAAATCGACTCCAAACATGCTATTTTTTTCGAAATGTCCGTTTTTCAGGCTCATGCAGCGCATTTTATATTTACTGCACAATATTGAAATTATACTCAAAATAAAGAGATTAATTGGAGCTTTACGGGGATGTAAGCATCATACAAATATGTTGATTAGGTCAGACAGCACAGCCTTGCTGAACTTCGTGAAATATCGTCGCACTAAGGCGGTTTGACAAATGAAAAAAATACATTAAAAATGTTATGACCTAGACGCTTAATTAGCATCAAAAAAGCATATGTCGAGAGTGTTCCCAAAAAGTCATATTGATGTAGCGTAAAAAGTAAGGAAAAGGGATGGAGTGAAATATGGCACCCCCGACAAGCTGGAAAAAAGATAGTTTCCACCTTGGCCGCTTCAACGGTCCATACCTTGAGAACAAAAACATCCGACGAACTTGCCGTTTGCGTCTTTTTTTATTATAGAAATTGCCCAATAACATCGATATTTTTTCAAAAAAATTAAACATTCGGCTCAAAATTCGTGCTTGAGTTGAGATGAAATCACCCACTTGCTAGTTTAATCATTTGAACAGTCGGGTTGTTCGTTGCTATGGTTGATTTTTCAGCTTGTTCTGCAAATTATTTAGCAGTTGAATACCAGCGGGAATAACATGGTGTGGAAGTCTTCTTGATACCAGAGACAGGTAATTTGACGTTTTTACCAGGCTGTCAACCGAACTCAATCCTGAGCCGAAAACCGAACCAAAACATTATTTTGACCCGATCGGAACAAAACCAAATTCTAAACCAAACCATAGTTGCTGAACCTGAACCAAAAACGAACAACAATCTTATGTGGCTGTTTTCGGTTGATTGGGAAACGGTTTGGCGAAACAGAAAGCGAGCCAGTGATTATAATCTTGACTTCTGCTCATCAAATGCATATTCGCAGAGCAACTCGTCTGCTTCTTGCGCAGAAGTTGCGGTGACGCCAGAACGACGCCAAACTCTTATTGGCTGATTAAAAAAAAAGATAGTGGGTAGACCTCAAGGCATCTCGCATTGAGCTCTACCCACTATTCTTTCAAACAAGGTCAATCAGTGCTCGGCGTCGCTCTGATGTCACAGCAACCCCTGCGCAAGAAGCAGACGACTTGCTCTCCGCATAGCGCTGGGCCACCGTGCATATAACGTGCACTACAGCGATAGCTGATAGCGGAGCGGACCGCATCAAATATCTGAGCGGGCCGCAGCGGATAGCGGTCCGCACAGCATAGGACAGCGGAGCAAGCTCCATATAAATGGAGAACGGGGCGATAGAGAGTAATGGGTCCGGGGGCATGCGGTTTAGAGAAGCTCGTTTTAGCGAACGCCGTTTTAACGACCCCAGTTTATTGAATCCCTTTAGAGAGAAACTAAGTTTAGAGAAAATGGCGATAAGCCTCCTTTTAGCGAATTCGTTCGCCGCGAAGCGGCGTGGACGGATAAGTCAGATGAGTTAACATTTTTGTAATGAGCCGCCGCAGACTGCCGCCGAGAAGCGGCGGGAAAACAGCGGGGGCCTGGATTAACACGCGCACCAATGATACGTGCGCGAAGTAGGAAAGCCTTTTTAAATAGCGTCCCATTTTGAGAAACGGCGTTTCTCTAAACTGAGGCTTTGCTTTCTCCAAACTGCGCTTCGATAAAACGTGCCCGTTCTCTAAAACGTGCTTCGGTGAAATGGCATTCGATCAGCCGTAAACCCTCACGTAACAGATAGCGGAGCCAGCGGCATTGGTTAGTGGAGCGGCCGCATCGCATAGCTGAACAGGGAATCCCGAAGAAAAGCGCACCGCAAAACCGGTGGATGCGGAGAAAAGCTCACCGGCCATTAATGTGTCCGGAAAAAAGCTCACCGATTTTTTTCCTTCTTCTCATATGAAGGAAAAAGAAGATGATGAAGCCAGTAGTAGCGGCGCCCTGCTTTTTCGATCAACCTAGAACGGTTTTCAGTCGGAAATTTTGATCTATTCTTGGTGATTTTTGTCTTCTTCGATGCCTAAAGTTGTCCAGACCACGCCGATACCACATTTTTCACGGTGGGTGGAGTTTTTGTCAGTTTTTCAAGAGACTATTTCTAGGCCACACCGCGGACGCATTAGGCCTACCTCCCCGGTGGAGGCTCGGCGGGCTAGCTCCCGTGCGACCACGCTTGCTTCATTTAAGATGGCCATCCAAGTTACAGCGGAAGGGGAAGACATTGCCCCCGAAGAGTTTCAATGAGCCGGTTGGCAGTCGGCCTTTACCAAGCGTAAATCTTCCCAGAAGTGCCTGCCCGCCGAGAGCAAGCAGCCCGCAACACGCCAAGTAACAGTAGCAATGGCGGCTCCCGCACTCCCGCCAGCGTGAAGAACCGTCTTGTAGTTGCCTCAAGAATGCCTCGCCTGCCGAAAGAGCACTTTAGAGTCATCGTCCGGCTTCGGGGAGGCCTAAACGTTATAAATGTCAGTCAAGTTAAGATCGCCCAGGCTCTCGTGACGGCGGCGGGTCTCTCTTTCACGAATGCCGCCAAAGACATCATCTGCCCCAACGCCATGCAGAACATTTTGATGGTCAGCTCCCCCTCAGAACACAACGCCAAAACCTATGCGGGGGTTGAAGCCATCTCCATTGGCTCAGCAAACTACGAGGTCAGCTCTTACCTCGCTGCGCCCGACAACACGTTCAAGGGGATCTTAAGAAACATTGACCTGGAATTTGATCCCGATCAGCTTAGAAGTTTCATCGTACAGCCGAGGAACCCCAAGGCTCTCGAAGCTAGAAGAATCAAGAATTCCACCACAGCCGTCATTCTCTTTGAAGGTCTCAAAGTTCCAAACTACGTCATGTGCAGCCTCAGTATGCCCAGATGCACGCTCTACCGAAGACAAACGGAGGTCTGCTACGCATCTGGCAGGCTCGGTCCTCCGAGCCGACGTATGCCCGACTCCCGAAAACGTGGTCTGCAGGGGCTGTGGAGTAAATTCCCCAAGCGACGAACATATTTGTTCACCGAAGTGCGCCCTCTGTGGGCGGCCGACAAGTCCTGTAAGCAGAGATATCAAGTGCCTTACATCGTAAGACAGAGAAGAAAAGAGCGACGTGACTACAACCAGGATTTTCCTCCGATGGGTGCGCTGTCTACGCCGGCCGTTCCACCCCGGGCCGGGAGTGGATCCCGGGGCCCGGGGATGACCAGGGTGCCCTCGAAAGGGCGATCCAGGGTCCGACTGTCGCGGGCTGCCTCCGGGGGCCGCTCTCGCTCCGGGGGCGCTCACGCTCCGGGGGCTCGGCGGTTCGCATCCGGAAGCCTGCTGCCAACGAGACCGGGTGGCCCGATCGCGTCAAAGGATCCCCAACACAAGTAACGGGAAGTACGCCGCCTGAGCAACACAACACCAGAATCGTACAGTCGGAAAGAGAAAACTCGGCGCTGAAGGGCACTATTGAACAACTCAGGTCAGAGATGGCAGAATTTAAATGGGCTCGCAAGTGCGAGGCTTCGCAGCCTCCGCAAGCCTTGAAACCCGCCAGGGGGGAAACACCCATGGTGGTTCCCGTGGTGGTGCCCTCCGAGGCGCGTACACGGCCAAAAAGAGGGCCCTAAAGAAGCCCGTTTGCGATGAGGGACTAGATGAATTTCAGACTGAAATGAGGGTTATGCTCAAATCACTTAGCGAAGCGGTTGTGATGCTTAATGTTAAAGTTGATGTCCTTGACGGCAAATTCAACACGCTGGAGGCCGGGGCGGGCACTTTGGAGGCGAGGAGAGGGACGATGGAGTTTTGTGCTTTTGCGAACAATGAGCCTTCTCCGACCCGAAACCCGGCATCTTTTGGTGCCCAGCACCTCCAACCGGCTACACCTTGTAACATTATACAGGATAGGCTAACTGGCATATCCAGTCATGGAGGCTCATCTTAAGGCAGTTGGAATTCGGCAATGGAATTGCTGGGGTTTTCAGCGCAAGAGGGCTGTCCTCCAGCTGTTCATTAGATCCCATTCGGAAAAGCCACACGTCATTCTACTTTAGGAAACACTTTCCGACGCGCTCAAGTTACCAGGTTAGAAATCGCACGTCGTTTACGGTGAAGGAAAGAGGGGCATCTGTACGCTCGTCTCCAAAAGATGCACTTCCGCTACGCATGATCTTTTTTTAGACTCCAGCAAGGTTGAGCACCCTTTTGTTGAAATCATTATGAGTGATCGGCTTAAATGTAGCATCTTTATACTCCACATCTACAGCTCACCTAAGGATCTAAAACAGAGGTTCGCATCGCTCTTTAGCAGGGCAGCTGGTAAAGCCAGTGGTTCCCCGCTCATCGTTGCCGGCTACTTTAACGCCCCGCACCGGGCGTGGGGTTACTCGCGAGCAACACGCAAGGGAGACGACCTGTAGCAGGCGGCGGCTAATCACGACCTCACGCTCGTCACAGACCCGGCGTTCCCGACCAGGATCGGCAACTCGTGTTCGAGGGACACCACGCCAGATTTGACCTTTGTCAAGAACGTCGGGGCTGTGTCTTGGCACAACCTGAACAAGGATTTAGGCAGTGATCACAACATACTCGCCACTTGCATTAACGTGAAGAGCAAACCGCTTAAGGAATTTATCATCTCGGACTGGGATCAGTTTCTCAAAAGCAGAGAGGA
Source organism: Ixodes persulcatus (assembly GCA_013358835.2). Taxonomy (NCBI): domain Eukaryota; kingdom Metazoa; phylum Arthropoda; class Arachnida; order Ixodida; family Ixodidae; genus Ixodes; species Ixodes persulcatus. Next base: position 213,797 of record JABSTQ010011347.1, on the reverse strand, counting down.
GCGGGCGCTGATCCAGGACTCGTCTATCAACATGGAGCGCTGGGCGACGCAGCTCAAAGGAGACGTCAAATTGGCGACAGAGACGGTCCAGAAGGACCTAGAGATCGATATAATGGACAGCCGCCTCGCACACCTTCTGGAGGCAAAAAAGGCACTTCTCGACAGGTGGAAGGGGCAGCGACTCAATCGCAGGCTCCGCAAGAAAATTGCGGAGCTCAACCTAACCTTTGAAGACCACTGCCAATCCTTCACTAGACAGCAATGGGACAAGGTGTGCAACTCGGTCAACGGTCAAATGCGAGTCGGCGGTAAGTGGAATCTGCTCAAGCACCTGCTGAACGAGTCCAACTCCAATCAAAGTCAGGTTATTAGCAGAGTCCTCCACGAGGCCAGGCAGTCCGAGAGGAAATACGTCGTCTTGGACGCGCTGACAAACAAATACCTACCTATCGGTACCTCGAGCCAGGCGGATTACCCGTCCTATAAGGGGCCCCCCTGTCTGGAGCTCAACGAGCCTTTCACCGTCAACGAGGCCAGGAAAGTTCTCCAGAACCTCTACGGTAGATCGGCCCCGGGCCCCGATGGCATCTCCAACAGGGCGCTTCGAAACCTGGAAGACGGCTCCATTGAATTTCTCACTGACAAAATCAACCGCATTTGGGAGCAGAGAACCATCCCAGAGTCCTGGAAAACGGCGAAGGTCGTCCTGATCCCCAAGCCGGGTCGGCCTCCGGGTTTAGCTAACCTGAGACCCATCTCCCTCATGTCCTGCGTGGGCAAGGTGGCAGAGCACGTTATACACAACCGCATCTGAAGGCACATCGAGGGGAAGAATCTCTTCCCGTACAACATGATTGGTTTCCGCCCGTCCCTGTGGACGCAGGACGCGATGAAGCTACTCAAGCACCAAATTTTTAACAATAACACGAAAGATGTCAGGGCCATCCTAGGACTTGATTTAGAAATAACCTTCGACAACATTACCCACGCGCACATCCTGGACTCCATTTCGGAGCTGGGGCTGGGCGAGACGTTTCACAAATTTGTCAGTTCGTTTCTACGATCCAGGAAAGCCACGCTCAAGATTGGTGATCTCAAGTCCGACCCCGTGGAGCTGGGCTCGAAAGGAACGCCGCAGGGTGCGGTAATCTCCCCGCTCTTATTCAACATTGCCAAGTGCAAGCTATCTAAACTACTCTCCAAAGTTGAAGGCACCAACCACACTCTCTACGCCGACGACATCACGATCTGGTGTGTCAGCGGTAGCAAGGGCGAGGTCGAAACTGCACTTCAGGAAGCCCTTGACCAAACAGAACACTTTCTCACCAACACGGGCCTTAAGTGCTCTTCGAGCAAGTCGGAGCTCCTCCTGTACAGGCCTGTCAGGAGGGGGCCCAAACCAAAGAGCTGGAAGCCGCTCTCCGAAATGGACATAATGATCCGCACAAGTACCCGTAATCCCATTCCCAGGGTGGACGTCCTTAGAGTGCTCGGCATGCTGATAGAGTCGAATGGCTGTAACGGTCGAACGATTCACAAAATCAAAACGAAGACGGAGAACATGATCAGATTAATCAACAGAGTCTCCAAAAGGCTGGGAGGTCTCAGAGAAGACAACCTCCTGAGGCTCTTTCACGCCTTCTTCATGAGCCACATCACGTAGTGGAGGCCATGCACAGCTGTCACTGCCACGACAAGAAGTAGTTGGACACGCTAATTTATAAGAGCATTAAGAGGGTGCTGGGCGTTCCCATGCAGGCGAGCACCGAGCGACTCATGCAGTTAGGGGTTCACAACACCCGAAATCTTTCATTTTGCAGGAACCTCCTCTCCCCCTCCCCCTCATACAGCATTTTGTCATGGGCACCCCCCCCCCCCCCCCTAAACCAAAATCCTGGCTACGTGCCTGACTGGCACCACTGATCTCTCAGTAGGCTGGATCGCGGATAGGCCTGTATTGCTGGGGTCGAGCGCCACCACCGGCAGTCATCGCTCGACACGAGCTAATGCATGCTATAGGAGAAACGGGAAAACTCAATTTTATTACGTTAGTAGGTTGTTCTCGACCATGAAGCTTCTATCGTGTTTTCCGCGAATAACAGTTAATACTGTGGGCAAGAATATTAAACGCGTTAGAATACCAATCTTTTTTAAATAAATGTTGTGTGGTTGAGGGTAAGGGCGACTTTTTGGGCGTTAACTGTGATGTGTTTAATGAGACAATGAGACAAGGGTTACCGAGAGTTATTGTGGAGTCATACGTAATCTCGCAGTCATCAGAGCTCAGCAAACGATAAGTTAAAAGGCCTTTACTGGGGACATTCGCATCGTTTTAACCGTTTGTACATTGTACTTCTGGTGAAAGGTTTTTCTCTGAACTGCTGTGAGGGCTTCCGTGACAAACTGAACCTCGGAGCGTGCTGTTCAGTCGCTGAACGTGTCATTTATTTAGCAACCGAAGCTAGCGACGTCGGAAAAGTCGGTGGTGCTCCGGCCGATTTTTTTTTTTTTAAATCGATGTTCGAACGCTTGACGAATGTCTATTTGATCGCCAAGCATCCGATATAATGATCGCACCACGTCGTAAAATACTCGTCCCTCGAGCACCGCGTACAAGCTCCCTACTTTTGCGCGTTTCTCCCTTAGATTTGCGTGTAATGCCTGTTGTCAAGCAATGGCCGCCGGTGATGCCAGTGACGGGCTCCCGATCCGCGATCCAGACTTGCACTGTGGGAGTTCTAAAGAGTTGCACCCACGGAGTGCTGCACAGAGAACCGGCCCCAAACGAACTTGCCGAATGCACCGAGTGCAGACTGATGCTGTCGCCATAGATGTTGTGGAAAAGTACCGACTTTAAACCTAAACTAGAGCCTTTTTGTTCGACGTGATGGGTGGGAATGCGAGAGTGCAGTCGCTGCCATCGTTTATCTATAAACGTTGGTTGCTGCAACGTGGAACTTACATTTGCGATGACTTCCAATTAAGCAACTCGGCTGTCAGAGATATCTACAGACGGCGTAAGTTTCCGAAACCAGCTGACTACAAAACAGCATACACTTGAGACAATTCGTGGCACTGTACGTGCAAGAGCTTGCTTCGTTTTAGAGCGCAGCTCTTAGGCGCCCGTTTCCGGCTTAAGTGGCGTCGGCGTCGGCGTAACCGCGCGGTGCATCATGGGTAAATTTCCCCGCTAAATTTAGCGGGAAAAATTTCCCCGCTAAATTTAGCGGGAAAAATTTTCCCGCTACATTTATCGGGAAAAATTTCCTCGCTAAATCTAGCGGAAAATTTTCCCCGCTAAATTTAGAGGAAATTTTCCCCGCTAAATCTAGCGGAAAATTTTCCCCGCTAAATCTAGCGGAAAATTTTCCCCGCTAAATTTAGCGGAAAAGTTTACCCGCTAAATCTAGCGGAAAATTTTCCCCACTAAATTTAGCGTAAAATTTTGCCCGCTAAATTTAGCGGAAAAACTTTTCCGCCAAATTTAGCGGGAAATCTTCCCCGCTAAATCTAGCGGAAAATTTTTCCGGCTAAATCTAGCGGAAAATTTTCCCCCCTAAATCTAGCGGAAAATTTCCCCGCTAAATCTAGCGGATAATTTTCCCCACTAAATCTAGCGGAAAATGTTCCCCGCTAAATCTAGCGGAAAATTTTCCCCGCTAAATCTAGCGGAAAATTTTCCCCTAAATGCGGGAGGGCAGGAGAGCAGGAGGGGCATTGCCCCCTCTACACTGTTAGCAAAAATAACACGCTCAGACGTGTAAACCGTCGTCCCATAGCGGACACGTCGAAACGTGTTCGTTTTACATGCAGCCATGTGTGTTATTCGTCTACACATGAGGTGCCGTGTAAACTTAACACGATGCACCGTGTCTGCCTTCCGCAAAACACAGTGCAGCGAGTAGCTTATGAAACATGGCGGCCAGCAACCGAGAGCAGGCGAGAGACGAGCCCAGAGAGCCGCGCTCCTTTCCGCCGAATTGAGAGCACACAGGACGCGTCTGTTCTCGGTCGATGTCTTTTATACACAGTAAACAGTCTTCAAGCGTGCGAAGGTAAGATAAATAACTCACTATTTGGAATTGGGTGGTAACTTACGCCACCTAGCGAGATTTCTAGCAGCCTATAAAAAAAAAAGAGTTTTTTAATACGCGGCGAATGATCACGAGTAGACACGTACCAACCTACATATGTCACGGACAACATGAGTAGCACGTATTACACAACACTGACATATACACAAACACATCACACACAGCACCCGACACTTCCTACTCAACGTTCTTTCTCCTCGCGGCGTATATAAGCTTGACATGTGCGGGTGAGCTCTTTGGTCGCTGACCGTTACAGATTTATAGAAGAAGACACAAAACACGGCGCAATGGACAGCCGTATGTAAGAACTGCTTGCATTTAAAAAGTATGAAGGCAAAATCTATAATGTTAGTCCGTTGCGAAAAATAACGATGTATTAACAATAAATCTTAAACCGGTCGTGAAGAAGTTGAAATTTTTTGTTATTTTCATGCTAGACCAGTGTTATGAGCAGCCCGACTAGCTTGAATCAGATAAAAAAGAACACAAATTATTGGGATTTTATCATTATGTTATTAATAATAAATGAAAATGATCCTCAAAGCATTTTTTATATGTTCTTGTGAAGGACATACACTTCACTTCCGCTGGTTGCAGTACGGGAGCAGACGCCTTCACTTTTGGGGCGTTTTGATGCAGTTTGTTGTCGTATTGGTCGGTATTGGTCGTATGTCGTGTCGGTGTTGAGTGGAGCGGTGGGGCTCGGGAGTTTGTGACCGGTGTTATTCGTGATCACTGGTGTGGCGCTAATCCGTCTTTTTTTTACACCGCCACCACCCCGAACTTTAAAGATTCACGGGCCCGTAACACTGCATTATGCTGAATCGCGAGCTCCTTCTCTGTTGACGTCGTTTTCCTGGTACCACTCGTGGATACTGCAAACGTTTAAACAGTGCGCATCGTCTCGCCTACATCCCCGGTGACGTACTCGACCTGTTGAAACATATTGCTTCCGTCATTTTGGAGTTCGCAAGGCAGTTATCTCGTTGCTCTGGTTTCGGTTATAAAAGCAAGGCAAAACGCTCGTAGTTCCCGCCCTCCGTACACGTTGGACATCTTCCACTCTTTGACTCCGGATAACTGGATGAACGAGGATTTACAATTACTTCAAAGGTCACTCTCGCCGCTTCCTCACCGTTGAGCAGCAGGAGCAGTTGGCGACAAGCCGCGGATGAAAGGCTTGAGCATCAACAGCCCAAGTGCACTCGGTGCCGAACCGATGCGGGCGATGCGAGTTTCTGTCAACCGGTAGGCTAGCACAAACCGTGACCGTTCCAGCTCTTCGTCATGACACGGTAAGCAGAGTAAAATACAACTACACGGACCACCGAAGCAAACGCACTGTTATCGTAAATCTTGGCGTGTGAATTGCGCTTTTGTAGATCATTTTATTCGTTTTGCTGGAGAGACGCAAACGACGGGCGTAACAAAATCGCTTGCATATTCCGCATACCTCGCAAAAGCATTTACCGTCACCTTGCGAAAAGCGCACCGTCCTGACTTCCCCTGCCTTTTACCTGCTTTAGAGCAGTTTGTACCTGCTAGTAGGTATGCCTACTGAAACTCAAACTTTAGAAACTAGGGGCAGTGCCAGAGAGAAAAAGAGACAAAGTTGGGAAAGCTTGCTCGCTCTCTCCGACTTCTCAACTCTCAAGTGATTGTACCATAATAAATGCACCAACGCCTCTTCCCAAAATACGCCTCTTTCCAAAATAAAGATAAAGCACTATGTTCACTACGCAAAAAAATGGTCTCAGTTCATGCATCTGTGAGCAGGTAGGAAATCTTGCCCTACTTTATTCACACCGCATGATGTACGCAAAAAACTCGCACGAGATTTACAGGAAAATATCGGTGCAGGACCGAATCATCTACTCGAGCGGTGTGCGTCGCTGTGCAAACACGTCGCTGTGCAAACGCAGTCCAACACGAAGCATAAAAACGGCAGATTTAGGACAACAATCCGGAGTCTATTGTTCAATTAAAACGACGTAATTTTGTTGAAAACGCCCGCAGCTTTTTACTCACGCTATCCGTCGGGATACTTCCACATTTTGAAACGGAACTAAGGGAGATTTACTTTTAAAAACACTCGCTACGTCCTCCCGGACCAGCTGGACCGGATCAGCTGACGACGACCCCACAACAACCAATTTGCGCTGTGGGTTTCTACCTCCAAGCACCGCACCATACACCACGAAATAACGTTTCAGCTTTTTCACATCGCCGTGTTGCACCAAACAGAACGAGATCGCCGAAGTCAACGCAGCGCTGTCGTGAACCTTGGCTTGTGGTTGCGCACTCGTGGACCCTGTGACTCCCTTCGCTTTCCAAGCACACACGACGATAACGAATGATAATTTCCGTCTCCCGGGAACATCACAGGGGCACTTCTCCGGTCACGTATTCGCTACATGTGCTCGCAAATCGAGGAGTTTACCCCATTCCCGTCAAACCAAAACAATACCGGCGCCATGTTAAACGTGCGTTGCTGCGAGAGTTTTTTCGACCAAACAAAAACAACGAAAGCAAACCGGCTCTCGCTTCCAGCGTACATCGGCGTTGCGCCGTGGCCAGATTTTTTCTGTCAGCTCTAACTTAAAAATGACCTACAGATGCAGCAACACTGGCCACCACGGAGCGCCGTAAATTCTGAGGAGGCTGCATGGGAAGCGGCGGCACCTTCGCTTGCAGTTGAAGGGTTGAAGCCAAAACGAAACCAACTGCAATGTCACGTGTTCAGATCGAGGGCACGCTTTTTATATCCATTTTAACTGCTTAGAACGAGTAATTGCACCCATAACTTTATTTGTGGTGTGTAAGAAACTATTATCAAGACCCCTAAAATAAATACAAACCTCGGCGACAAAAGGGAAGCCGCATTGCCATCGACCAGGAAAAAATGGCAGCGAGCACGGTAAGCGCCGAAAGCGCGGGGTTTGCTCCGTCCCGCGACATGCCGTAATTGCATTTGGTGCCTATCTGTCCCCGAGACATGTTTCTTTCCGCGGCATTTGTCTTCACGGACCTTTCTAGGTGTGTCCCCAAGCATTCCGATGCTTCGATAGCCGGCAATGCTGCGGTCGTCGCCGGGGCTGATGCGTGTTTCCGAGGTCGGCTACACGGCTATGCGTGTATAACCGAACCAAAACACGTTTTTTACAACCTCGCATGATTTTTGAACGAATTACCCATTACTCAACGTGTAAATTTATGGTAATTTGTGTAAATAGCGTGTTTTTCACCCCAAATATTCACTAAATACACGGGACTTGCTAACAGTGTACGTACCTTCCCCTCCTCAAGAGCTGCGCTCTAATTCGGCGTTACAGGGAGTTGTAAACGGCTTTCATTTTTTTAAGCATGGTATTATGAGTGAACCACTGAAGGGATACGGCTTAAATATAGTTCGTTGGAATAGCTAGCAATACGTTTCGTAAGACTTTTATTTCCCTGGTCAGGGCTTTTAAAACTCTCAAAATGGTTAGAAACAATCGCTTAGGTTTAAATACCAGTAAAACAAAATATGTTATTTTTAAGCCGATAAACAAACGCGATCACAGTTCTATCAACATAACATTTGAAGGTACGCTGCTGGAGCAAGTTACAGAGCAAAAATTTTTGGGGGTGTGGTTCACTGAGGATCTCTCTTGGTCAACTCATGTTAATATGCTCAAGGCTGAACTGTCCCGAGTTACTGGAAGCATATACAGAGTGCACAGTTTACTACCGACCTGGCTTAAACAAACATTATACTACTCCCTATTTTACTCAAAAATGAGCTATGGCATCTTGGTGTGGGGAACTACGACAGAAACTAATTACAACAAACTAATTATCTTGCAGAAGAAAATCCTGCGTATGTATGAAAATTATAGAGGAGACAGAAGAAATTTAAGCACGCAACCACTTTTTAATAAATATAATATGCTAAAAGCAGATCAAGTATTTTATTTCAAATTATTGCAATTGATACACAGGAACAAGCTCCACACTACACCAACATACAATCTGAGCACGTACAATATTCGAAACCCAATAAGGAAGATGCCGGCAATAAGAACTAACTATGGCCGACAAAGGCTAAATTTCCAGATAAATAAAACTCTGAATAGAAAAGACATGTTCGTAGATTTCCATCAACCTTTTAATAGCTTTAAATGTGCTTGTAGAAGGATGCTCGTGACAAGTGAAATTGCTTTTTCATCTTTGTTAGTGCCGTAAAACTTCATGAGTGTTATAAATATGTCTGACTTTTGTGCATATTTCCATTCCTTGTTTCTTGATGTTTCAGTGTGAGAGAAAATCCTTTATTGTTCATTTATTAATACCACTGTGTTGTGGCTGATTTTAATATGATGTATTGTATACTTGTATTTTTTGCAGTCTACAAAGGAAGCATGTTTTTATTCCTGGTCGTTTTCGATGATCAGTGTTTTTTTATTTTATTTTTATTTTATTTTTATTTTTATTTTATTTTTATTTTTTTATTTTTATGGTATATGAAACTATAATTCTGATGATATATTTTTAGAATGTTGCACAAATGCTTCGGTCTATTTTCTACTAACAGATCGGTTTGGTAAATGGCGCATTTTGTTTCTCTGATGTAATTTCCACTGTGTTTTTGTACTGCACTGCTGAACTGTACGGGGGGGCAGAGGCCCTGTCAGGCACCAAGCCTTTATCTCTGCCCCCCACGCGGAACTTTCCGCGAAACAAATAAAGAAAAAAAAAAATACAAACCTCGGCGACAAAAGGGAAGCCGCATTGCCATCGACCAGGAAAAAATGGCAGCGAGCACGGTAAGCGCCGAAAGCGCGGGGTTTGCTCCGTCCCGCGACATGCCGTAATTGCATTTGGTGCCTATCTGTCCCCGAGACATGTTTCTTTCCGCGGCATTTGTCTTCACGGACCTTTCTAGGTGTGTCCCCAAGCATTCCGATGCTTCGATAGCCGGCAATGCTGCGGTCGTCGCCGGGGCTGATGCGTGTTTCCGAGGTCGGCTACACGGCTATGCGTGTATAACCGAACCAAAACACGTTTTTTACAACCTCGCATGATTTTTGAACGAATTACCTATTACTCAACGTGTAAATTTATGGTAATTTGTGTAAATAGCGTGTTTTTCACCCCAAATATTCACTAAATACACGGGACTTGCTAACAGTGTACGTACCTTCCCCTCCTCCTCAAGAGCTGCGCTCTAATTCGGCGTTACAGGGAGTTGTAAACGGCTTTCATTTTTTTAAGCATGGTATTATGAGTGAACCACTGAAGGGATACGGCTTAAATATAGTTCGTTGGAATAGCTAGCAATACGTTTTGTAAGACTTTTTATTTCCCTGGTCAGGGCGTTGAGAACGAGATCTTTCTCAAACAAAATACGACGGGGCAAGATAGCTACCGTTCAAATATGACTGTGCTTGAGCCTCGGGCAACGTCTCCATGTTTAGCCTTCCCGGACGCTGAGTGAATGCGTCACAGGTTTCTGCTGTGGGAGCGTTGTCGACAAATGTTCCACTTTTCACGCGCACACGGATGATGTGAGATCTCGCGGCCTCTGTGTTTGTCCTGAGCCTTTCATTACACACTGGTAGGTTTCAGCGTCTGTACGGCGACATAGCGACTCAGATTTTGCAAATAAAGCACGGGTCGTCGATTCCTCCCTTCGTAAAATATCAGACGCTTACAATTCAAGCTCGCGTTTGAGTTTGTGGCCTGCGGGACGCGATTTTGAGCAGAAAATCTACTTTTTCTTTCGGTTCCGCTGTGCGAATGCCTCATCGTAGCAGACGAACTCCCGTCGTCTGCTCTCGCTCCATGTCTGGGCGAGGCATGACGGGATCGAATTTCGACCCAACGGCGCTACAGAGCCCAAAGACAACGCACAACGAGCGGCGTGAACGCTCGCCTCCCCGCGCTGTCTCGTGCTCTCGTGCACCGCCTAGGGATCGCGGGGGATTTTTCATCAAAAGTTGCGAAGTTGAGCGCGCGCAGGGAGGAGGAAACTTTGCGGCGTTCTTTTGGTCACTCCCCCCGCTACGTCAGAAAGCAAAGAATGTTTTGTTCCACGAGTTTAGCGACCCAGTACAAAACGCTGGATGATAAAATGTAGAATATCCTGCGCTTTATCCTGCTACAACATCTACCCCGGCGAGTAGGGTGTATTTTTAATACGATTCGGACAAAATAAAACTATAGAAAGGAATATGTCTCATCAAATTGAAAATAGTAAAGCGAAATTCGAGAACCTCTCCAGTGTGTAGTAAAAAGCGACTCCGTGTATGCTGTTGGTTTCAATGTGTTCTGTGAATGCTGGTCTCTTATTAGTTCCGAGTTCATTCCTTTCTTTTAATTTTGTAAACCAATAAACGAACATTTCCTAAAGAAAACTGACAACAAGAAGCGGTGGCTGGCTTCCGGAGTCGTTTCAATTAAATCCCCGCTTATTCACCCGGTCGGTGCGAAACGTGCGAGACCCCCTCGCGATCGAAGTCTTCAATCTGGTAGGTCGGTGACGCTTCAGCGTCAAAAAAAATTAGGAATCCACCTGCTCTGAATTAATACCGTTTCTATGTTTAATATTTGCGGAAAAAAATGCTCATAATGCGTGATGCACTTCTCAGCGAGCGGCCTTAAATTTTGTAAGCGAGTCTTAGTAAAAATAGGATAGAACAAATTAATCAATCGCCTGAATTTCGGGGCCATGGCCGACATTTAGCAATTCATGAAAATTTCTGCTTTTCTTTCGAGCAGAAGTCACGATGTGAATAAACTTCTTTGCCAAGTATTAGAGTCGGAAGGAGTTAAGCGTCAGTTGCTGACGAGCATTTGCTCGGCAGGAACTGTCGAGTCACACTTGGATGGAAGCGTCGGTATCGGCAAGCTCAATTTAGCTACACCAAATGTGCAGCGCTTTGCAACACAACTGTGTGCTCGTGCATAGCTAAGAACAGCATGTCATTTACTCGGGTAAATGCAAAACCGTTTTTTTATAGCAGCCTTCACAGATCCGAAAAGAAAAAAAAGTATCAGAGATGCTGTGAATAGCCCTGACGGACGCCGCGCAAACCGGAATGTGAAGCTCGAGGCTTGTTTTTTAACAGTTTTCAGATTTTTCTTATTTATAATTGCTAATTATATTTTCTAATCTAAAAAAACAGCTTCGAGGCGCTGGAATTCATTAGAAAAATTACTCACAAAAACATTATACATGTTTTCTTTTTTTTTTTCAAAGAAATGAACCGTTTTTAATTGGCATAGTTAAGAACTAACATAGCCACTTCGTGCTCTAACATAGCGGGTCGTCTGCTCGCATCCTACCAGCCGCGTCACAGGAGAGCGTTCGCAAGGTGGCGCCACCAAAGCATCTCGCCGCCAATACGGCTACCGTCGTGTAATGGTCCCGAATAGTATGGTCCCGGACAAACTGGCCCCGGAAGGGGTGACCCCAAGTGCTAACCCGAAAAACAAACGGTCCCAGTGAAAGTTTTTGCACTGTCTGCCTGATTTTCGCCGTTTTTTTTATTGTCTCTAATTCCCCCGTATTGAACATATCTTACTCAGAATCTGAATACAGTATTACAAAACAGATGTGAATTCCAAAGCACCAGACGTTTTAGTTCAGTTGTTAAATTTGAAACGCTAAAAGCCTGTGGATTGACGAAGCTGGAGGAAACAGACATAGCAACATGTTGAGGAGCAAGTATAGCAGGCATAATGTAACTAATGTCTACAAGAGCATGCAACACAAACTTTCTACCATTCCTGCTGCTTTCTGTAGACTCATGCAGCATGCAACTAATTTTAATTCATACACATTTTTACTGAAATATATACACACTCTTCATTGAATGCAGCAAATCCAGAGATTGAATCGGATGTCGTTCCATTCAATGAGGTGACGTGTGGGGATCGGTGCATACTGCTCACCCACAAAAAAGACAAGACATGCAATCTAGTCTTCGACTGACTCGCGAGCTAATAGGGAGCTCGCGCTCGTGCCCGCGGTGCTCCCCTGAACGTCACTGCCGACGTCAGTGCGCAGATCGTTGTCCGCTTGCCACACACTTCACCGAACATCGTTTCATCGAATCGATTTACACCATATGGTCAAATTTCGTGAAGGCTGGCGTTTTTTACGATGTGAGAAAGTTAACTATTAGACCTTGATTTTGTTTCAATCACCATAAATAACTGATTTCTATGGTAAATATTTCATCACAACTTTGGTGAAATGCGAGACACAGGTAGAGTGGGCATGTAACTCACTGAAAGCCATGGTCAAAGAAACGCGCATAATAGTTTTATAAGATATACAAAGAGGCGCTTGAGTACAGTAAACGATACAGTACATGTATGACCTGTAATCCCAACTTTGGGGCTGAGAGAGAGCAGAGTATTCTGTTGATACGACCACAATCTCCAGAGAGCTTGAGGTTACCAGCTGACGCTGTAAAACCTAAAGCAAGAACGTTTGCACACAGGAACTGTGGACACGGCGCGTCCGTAAGAAGATTTTCAATTGTGCGAAAGTGCAATTGTGCAAACATTTCAAAAGTATACCTTTGTACTTTTGAAATGTTTGCATGTATGCCCTTGTAGGGGCTTGTGATGTTCAAATATGAATGTATTTTTATTTACGGAACATTCGTGACCGTTTTTGTTTAATATATTGTCGTAAGTAACAACTAAACATTTATAATTTTTTACATTAATTTATTGTAATATTCTAAAATGCAGTAAATCTAAGTTTTAATTTTGCAGAAATAATTATTGTCATAAAAAAATTTGTCTTGCAAGGGACTCTGGTAGCTAGAAAATATGAATATTAAAAAGAATACAGTATTTGTCTGACCCCTTTTTGGCCAGATGCGGTTTAATGAGTGCTTCGCTGTGCACTTGCCCTGATGGTCATTTCTGAATGAGCTTAATTGCCCAGTACTGGTACCCAAATAATAGGTTAGTCGGTTGAAAAATTAACACGTTCAATTCAAATAAGTGTCCTCTGTGAGTCACTCATAGCATTATCATAAAAGACACCTACATGGGAAATACTCAAGCTTTACGTAAAAACCTACTGTAGCTCCATGCTTCCCATGTGTAGGTACGCTTCTTTTTTCTGCGACAACTTGGCGATATCAAAATAAAAACTAGCATCGCCTACAGTGTTATTAAACGGCCCTACGCTCGCAGTGTACGTTCCACTGATATGCCATACCAGCAATGACTACGAGTTAAATGCTCAAAATTGGCAAGAAGTCAGTCCGTGAATAATAAATACATTTTAAACTTGTTTCTTTCTATCTGTACTCTCTATTTCTCGAGTCAGGCGGAAGCGTGTGGCCCTCCTCGAAAACTTTAGTGCGAGTATGAAAAAAGAGAAAACGGAAAACAATGCTGAGAAGGTTGACCTGAGAGGTTAGTCATGGCTTGCTACTTTGTACAGGGGTAGGGGGAACAGGCAATGAACGTACCGATGAAAATGACGCTAGCCTTAATCCTTTGTCATGAAACACTCTTCTTGCTGTATTTGTCGTTCTTTATAGCCAATCCAGCGAAGGCGATGAGCATGACTTCAAGGTCACAAAAAAAAAAAAAAAAAATTCTGAGATCATGTGTTCTGCTCGCTTGGCCACAGGAAAATCTGACTCCGGTAGTCGTCCTCAAAACTATTTTCTACAAAGACGTCATCAGCATCTTTTGCGTTCTGTCATTAGCAACAGAATAACTTCTGTTTCGCCGCATCATATGATCAAAGTGTTTCCCGGAAATCCTATTCTTAAGTGCTCACGTGCAGGTTGTGCTTCATCTTGCAATAAAATATAATTAAATTGTATAAGATGGAAAGAAATGTAAAGTGTAGGACGAAATAGTAGTCTACCTGAGGCGAGGTGAGGCTTTACGTTTTGAGGGGAGAGGAGGGGTGGTAAAAATATAGGATGAGGGCGATTCGTCAAATGCGTAATTGTCTCAGGCCGACTGGTGAAAGGATAATTTGTCACATAGGAACATTCGTCCTAGGGCGACTCGTCCATTGGACAGATGGTCACATTGACAGCGCAGGGAAAGATATAATAATTTACAAATCCCAATTTTCGGTAACTAGCTGTGTTCCGGTGTTTAAGGAGATTAACATAAAGGACGAAAACAGGACGATACGTTTCTCCAACTGGCAGCAAACATTTATTTTGACATCCGTCACCAAACGCCGCAGTCACCGCGCGGAGTTGGAAGGGTTGAGGAGGATAGGGAAGGAAGGGAGGGTGGGGGTGGAGAGGGGGTGGAGGTGCAGGGAAAGAGAAAAAGAGAGGCGTCTTCGGATTCCAGTCAAGCAGCTGGCCTGCCCACTACAAGATCACTCAGATAGCGCGTGAGGAGGTGTCAGCGGAGGTTCGCCTCATGCAGGCTCTGCTCCCCACCACCATGTCTAAGCACCTGGGGGTCGGCTTTGCTTCCCAGCCTCCTTACAAGTTCCTCAGGGAGTCGGCGGGTCACCTCCTGGATATGTCCTGGGTTCAATTCCTCCGGGGCTTGAAGACCAGAATGGCACTACACCCCAAGCCGCAGCTCGAACCACCCATTAACATCTCGAAAGTCAAGCTCTCGCAGACCACCGAGGCCTTCCTGTCACAAGGACCGAAATTTGCTCCGGAGCTTCCGGTTTCAAGAGTCGACAACCTGGCAGCGGTGCACGAGGTGGCCGCAAAGATCCCGGAGGCCAATCGCCAGGATTTCATCAGCGCCGGCTCCAGGACAGTCCGCTTCCACGGAGGTGGATCCTCCACCGGGAACATGGCCCGAACGGTCATCGAGGAATTCCGCCAGGCAGACCTGAGGCTCCTCGAGGCAGACAAGGAGGGAATCTTCGTGGTCCTTGACAGGGACCAACTGGACCAGAAGACGTCGGCCGGCCTTTGTAAGAATTTCAGGCCCCTCAGAACCCGGCCCTCTGACTCCCTTCGATCCGAAGCCAGGGCCCTCTGTGATTCTCTGAACCTTCCCTCTCTTAAGAGCTTAATCAGCTTGCCCTCTCAGCAATACCTTTCTATCTTTTTCTCGGCCAAAACCCATAAACCAGACATTCCACTTCGTAGCATTATCTCGGAAAAAGGCTGCTGGCAGAGACCCTTGGCTTTGTTTCTACAAAAGCAACTCTCAGTTCTTGACCTCCCTCACCCCTTCCGCATTGACAACTCCACAGCCTTAATAAAGCACCTAGAGGAACTCCACACCACCCAGAACACCGTCGCCGTTTTTTCACTTGATGTCGTCGACATGTACTATAGCCTAGATATCCCCACCATGCTCGGTTTCATCAGCGAGGCCATTCACCTCCACGGCGCGGTCAGGTTCCAGAACTCAGCCGGGATCTCTGTGTCGGGGTTTCTGGAACTCATCGACCTTTACCTACGCTCAACCCTTGTAGTGCACGAGGGAAGGGTCTTTGCTCAGAAGACCGGGGTTTGCATCGGCTCGTGCCTGGCCCCCATCTTGAGTGAGATATACCTGTTCTTCGTGGATAGGCGGGTTTCCGAGGCCCTCACAGCTCTTGCCCAGGGTATATCCGTATTCCGATTTGTAGATGACTACCTTATCGTTCACCAAGCCACCTCAGAACCTAAAACTATTGAGCAGATATTCTCAGATAATTCGTTCGGTCTAAAATTTACCAGCGAGGCCCCCACACAGAACGGACTACAGTTTTTGGATCTTCGCCTTCATCCCTTGGAGTCCGGTATCTGCTGGTCTTTCCAGCAAAGATCATGCAAACCAGTGCTTCCCTTCCACAGCAACCATTCAAAAAATGTCAAAAGCGGAATCGTTCAAAACCTCCTGACCTCATCCCGATCCAAGTCATGCCCTCACCTAATCTCGACGAGCTGCTCCCCACAGATCACCCGCCTCATCAAAACGGGCTACCCAAAAGACTTACTCGAGACCCGATTAAAACGCATCATGACAACCCAGGCCACCGGCACACAAACTAAAGGCAGATCACGCGCATCCCGCTTCGCGTGCATTCCATACGTGCACAACGTTTCCCACAGAATTAAGTCGTTAGCGCTCCGACATGACACGCAGGTGTTCTTTTCTTGTCGCCTCAGGCTCTCCTCGCTCTGCAGGAAGGTTAAAAACCCAACTGCCCCAAAGCCGTGCCCCAAAAAACACGCTACCAAGTTCGTTCCTTGTACACAGGCCAGCGTCTACTCGATCCCGCTCAAGTGCGGTTCGCAATACATCGGTCAGACAGGCCGTTGTCTAAACGACCGCCTGAGGGAACACGCCAACGAGGTCAAACAGGCGGCTTCCAACCCATCCCTCCATTCCCTGCATCCAATAGCCCAGCACGTCAGCTCCTGCCCGTCCTGCGAACCAGAATTTTCAGCCACCACGACTGTTGGAAGGCATCGGTCAAGATACGGCCGCGAGATTATCGAGGCCTTCGCCATGCGCCATTCGCCGCAAAACATCGGGTCCCCATCGCTTTGTCTATCCGACGCCGACGTTTCCTTTCTGCGCCCGGAAATGCGACAAACGTAGGCGCCTTTGAAGTAGGGTCGCCCGCCCTTTAATCCCTTCTCAAGGTTTCTCCCTTATTATGCCTCCCCCCCCCCCCCCTCCCTCTTTGACTTCG
Source organism: Ixodes persulcatus (assembly GCA_013358835.2). NCBI lineage: Eukaryota > Metazoa > Arthropoda > Arachnida > Ixodida > Ixodidae > Ixodes > Ixodes persulcatus. The sequence goes on along the minus strand of JABSTQ010011347.1, from coordinate 197,063 downwards.
GCGTGCGCTGCGGCGCTGCCGGCTAAAAAACGTGTTTCTCTTTTTCTCTTTCCCTGCACCTCCACCCCCTCTCCACCCCCACTCTCCCTTCCTTCCCTATCCTCCTCAACCCTTCCAACTCCGCGCGGTGACTGCGGCGTTTGGTGACGGATGTCAAAATAAATGTTTGCTGCCAGTTGGAGAAACGTATCGTCCTGTTTTCGTCCTTTATGTTAATCTCCTTAAACACCGTAACTTAACCAGCACGCTCCATTTCCACGAGCTGTGTTCTTTGACAAGTGTGCAGTTAGAACAATAGAACGAGATGCTTTATTAAAAACTAATATGCATGTAAATGTAGGCGATGCCGGAGGATGTGCATAATCATTCGCGCATGCATAAATACCACGAAATATTTGTTTCAGGTTGCTAGAAATAATGTAGATGTACAAATATGCTTCGAATAGAAAATACTTGGGAAAGAAACTTTACCATTCCGATATAAGTAATCCAAGACTTCAAACGACAGTGTTTCGAGCCACTGCACTAGGCTGTCAATGGGACGCGTGTTGTCGTACTGTCCAGCAATGAAGTGTCTGCCTGTTGCAGTCGGCGTGTCTATTTTATTTTTAACGCGCCCGTAGAGTCCTGTTCACACATTTGGAACCGAGTAGGACCGACCGAGACAAGACCGGTTTTAAGCCTCCTGCGACGGCGTAAGTGCGCATCCGGTTCTACGACGAGACAAGAGGCTTAAAAAACCGGCCTTGTCTCGGTCGGTCCGACTCGGTTGCAAGTGTGTGAATGGGTCTTAAGCGTTTCTGCCACCTTCAGCCTGTGAGATCTTCATTTCATCGATGTCAAAGTGGCGACAAAGCGGGCATTTCAAACTCGGTGACATCCCTAACGGCCGAAGGAGTGCCCGACAAAATGTTATGTGGAGTTTTACGATTTCCCATTGTAATATAAACAAGTGATTAACAAAGCAAATATTTTAATGCTAAACGTAGAACAGGCTTGGCACACACCTGTTGGTTAGACGACTTTATGCAAATCTCGGTTGGGTCCTCCGCAAGATATCCTGTGGAAACTCCAAAACAACCGTGCGTTGTTCCTCCTGCTATATGTGCTTACACAGAAACCCGTCGTGAGTCAGCATCGCTCCCCCTTTCTCTGTCGTGACCACCTCTATTTTCTTGGAATGACACAACCACTTGCTTCACTCTTCACCCTCAATCAACCATAATGACCTTGGGTCAACTTTGCCTATTTGAGTCAACCTAAAATATGTTTTTGTTATATTTGGGTTAACCTATTTGGGTTAACCTTGCTGGGTTGACCCGAATAGAACAAAAACATTCTTTAGGGGACGAACCATTGTGTGACGGGTTGCCCCGTGACGAATCATCCTATGACCAATGCTCTGCTATGAACAACGGGCCTGTTACCAGTCGTCCTGTGACAAATCGCCATGTGACGAATGGACCATATCCCTAAAATTATAGAGCTGCAGGAGAGAAAACAAATATAGTAAAGCCTGTACATGCGTTCTCAGGTGGGACGCATAGAGCAAATAGGGCGGACGTTCTGCATGTTGCGATATGCACTGATTAGGTTGTCATTTTGTTTTTCATTATCTAGAAGACAGTTTCGCCGCATCCATTAGGTCAAGCACCGATTAGAGTGTCACGAACAAATTAGTTCATGCACTTTTCGAGAACATGAGTCTGCGTTGTGCTGGCGTTGATGTCAACCTTAGCGAAGCTATTCATTAGTGAATTTCTGTGTTCCTCGTACGTTGGTTACGCCATAAAGCATATTTTATGTCTTCGGGTTGACTGCACGAGGTGCGATTAGCTGTGTCCTACCGTCTGAGATAGAATTATGACGAAAATCAAATATGTAAAAACTCGCTAGACTAGTTAAAAAAGAAATTAGGCATGGCCGGGGTGAAGACAGTTATCTACGTGGGACGTATACGAGGTAGACCAAAACATTGCAAAGTAGTATATCTCTTTTACAAGAAGTAAATGGCACCACGAAGAACCTTTTTGACCCGTGAATGAAAACATTCCGCTGCTGTATATATAAAAAAAACAAGCTTGCACATAAAAGTTTGATAGCGGTATAAAAACAAGCCTTCACGCAGAAAGGCCAAGCACAACAAAATGGTATAAACCGCACCGACCACTTTGCGTCCTTCAAAGAAATCAAACGAGGTGTGCTCAGTGCTTGGAGAAAACCACTTCTCTATTCGACAAACGCATTGTTGAGATTATTTTAAGTGCTTTAAGAGAGCTTTAAGAACAGAGTTGCTTAGAGGCGCATCCGTCGAGTTTTCAAAATATAAAAGGGCCTTAAAATATTAACGGAACAAAGGCACTGAGGCCTTTTGAGCATATTTAGTAAGGAATGTTTATTATTTGCGTTTAGTATGTGGGTAAATAGGAAACTACAATCAAAACACTATATTTTATGTTGAAATGAAGCTTGGGAACGTGACAGCGTACCATTTAGTGTATTTATAAATGTCCCTAGACGCTCACTGACGCGTGACACCACACCTTCTACTGCGTTACCGGCAGGCTTCTGACACCAGCATAGCAGACGTCCTGTGCAAGCCATATATAGATACGTCGCTTTTGGGCATCTAATCGCGTATCGGTTAATGATGTCAATTTTGCCGACGGGAACCAAAGAAAACAAAAACATATAATGACGTTTGTACTTTGGTTGTGTTTGTTTAACTATAGTGCATGCTGACTCATTTTGAATATTAGTTGGACCTAAGATAGCTCTTAAATGATGTTGCAGTAGAATGGCAGCAGAAACTCCATGAATCATACCCAGGGTCCTTCGTTTTCGGGTAAAATTCGTAATTTCCAGTTTTTGCACCGGGAACGAGTTTTATGAGAAGCGGGTTAAACCTGCTTTCTCCCGAAAAACCCACTTTCCTGAAAGGCGGGACACAGCTGAAAGTTTGTAAATTAAGAGACATTCTAGGATCACTTCTAGTGTGTCCCCAGTGTTGCAAGTTCGAAGATCACATATATTTTCTGATTTGCCGTGACCGCCGAAGTATATTCGCTTCCAAACGAGCTTAGGTGGTACTTGCGGGCGGGGGAGAAAAGCTCACCGGAGAAAAGCTCACCGCGAAACCGGCAGATGGAGAGAAAAGCTCACTGGTCTTTGAGCGGATGCAAAGAAAAGCTCACCGATTTTTTTTTTTTTAATTTCTTCTCAGCTTAGCGCATTGCTCGTCACAGGTGGCAATTTAACACAATTAGAATTCGTCAATTTAAAAATAATTCTCCTCTTTTTTGTAATATTCTTGAAGTTAATTTGGCATATTTACTAATTCCTCAGAAATTAGTAATCACCTATTTTGTATATTAATGACACCGCAACTATAAAATAAGAACATCGGACACCCGTAAAAAGACAACAATTTATTGACAGCTTGACAGTGCGCCGTCGGTAGCTCTGTCAGATAAAGAGGTTTGTTTTTTGCGAGCTAATATCCGGGCGGGGACACCTGCCCGTACCTCACTTTCGTCAAGAACATCAAAGACGCCAAGTGGGAGAACACCGACGAAAATCTCGGCTGCGACCATTTTATCCTGGAAACAACGGCCGCCTGCACCATAGTCAAGCCCAGGAAGCTCGGTCAAGCTAACATCATAGAGTGGAACACGTGGCTCGAGTACTGAGGTGTCTGCACTATCACCATCGAGGACATCGAGTCTTGGACAAGGAACGCCGTCAGGAGCACGGCAGCCTACACCAAGGTCCTCAAGGTGGACGAGGAGATACCTTGTGTAGATCTATACATCTCATCCATTTGTGGGACGCCGGACGGTCACTTGCCAAGAGCTGGAGGAGTCAACACCTCAACAAGAAACTAAAAACAAAAATCTACGAGATTAGTTACAAGGCAGAGGACTACGCCGCGGAGATGAACAGGAAAAACTGGTACAACCTGTGCGACAGCATGCAAAATCGACTCAGCTCGGCGAGCACGTGGAAACTCCTCAGGGCACTACTGTACCACAACAACACCAGAACGGCGAAGTGTAAACGAATCTCCGATCTCGTGTTCAGGAGCCCTCTCACCACGCACGAAATGTTTGACAAGCTGGCAAGCAAGTACTTGTGCATCGAGCCATCTCAAGCACAAAAGGACTACCACGGGCGAGCCAACCCTGCAATGGACGTGCCCATCACCATCTGGGAGCTGGAATACGAGTTGGCCGAGGTGAAGAAAACGGCGGCACCGGGCCCTGACATCATCACGGCTAAACTGCTCTACAACATGAGCGACGAATCCATCAAGAAACTAGTGGACCATTTCACCGACAACTACTGGTCTAAAGGGGAGTTCCCGAAGCCTTGGAAGGAGGCTGACGTCAAACTCATACCCAAGCCCAAGAAGGACTTCAGTTTCAACAACCTTCGACCAATATCTCTGACCTCGTGCATTGGTCAAGCCTTCGAGCGTATCATCAACTCCAGGCTGGAGGCGCACGTGGAAAAGCAAGGACTGGTGTCACAAACGCAGTTCGTCTATCGTCCGCACGTGTCCTTCCAAGACATACTACTGTGGCTCTACAGGGACCTTCTAAAGAGACCATCACGGACGCAGACCAGAGCAGCTTTCGACAACATCACTCACGAGAGCGTCCTTCGAGATCTGGCGAGCATCGATTGTGAACAGAAGACCTACAACTACATCAAGAGCATCTTGACGAACAGGACTGTCCCCCTGAACATCGGGAGTCACACCTCGGATCTGTACCAGCTAGGGCAGAGGAAGACTCCTCAGGGTGCAGTTCTGTCGCCACTACTCTTTAATCTTGCACTCAAAAGACTACCAGAGATCCTGAACAACATTCCCGGCATCGAACACGCCATCTACGCCGACGACATCACCATCTGGTGCAAATCTGGCAGCGACGTTTAAGTCGAAGAAAGCCCCCAGAGGGCACCGAATGCCATGGCCCCGTACGCTAGAGACTGCGGCCTTCAATGCTCTCCCCAAAAGTCAGAACTGCTGGTCTTCAAGAAGCCGTAGTACAGCAGACAACCCTTTACGGACCTTAACCTCTACATCGACGGACAAGACGTATGCAAGCCCAAGGAGGTGAGGATCCCCGGCCAGATCCTCACCCAGTCGGGAAAAAATCTCAGCACCATCAACAAGCTCACCACATCCACGACGCACATCGTCGGGATGCTGAGGAAAATCAGGAACGCGGTACGGACTCAAAAGGAAGGAGGCTATACAGCTGGTATACGCCTTTGTGGTTTCTCGGGTCATGTACGCCACGGCGTACCTGAGACTAACTTAGACCAAAGTCAGCAAGCTCAACGTCACCATTCGAAGAGCTTTCAAGTGCGCCCTTGGACTACCAAAGTACGTGGCCACGAAGGACCTGCTCAGCACGGGCCTCTACAACATCATCGAGGAACTCTGGGAAGGCCCAGCGGATATCACAAATATAGCGCCTCAGCGAAAGACCGAACTGAAGATAGCTTCTGGAGCGGCTGCAACTGGCCACACCGGGTGGCATATAACACCAAGAGCCCAAACAAAAACTAAAAACACCAACTGTATGAGGCAAGATCACGGTCGAGAAGACCCCAAGGAACATGAACTCGGCAAGGAACTCCGGCACAAGAAAGGTTTGTGCACAGACCACATCAAGGATATGGAACAAGGAGCCCGGAACCCTTTACGCCGACGCGGCCATGCTACCAAGGGGCGACACCGCCACCTTTGCCGTGGTCGGTCCTCGTGGCAACGTGGTCAGGACGGCGTCGGTCTCCACGACCCTCAAAGAACACGCAGAAGAAGCGGCAGTTGCTCTAGCTGTCACAAGGGCCAAACAAGACCACATCACCGTCATCACAGACTCGCAATGGGCGTGCCGCAACTTTGCCAAGGGTGAAATAGGCGCTTTTTAAATATGAAGACAGTTTTGTTTTCTAACATGAAGAAACTAGCGTTTGTGCATCTTTATTTGAGTTATAAAGCACGGGAAGACGTCTCGATCGGCAAATATAATAACGCGAGCAGAGTTGGAATCGCCCGGGTGTAAAGACAAGCTTTCTCCAATTCCGCTAAACGCAGACGATTAAAAAAAAATGCCAATGTAGTTTTGAATTTTTGGGACATCGGCATGCACTGCAAAAATACATTTTGTTTACCCGTTTATTGTATTAAAAGCTGAGAGCAGGCACACGATAGAATGTACCTCACCCTCAGTGTAAATAGAGTTTCGTATGCAAGACTGCGTTGCTAGCGGGAGCTCGTGCCGTCGCTTTGAACCTGGATTCGCCACGCGTCCCTCAAAGCTTACAATTCGTAGCGTACGCTCTGCTAAATTTTTCAGTATCTTGAACGAAGTACATTTGGAGACTCGGCATCACTCGAGTTAGGCAAATAAAAGACACCACAACGCTTGCAAAACCAGGACTTTTCGGTAATTTTTAGCATTACCGATAGTTTTGCCAAACAAGCAGTTCGGTTTACTCCGTACACATTTTATAAACGTCGAATACGACCTGAAACTGTGCACATGCGACGTCTTCTATTTACGCGCCTCGTGCATAGAACTACCCCCTAAACACACTCACTTGAATCCCCTCAGTAAAAATTAAAAAATAGCGCGTGCTCGGTAGCCTTGCTAGCGTGTTTCTCATTTATCCTATTTACTAGCGAGGCCTTTTTTCATCCTCCGTCTGTGAAGAGATATTGCTTTGACGTTCTCACGCTTAAGGTACACCTTTGAGTTCACTTACAAAGCGTAGAAGCTTTGACGCACGCCCGCGGGCGTACCTTACTGCGTTAGTTACAAATGAGGACAGAGATCCTTCAGCAAAGCCTTCAAAAGACAAGATCAATTTTATTTTATTCTCAATAAATGATGGTTTATTAATCACAGACGACAAATCACATAAAAAAAAACGAGGACAAAAAATATTCATTGCTACAAGGCAAAATATTGCGCATTCGGGAGAGGTCGGTGTGAAAAAATGGAAGGAGCTGCATACGGCTTGAATTTCTTGAGGCCTGTCTTTGCAAATATCACTGGCTCAAACTGATCGTTCGTTGAAGTGATCCTGAAAAATAAATGCAGCATCGCATAGTTTTAGTTGTCATTCGTGAAGCACCGATCGCAGAAATATGTACCACAAACAAAAGCGCGAGCTGCTCGATCGTCGGTGACTTTCCTTTCACTGACGCAATATGCACGCGGTAACACAACCCTCTTTATTTTAGAGGCACCCCAGTCTCTCACGCATTGTTCTCAACTCAGCCGACTCAATGCAAGCGAGCTAGGAAGGAACGAGTCAGTTTCTATGATCAAATACGCGCGAAAAGACGTGCTTAAGTTTTTCGTGCCGGTAATTTAGTTCCATGATGGTCTCACCGATCGCGGAAATATGTTGCACAACAAAAGCGCGAGTTGCTCGATCGTTGGTGACTCTCCTTTCACTGACGCGATGTGCTCGTGGTAGCACTACATCCCTCTTTATCTTAGCGGCACACCAGCCTCTCACGAATCGTTCTCAACTCGGCCGACTCAATGCAAGCGAGCTAAGAGAGTGCGAATCAGTTTCCATTATCAAATACGCGGGAAAAGACGTGTGAAAGTTCTTCGTGCCGGTAATTTTGTTCCGTGTTTATCTTGACTCATGCTCGTATTGGGCGATCTTCATCGGCGAGACCGGAAGACACAGGTAATATGATTCAGAGTTTTACAATGACTTACCTCGCAAAGTCTCCCTCGGAGGCAGTCGAAACTTTTGCGACCAATCCGGTTGAGCCACTGTCTTCGTCGCTGAAAATTTTATTTTCCCGTCGGCACGGCAAAAAGCTTCTTCCCTTTTGCAATGCTGAATGCGAGATTCACCGCGCAGCATGATGCCGTCGCGTTGCCGCCGAGGTCGTGGTAAAACATAAAAATCCAGCGGCCGTGCCGTAAGCAACGGGGCCACTACTACGCCTAGCCCAGTGATGGCGTTGGTTTCTAGCAGGCCACCGAATCGCGCGGGATCATGGGAAGGCAACGGTCATCTGTCGCGTCCAATCCAATTGAAGCGAAGAAAATAGAACGTTTGAGAGGATAGGGCGTGGGCGGGGAGATATTTCTACATTTCAGACAATGGTTTGCGCTTCCTTTCAGTATATAGGATTCTTAGGGGAACCTAAAGCCCCTGTATCTGGGAAAAGTGGTGCATTCTCTTCCGTCCTCTTACAAAAAAACCCTCCTTACCCCACCTCTAATTTCCGGTTTGCGACGGAGGCACCCTCTCGAAATTCCCAAGCGTCTCGACATCTCGGTCAGCTGCAGCGGGCGGGATGCCGATCGTATAGACTTTTCTCGTATTATAAGTGTGGCAGTGACCTCATTTAGAGCCCGCATTTGCATCCGACCGTCCTGGAGCCGCTCTAGATCCGTTCGTCCAACCATGAATCCCGAAAGTGTTTCGGGAAATCGTCCCAATCGTCCCTACCGAGTTGAATTATCGGTCAGTGTCTAGTGAATGTCTGTCCACCCTTCGGTTTCACAGGAATTGCAAGTTGTTTGTAATCATCCTATCAAACCGCCAAATTGCAATTATATTCTACACAATTTCAAATGATTCTCTACTTTTTAATATGTGTCCTTGGCGAGCTTTCGGGAGGGTTTGGCCTGCGGGCGCTAAAAGCATTAGTCGGCCTAGAAAGCGAGACACCTTTCTCTTTCTAATCGGGGAAGCGTTGATGTGGTTGACGCTAAGCTAGAATAAGCTGACTGCGGTACTATTAATTACAAATATAGCTGCGTACTTCTGTGCGTGTGTATTGTATTCAAGCTGTAAAGATTTGCGACACCGCGGGCTTTTCTGTACGGGCTACGGAGTTACGCGGTGCCGCTACTCTTCCAAGCGTAATAAATACTCTGTTATTTTATCTGAACCCGTTTTTTTTTTTAAATGAGAACTCTGTTTTCGTTTAGTTTTCGTACTTCGTAATTTATTAGTTCTTAATCTTTTCTGCTATTTGTTCATACTGAAAAAAAACCTAGGTTTAATTACGATTCACGCTGCTTTTAGACTCCTGAGTCAGCGTCCTAGGGCTAGACACCTGGTGCAGACTTGGCAACCAGCGCTCGGTTTCAGCACCTAATCGAGTGCTTACAAATTTTACTTTTATGCACTTTCAATGAAGACCTGAAAGTCCTCTATTCAACATGTCAGTATTCATACATATTACTACTTGTAGATGCATATAAGGGTATCTATATCAAATCTAAGAAAAGTTTCAAGCAATTGCAGGTTATTTCAGTAAAAGGAAATGAGGTAAACAAAATATCAAATGTCATCCAGAGAACAATGCAAAACAATCGAATGCGAGATAAAAATCATCATGAAAATACACAAGCACAGATGACGTTAAAGCCGAACAAGATCAAAGTCACACTTTTATTTATTTCACAAAACTGCCAGCCAAGTAAAAGGCCACGTCAGGAGTATGCACAACAAGTAGAACACATGCTGAGTACATAACAAAATAAATCACAGAATTAAAAAAGGAGATAAATGACACAGAGACACCATATACCATCAAAATGCTTTCTTAACAATTCACAAATGTGCAGGTAGCCAATTCACAAATGTGCAGGTAGATTTACTGACAGGTAACATCACTTTTACATATCATAAAATACTTCACTGCCCTTACACCGTCTAATGCTGTGACTGATGCGGTACACCTGGACACTGAATGAATTTACTAACTGCAAGGGATTAAACATCGAGCTCCTTGCAAAGACGGGTCTGCGGGCATCAGACTACAGATGCATACCCAAGATAAGGATGCACGAGTGTGTTATATGCTGCAAGTTTGACTCATCTTGCATGCTAAAGATTCCATCACCTTGTGCATTATGTCTGACACGAGCTTGAAGTCCTGGAGATGGCAATAAAGTGTGCATTCTACAGGCCAAAGCTACCCCGATTCCCCAGTACCACTATGGAACCATGGGAACCACAAGAAAGATGAATCTTGAACACTTTCTCGAGGGTGCCTTTACTCCATGCAGACCCCTGCAGAGTGGACTTTTCGAGACACTTAAGTTGATCTGCGACGAGAAAGCACTTAAGTACAAATTTTAAGTTGTTATTTTCACGTTGCAACTGATACTCCTGTCGTTGCGCCAATATCAGTGTTTTGTTCTGCATCCAATACAGTTGTCTTTATAGCTCTTTGTTATTCATCAGCACACCAGAAAGACTGGCATTTTGATGATACAGCCTGATGTCAAGTGTAAGCAGTGCGCCTGAAAACAAAAATATTATTTAGTCTTGTTAAGTGGCTAACAGTGAGACAATAAGCTCGGATGTAAGTAACAGTGTGTAACTGTCTGCACTCTGCCTGAAAATAAACAGCAGTCGAAAATGAAAACTAATCAGCTGTTGCTGCGGCAATTTGTTCAGGACAAGCTGGGGAAGCAAGGGCCTGTAGGGCGCTGCACAGACCTTGCTCGGGCAGCCATGGGACGGGACACACTTCTAGAATGAATAAATGAACAGAGACGACAGTCGTTGAAGGTGCGCCTCGGTCAACCTGCAAACAGTATCATTGTGCTAAACTCACCAGTTGCTGGGGTTGCCGAACCAGGCTGCACTGGGGAAGCTTGGAAAGTACTGTACAGCACCGCTTGGAACTTGCTGGGGGGGGGGGGGGGGTTCAGGAGGACACACTCGCCTAGAATCGACAAAGACGGAACTAGTGGTGGGTGAGCCTCAGTTGACCTGAAAAGAGTGTCGAACTGCCAAACTCACCAACAGCTGCGATCACTGTGGCAGATTTCCCTGAGGGAAAAGCTCCGCTCGGACCTTGCTGGGGGCCCTCGGGAGGCCACACACTCCTAGAATGGACAGAGATGGCACTAGTGCGAGGTGTGCCTCGGTCGACCACGAAACAGTATCCGACTGCCAAACTTAAAGAGCAGCTGCGGTTGATGCAGCAATCTGTCCTGGGGATGTTTCAGTACTGTGGGCATTGCCTTCTGGTGTACTATTCAGGCTTTGCTGGGGGTGCCTTAGAGACTTTAGGAAGCCAACTAAAACAAATAAATGGAACTCCATTTTGAAAAGGGAGGTATCCAAGATCATCAGTTTGTGCATTGAATTTATATTGTAAAACTGATGCAACGTGTCTTTCTAAGAAAAATATAAATGGTTTGTGAGGTGTTGTACATACCATTTACATTTGCAGTTCCCTTGCAGTGGTGATTTACTCTCTTGGTTGAAGGTAACGAAAAAAAATGTTTGGGAGAGCATCTTTCCTCAATTTTAGAGCGCAGCTCTTAGGCGCCCGTTTCCGGCTTGAGCGGCGTCGGCGTCGCCGTCGGCGTCGGCGTAATCGCGTGGTGCATTATGAGATGCGTGACGTCACTGATGACGTCATCAGTGACGTCAGTGATGACGTCATCGTCATTGTCATCGTCATCGTCACTGATAACGTCATCAGTGACGTCACTGATGACGTCATCGGCATCCGCATCGTCATCGTCACCGATGACGTCATCGGCATCCGCATCGTCATCGTCACGTGACACCCCCCCCCCCCGAGGCCACATGACCCCCCCCCCCCCCCCGCCAGAACCCTTCCCACCTCCTCCTCAAGAGCTGCGCTCTAATTCGGCGTTACAGGGAGTTGTAAACGGCTTTCACTTTTTTTGCTCTCCTTTATTTTGCATGATTAGTGTTTTGCATTGGTCGATACTGAAGTGGTCCTGTGACAGATTGAAGAGATCTGATTTTAGTCGAAAGCACATCATGTAACGCTACCTCAAACACCCGTTTTCGCAGATTCTAGGTTAGCCTGCCAAAGAACTGCACGTAAAGTCTGCGCTGTCAAAGCTGCTGGCGTGAGCGTGGGGTTGATCTCAAATGCTTGTTTTGCTTGCATTTTGGTTTCAATAAGACTGCGAGCGGAGGAGCTGGACTGCCTAGTTCCGCCTTGTCTTGTACGGTGTTTGTACTGTGCTGAAACATGTCTACCGCAGAGGAGCCTAAGGAATGTTTAGCCTGCTTGAAACAAATTGCACCAAAGAGCCAATCATTGCAATGTTACGAGTGTAAAAATTCTTACCACGTAGGTAATTGCGCAGGGGTAAACAAAACGAAACTCAAAAACATGGAACACGCAGAGCTGTTGTCTTGGCAGTGCTCAACTTGTACAAGACATAACCAATGACAATCCGCGCAAAAAGGCGGTCAGGCAGCAGTATCACCTCAAAGAACTGTGGAACGAAATGAAGCAGCTATAGCAATACAGTTAGCAGAAACAAACCAGAAGCTGACGGAGGTATTAGCTAGAGTCGAAAACATTGAAAGAAAACTAAATCTACAATCTGTAAAACATGACACAATGATCCAAAAACTGGATAAACAAGAAAAGACTACCGAAACGATAGAGAGCACTACCATCATGCTCTCGAGCCAGTATGATGAATTAATAAAAAAGATAGATTCCTTGACACATGTCACCAATGACCTAAAAAAAAGAACAGGCCAGATCGAAAAACTTGCTGACGAAAGGGACGCAAGAATACAGGAGCTAGAATGGGCTGTGGAAAAGGCAGAACAGTACTCACGACGAAATAACATCGAAATTCACGGAATTGCTCAGAGTGATCAAGAAGATATTTCAGTAATCGTAAAAAATATAGCAGAAAAGCTCTCCTTATCTATACCGCAGCCTGAAAAGATTGAGTCAATGCACAGACTGAGGGCCAGGGAGGGTAATACCCCTGTCAGACGGGCACGTTAAATGACATTTAAGCAAAATGACATTACAACTCGGCCAATGAGCGTGAGCGATGAAGAACCAGGATCACGTGAAGAACCAGGATCACGAGCTGATTCGCCGAGCGGTGAATGACATTCGATCAAAATGACATTTACTTTCCCGTCTGACAGGGGTATTAGATACCTCCTATTATCGTAAGATTCAATGACAGGTCAGAAAGAGACCAATGGATGACGAAGCGCACTGCTCTAAAGAATGAGCGGGTCTATATTAATGAAAACCTCACGAAACTGCAACGATGGCTGTTTTGGAAAGCGAAAGAATGTGCGAGAGAAAGAGGGTACACATACGTCTGGATGAAAAACGGAAAAATATTGGTCAGGCAAAGGGAAGGGGCGGCTGCAATCCGTGTTGACAGTGAGAGTGATTTAAATAGACTACGATAACATGATGGCCTCTTTTGATACCTTTAACGACTGGGATACACAAACGGAATATATGATAGCGGATGAAGGAAATGGAAGTAGAATCCTTCAAGTTATTCATATTAATGTCCGAAGCCTGAAAAAACACTGGGATGAATTGAATGTTTACATAAAGGATTCACTAGAACATACCGACATAATAATCCTCACGGAAATAAACGTCGAAGCAAATGAGCCCTTACCATTTAGCTTAGATGGGTTTAATGCGATATCTGTACGCCGAAATGGAAGAAGAGGGGGAGGAATACTTATATTCATTAGAAACACTTGGCTGTACGAACGCATTGAAGTGTCCCTGCATCAGGCAGAGGTTATGGTGATAAATATGAACAAAAGCGACCTATCGTTTACTTTATGCGCGGTATACAGGCCACCGAGTGGTAATATAAGTGCATTTAACGTCGAATTGGTGAAACGTTTAACCATGTTTAACAATAATGACCATATTATATTAGCAGGAGACTTCAACATCGACGTTATGTGTCCTAGTAGAAGCGGAGTCACGGAATACCTCGACATACTGTACAGTTATGGATTACAAAACCTCATTGATGCTTACACTAGAGAAGAATACCTGGCAGAAAAAATTACAAAAACGTGCATTGATCACATAATAGTGCGAACGAGCAATTTCAAGTTTCTTGCAGGAATCATTAAACAAAAAGTAGCCGATCACTTTTTCGTCACTCTAAAAATAGTGGGCAATCAAAATTTCGATAGGAAGCGGCAGGAATATAAACATATACTGGACAACTGGAAGGTAGACCACAATATAAAAAAATTCAACTGGGACGCTCTGTTAAATCTAGACCACATCTCTCTATACAAAGCAGTAGTCAAAAAGTTCAGGAACATATATGACGGGTCTATGAAAAGAGTTAAACTGGAACAGAGAAAGCCGGGGAACAACTGGATGGACCAAGAAATACTAGAACTAAGCTCCGAAAAATGTACGCTGTGGAATAGATGTAAACAAAATCCAGATGATAGGATATTAAAGAAGAGTTTAGAAAAGTACGAAATAGGTTGACGGCAAAAATTCGGTTGGCAAAAAAGAAATTCCATTCAATGCAATTAAAACAGTGCGGACAAAATCTCAGGAAAACTTGGGACGTTGTGAATCAAATAATTGGAAAGCCTCCAAAAGACAGCGTAGATGATTTCATACAGAAAAACTTTGGTGAACACAACATTAATAAATTAAGCAATGAATTTAATAGGGCATTCGTTAAAGAGGTTCAAGACTTACGTGACCAACCAAAGAACGCTGCAGAAGGCCCTAAACTAAGGAAAAGCCAACAGAACTCGGCGTTTTTGCCTCAAATGTCAGAATCAGATCTAAAAGATATACTTGAGAAAATGTCGACGACGAAACCGGCGGGTTATGATCAAATAAGAATTCGGGACATACGACTTAACTATGACAGCTTAAAAAAAGTTTTGCTTGCAATATTAAATGGAATTTTCGATACAGGAACGATTCCTAATGAAATGAAAGTTTCCATCATTAGACCAATACACAAAAAAGGAAACAAAAAAGAAGTAACCAATTATCGACCAATTGCTTTGTTATCTGCGATTTCACAAATAATGGAAAAGTTTGTCTTTAAACATTTGACATCGTTCTGTGAGAAGTTTTCGTTGATAAATAATTGCCAGTACGGCTTCCGGCACGGGAAAAGTACGACACTGCTGCTTGAGGACATAACAGAGTTTATTAATGGTAAACCAGATAATAATGAAATAGTACTTGAACTCTTCTTAGATCTGACAAAAGCCTATGACACAATAGATTATGAAATATTACTAAACAAATTAGAAAAACTGGGTTTTCGGGGACCGTTCCAAAAATTCTTCAAAGACTACTTTTACAACAGGGCACAAAGAGTCAAGATCGGGAATAATGTGAGTGACGCAGCATATCCCACCTGTGGCATTCCTCAGGGTTCGGTTTTAGGACCAATGCTATTCAACATCTACGTGAATGACTTAGGTGCCCTACCTCTGAAATCCAAACTTTACCAGTACGCAGATGACACCGCTCTTGTTCTCGCAGATTAAAATTACGACAGTGCTCTCAACATTTTCCAGGAAGACTTAAAAGACGTTATGACATGGTTCTCTAAAAATAAGATTTTGGTAAATAAAAAGAAAACATGTTTAATGTGCTTCCGCACTCACCAAAAGCGAATTAACCCTGATAAGCCTTTATTCCTGCATTCATCTGAATGCGTACACTGCTCTTGCCTACCGCTACCTTATGCCAGAGATACGAAATATTTAGGTCTTTACTTCGACGAACATTTATCATGGGACTCCCACATAGACTACTTGTTAAAAAAACTACGAACAGTATCGGGATACCTATATAACCTACGAAGCAGCG
This sequence comes from Ixodes persulcatus, assembly GCA_013358835.2. Classification (NCBI taxonomy): domain Eukaryota; kingdom Metazoa; phylum Arthropoda; class Arachnida; order Ixodida; family Ixodidae; genus Ixodes; species Ixodes persulcatus. The sequence goes on along the minus strand of JABSTQ010011347.1, from coordinate 181,405 downwards.
CGGATATCAACCTAAGAAGGACTGTTTACCAGATTCTAGGGGAATCGAAAATTCGGTATGGAATAACAACCTACGGATCCTGCTCAAGCTTAAAGAAGAAAAAAATAAATAATATACAAAAAAGAATGCTAAAGAATATAACATACGGCACACGGTATGAAGACCTTACGCTCGAAGAACAGCTAGATCATCTGGATTTATTGGCAATGGATAACCTGCGGAAGTTTGTCATCCTTACAAAACATTACTTCACACATGATTTCAAGCTGAAGTCGAACAAGCAAAAACAACTGAGACACACAGAAAGACTCCATATTCCAAGAGTGTATACGAATTATGGATTGCGACAACGAAAGTATTATGTTCCCAAATATTTTAATGACATCCCGGAGAATTTATTAACTTTGCAATCCATATCGTCGGTAAAAAAAGAAATGAAGAAATTGTGCAAACACACTAAGGTCAGCTAGAGTGTAAACCTTTGCAAATTGTAATGTACTGGTGGGTAAGCATGTGATATTACCTGTATATAAACAAAACCACCACGTGAAACCTCACCGGGACGGATCATAACATAACTAAAGATGTACTCGATGGTAGAGTTATGTCACCTTGTTTTGCAGGGTCAGAGTCGACTTGTTGTTCGTTATTCTTTGCTAATTGATTCGGATGGGTACATGTGTTGAACTTTGATGCTTTTTGGTTGTTGTTGCCTTGTTTTTTTTTTTTTTTTTTTTTTCTTTTCTCTTTGCTTGTATTTATAATAACCTAACGAAAATATATACGCGATGTTCTGAGAAATGTTGCCTTGTTCTACAACGTCGGAGTAGTCCTGTTTGTGATTCTCGGTTAATTGCTTTTTGTATGATACATTGGTGGAAATTGGATGACTTGATGGTTGTTGTTGCCTTGTTGTATTTCAATGGATTGTATTTTTTTGTGTGGTTTATTTCTTGGACTGCCCGTTTTTCACACACAAGCACGCAAGTGCTTTAGTGAAACGGAATACATTGTATGAATTTATGAAACCTGCAATAAAAATATTATTATTATTATTATTATTATTATTATTATTATTATTATTATTATTATTACTCTATTGACGCTACGAGAGCAAACGCACTTTGAGCGGGCTAAGCACACACGCTCGTCCAGTAAGAGCGTCATCAGAGAAAACATACTCGTGCTTACGCACTGGCTGCGCTCGCACTTATATTGAAACGGAGTATAGATACATTCACATGCTCGGGTCCACAGCCGCGGTAGCGTTGCAAGCTATGTGTGCGAAACAAAGTATGGTACGCGAGCATGTACGCAACACTTGACGAGAGCACATACTCCGCACGCACCCGTAACTGGGAGCGACGACGATTAGGCCATTTTGAACAACTGAAGGCCCCTACGCACAGTTGCGTTGGAGAGCGTTTCACTGCGTTGTGACTACGAGAACGCAGGACATCCATACTTCAAGCAATTCCTTGAATTGGATTCCAGGCTTCATACAAAGCACAGATGTGCCGGTGACTCGCTTTCGTTTCTCGACGCAACGCAGTCAAACGCTCTCAAGCGCAACTGTGAGTAGGGGTCTTTACTTCCACGGCACGGGCGTCCGTGCATGCCAAGTTGGCAATGTTGTGCTCGCTATTACATCGCTGGCGCTTACGGTGGAATGGAGGGCATAACTTGCTCTAAACAGCTGTATTTTTGCATGCTGGTGAACCTTATACAGAGTACCCACCTCGCATAACTTTGCGGCTCCCGTCAGGTTGAAATCTTTTCGACCGATTTGGTGAAGCAAGATCTTCCTCCGATATTCATTTTTCGTTCCAGAGGGAACACTGAAAGGCTTTCCGGCCGACTCCTATTCGGTGAAGCAAGATATTCCTCCCAGGTTCACTGTCCGTTCCAGAGCAACACTGGAAAGCTTTCCGGCCGACTCCGATTAGGAGAAGCAAGATCTTTTTCCGGGGTTCACTGTCCGTTCCAGAGCAACACTGAAAAGCTTTTCGGCCGACTTTTCTACAGGCGCAGCAGCCCGTCAGCTGCGGCGTAGCAACATCTTGGGAAATTCATGGCGACCGGAAGTCCAAAACCAAAAGCCAGATGTCACGTGACGACTGGTCAATGGTGTGCGCGGCGACTAGTTGAAAGAATGGCGCCACTTTTCCCAGGATAGAGGGGCTTTAGGGGAACCTGGACGTGAGCGCACAGCTTCTGCAGCGGCGATGACACGAAACACACTTGTTCGCTCGGGAGATGCGTGTTTCGGCGTCTCGCCGCAGCGGGACGCCAGTCACGTGGCTCTCCTCTCATCCGTTGTCTGCCGTTCCACCTTTTCCATTTCGGCGGCCGCTTCTCGTGGCCATCTGCCAGGCTTTGTCAGCGTATAGAAGGCTATGCCCAAAGTAATTAGCTCGCGCCTTTACCAAGCATGACTAACCATTGTGTATGCTAAGGTAAGACGAACTTCAGCTCGATCCAGAAGACCCTGTCCATCACACTCCAAAGATAACAAAGAGAAAGCCCAGCCTGAAACAGACGCCTGCACACTAAAGCACCCTTAGTATCGTCTTAGCTTATGTGCGAGCGAAGCCGATAGCCTCAGACACAATCATGCTTCGTGAAACAATTCCTGCACAAGCGGGCGTGCGACGTAAAAACAACTATACTCTGTTTCACCTTATGGTGTACCGCAGGAAAGGCTACAAGCACGAGCTCCTTGCTCTAGCGCACATCTCAGCGGCACAAGCTCTCGTGCGTTAAGGACAGCTGCCAACGCTATGAGCTCGCGCTTCTAGCCTTCGCTGCGGTACGACATAACTCGAGCTTCTAGCTTTAACTTATAAGACGAAATCACTATGCTGTACATTTCTCGCTTGAAAATTCAATTCATATTTCAAGCGCGAAGCAAGTGAACATTTAGCGTTTCTGCGCTATGCGCGCTCAGCTGTGGCCTTGGAAGGTTCCGAGGTCCCGAGCCGTCTTGAGCGTAGTTCACCCTTGCCGCATTACAAAATGCGTCCTTTTCGGATCCGAAGATAAGATTGGCGGAGCCGCGGAGGAGGCGGGAAGGGCAGATTGGAAATTGGAAACGTGCCCTGCAATCCTGTTTTACCCCCCATTCACACTGGAAGCGGATCCGCGTTCGCGAAGCGGTTGCAAACGCGGTTGTATAAAGATCTAGTGCAATTGCACGCGCATTTGATGTCATCAAATGCGCGTGCAATTGTACTGAATCCTTATACAACCGCGTTCGCAACCGCTTTGCGAACGCGGATCCGCTTCCAATGTGAATGAGCCCTAAGCGTCTACCTTATTTGCGGTTTCCGCATCTCTTGTGGCTCGGGCAACCCAGCGGGTACGGAGAGAGTAACTGAATATCAGTGCGTTGTATTTTATCCGGACGACGCGGAAGCCTCCTACACCTACGGGGGCGCCCCGTGGTAAGAACGCGCGTGGCATGTGACGACATTGCGACGTTGTCGGTCCTGGCCAGCTCCCAACTTACGACTAATTAAAGCCGCCAAAAGCATTTTTTTTTTTCGAAATACAAAATATAAGTGGAGTTAACTATTTCAATTATTTATGAAAGTAGTTTTTGTTCCGTCTTTTAGATCAGAAAAGAAACAATTGACTCCGTAAGTGTGACGTCATGGGTCCAAACAAACCGTTGCTAGGGTCGTTGTTATGGACGAATACATGTGGCTTGGTTTCGCTACGAAAACCCGACCGTTCAAAAATCAGGAGTAGGATTTAAACTTCTAAAAATCACAAATGTAGAAAGCTTGAATGTCATATATGTTTCGACAGAAGTGTGCCGGTGATCGCTCGTTTCTGAAATATTTACGACTGCAACTTCCGGTCCTCAAGATGCCTGCAGCAGACGACGAATGCAAGAAGTATGCCGTCTGCCGCACGCCGGTCGGCCAAACCGGGGCAGTCGTTTGAATCGTGTGAATAAAGACGATATTCTGACATCGCATTTGTTTGAAATATAATGAGTTTCAGACACATATAAGAATTCATAGTGGGGTGCGATGCAAAATATGGTTTATCGAAAGTCCGGGCGTCGATCGAGATGATCGTCTGCTAAAAGATCGCATTGCACCCGTGAGAAAAGCACTTCAGGCGATCGGTAGAGATCCCAAATTTTGTTTGCGGACTCGCGCTATGCGAGGGTGGAATCGTATACCTGGTTGTAACCATCGCGTGGTGAAAGACCCTTGCAGTTTCTTCAGATTTCCGCAAGACCCCAAAGCGCGAAAGAACTGGATAAAAAACATAAGGTGAGTTCATTACAGATTGTACTCGCATCGCGGGTTCGATGGAGATCTTCCCTAAAAGAGCACATCCACGGAATTTGATGTATACCAAGGGGGAAAAAAAAAATACTGCGAAATACCTGACAACCACAATAATAATAATAACAAACGACTTACCTCGACGGCGTACGATTTGTTTCTCATGCTGGCCTGCACTACGCCGGTAATGCACTTCAGGTCGTCGTCGTAACTGATCTGCATGACGTGGTTTGATTTTACTGCATTTTCACCCCTCGTAACTAAGCTGGGTTCTTCACAGAAAAAAAAACAAAAAAAAATGCACATTGCGGAGGCCTCTACGGCCATGGCGATGCACTTGCTTTTGTCGCTCGTTTACCAACACAATTCATTGAAGACGCCCGCTGCAACAGAGGCCAGCAAATCTATCGTGTCGTCTGCTACCAAAGCAAAGCGCAGTGTAAGTCTTCAGAAATGGCTTTCATCGTTGCGATATGACACTGAGGCGACAAGAACATCTTCATAATTCGATATCAAGAAGTTAGGTTGCTTACAAAAAATTATTTACTTACTTGTAAGCAAAAATCTAGCCTCATGTGGAGTCTCCATGCATTAGTCCATAGCAACGTCCCTAGCAACGGTTTGTTTGGACCCAGACGCCTTGTTGTGACGTCATCACTTATGGGGTCAATTGCAGTTTATAATTAGGTACGGAAACAATGAATGACCCGTCGACATACCCGCCACCAAGCGGTGCTAAAGGCGGCACATACTAGAAAGGCTAGTGGGATCAGCCGCCGACGCGCGCCACGCATTTGTAAAGCGGCGAGCGTAGAAAGGTCCCAGACGTACGCGGTGGCGCTGCGGTCGTGTAGGGCGGAGGATCCGACCGGTTCCGAGCGTTCCGAAGGCCTATGGCGAGCAGGTTTGGCTTGCGGTTTGGCCTTTGGCGGTTTGGCAGTGCGAAGTGGCTCCCGTTTTGAATTGCTCTTTACCCCGTGTTTGCTTTCGTTTCATCCAATGAAGTCTCATGCCGAATTCGTGTTTAGTAGCGCAGAAAATGCAATACGAGCCTCCCTGGCTGCCCGCTTTATCCAGCCTCTCCAGCACATGCTTGGCTGGTGCTCTCTCCAGCCGTCGAGAAGGATTGCGACAACCGTGAGCGCTCGCTGTGCTCACTACTCCTCTAGTTCACGGCCACCCAAGCCAGGAGCAGGGACGTCGAGAAGGAGGTTGTTTTTTGCGTGTTTTTGTAACTTTAATTTGCCTATAACTTTTAAAATGAAGCGAAATTCAAGAAACATTTTACTAAGTTGCTAGGTTCAGTGCGCTCAGGTTCAATGCCAATCAAAAAATCGTCGTTGCAGGGCCCCTTTGAAGCCCCTTCAAGTTTTAAAAGTAGCACAAAAAGGGTGGTAGTGGTCTCGTACTTACACAAGGTATCTCATAACCTAAAACATGTAGCTCAACGGTACGGCGTACCGGTTGTTTTTTCTGCCCCCCAAAAAATGACCCAAATTTGTTCAAAGGTTCATATCGGCATAGAAAAGCTATCCAGACTCAAGTGTAACAAAAAACATGTCTCACCGTTTGTGCCCTGTACCTCGTGCGTGGTGTACAGCATCCCGTTGTCATGTGGTAGAACTTATGTCGGACAAACTGGACGGTGTATTAACGACAGGCTTCGTGAACATTCCCTATCACTTAGATCCAACGTAGGAGGTCACTTGCCTTTACACTGTCGAAATTGTTCATGTAGTCCAACATTGGCTAATACTAATATTATAGGTAGATGTCGTGAAAAACTTACCAGAGAAATTTATGAGGCGTTTATTATACAAGGTTTGGGGGAGCGCTGTGTGAGTCAGCCACCATTGGCTTTATCACAAAAAGAAATATCCTTTTTAAAGCGTTGAATGTCTACAGCTATAGCCTCGCGCCCCGGAGCGCGCTCCGGAGTTCGCTAGCCATTTGCACGTACCTGTGTTTTCTGTGTCATTTTCTTTCTTCTTCTCTTTCGAAGATACATTGAGTTGTGAGTTTCAGCGTCTTTCCTGTCTTCTGTTTTATTCAACAGTTTCCCAACGTTGTTCGCTGATTTAATCATGTGTAACCAGTACCAACTAGCCCAGCTTACCACCCTTCTACAGTTAATTTCTTGTGCATCGGGCTCATCTCCTCTCATCTGTAATCTTTCCTTCAATGACCCTGTTCTGCTGGTCAACCTTGCGGCCCAATCTATGTGCAGTGCCAAGGTTGCATCTTGGCACATTAGACAAGGTACGTGCCCGGTCAAACTCCGGGGATTGGCTGGCCTTCTAGCACCCTCGGTGGCGCATTCCAGAAGAATCTGCAGAATTCTAAGGTCGGAGTACTGGAACCAGGTTCGGTTTTTCAAAGACTGTATGTGGGCGGCCTGTGGTGTAAAAGGCGGAAATGTGGGGCGGCAACGCAGATTTTTGCGGAGATGAGTAGGAACCTGAACAATGTCGTTGAGTTTTTGTGGCAGCAGGTTCGGCCACATCTACCGAAAAAGACCAAGGTTGCCCCTACGGCCGGCCGTTTCACGACCCTTGGAGATGTAGTCATTTCACCTGATCTCGGAAATACACTGGGGCTGGGACCCAAGTTTTGCACTCAACCTTCACTGCGTCCACCGGAGCTGCTTACCTTAGCCCGGAGAGTGGCTGTCCGAACAGATGAGGAAGATAGACCTCGTTGCATTTCGGAAAGTCTTGAATGTCTCCTTGGGGTGAGGCGCCCACAGGTCCTTCATCAAAAACCGCTCATCGACTACCTCATTGATCATCAAATACGTGTTTTGGAAGCGGATAAAGAAGGTACCTTTGTAATTAGGCCAGAGGGAATATTTAATGAAAAAGCATCTGAAGCGGTTCAAAAGAACTTCCGTCCTGCGCAGACAGTCCTGAAGAAAGTACGAGCCCAAGCAGTGCGATTGTGTGAAAGCCTGTCGTTGAGCCAACTGGCTGGACGAGTTAAAAAGGCGGAAAAATTACATCTTGAAGTTTTCTTCAGCGCCAAGACGCACAAGGACGCCTACCGGTTTCGTGCCATCGTCACCGAGAGAGGCACATGGCAGCGCCAGGTGTCTGCCTACCTGCAAAAACACCTGCCAGGTCTGCGTATTAGGGACCCTTTCCAGGTTCAAAATTCTGAACAAGTTGTCGAAACTTTGAAGTCTGATCAGTTTGGCAACCATGGCATGTTTAGTATTGATGTTCAGGACCTTTTTTACTCACTTCTTCGTGACATTTTGCTTGACTCTGTAAAAACCTCCATTGAGGAGAATGATGAACTATCCTTTCGCAACTCGAGTGGAGTCTCTACAGAGTGCTTTCTTGAACTGTTAACGTTTTATTTGAATTCTACGTTCATAGGATTTCATAATGATGTTCTTCTTCAAAAATCCGGAGTGTGTATAGGCTCGTCTGTGGCACCAGTCCTAAGTGATATTTTTCTTGCCAGAGTTGATAGTTCTATTGCACTAGTCCTAAGCTCTGCTGTGACAAAGGTGTTTAGATATGTTGACGACTTTTTGCTTCTTTTTGATAATAGTGTGGAACGAGACGTAGTTAGTGGTGTAATGGACATTTTCGATAAGTGCAGCTTTGGTCTCAGGTACACCTATGAAGAGCCTAGGGATGGCGTCTTACAATTTCTGGACCTTTCGCTCTCACTTTGCACCAACCACTTATGCTGGTCCTTCTCCCCACGTTCAAAAAAGGGCATTGTACCTTACGCCTCGGCACATTCAAAAATTGTAAAGAGGGGTATTGCACTCTCATGCCTTGGCTCAGCTCTTAAAAAGTCTTGTTTTCATTTTATTAAGGGGGATTCAACCGCTTGTCACTCAATGGGCAAATTTCGCTACACAAACCTGAGTTTCAGGAATGCGCGATGGTATTCATTCTTTTGGAGGTTACTTATGATAACCTAATGAAGGTTGTACGGCCCTTGGATTTTTCTTTTAAAACACTGGAGATTTTTAATAAAATTCAGAAATATGACCGTTTTGACTGTTTTTAGCGCGTTTTGAGGCATTTTTAAAAATACAATTATTTAGAAGACAAATTCGACAAAACGCTTGGCCGTACGTACTAGGGGTGCCTCTAATCTTAATTTTAAGACCATTACGAGAAAGCAAAATCTTGTTGTATTTGCGTATTTGTGTAAATAAAATCACCCTGTTAATTTTATTTCCAACTTGTTAAACGAGATGGCGACACTAGTACTAAATGCCTCAAACCGGAGGTTTTCTTGCTGTTGCTGTTGTTGTTTTTCTCTCGAGCTCGAATTCGACCGCGATGTCTCGTTGCTCGTGGATCGGTAGCACGTGTATCGAAAGCTCACGCTGTAAAGCTCACTGATCGTGCATTCAATCCACCGCCTCTGCTCGTTTCAATCTGGATGAGCATCATACCGGCGTGCTGTCAGGTATCACTATTGCGTGATGCACGCTAAAGACGTCAGATAGGCAGCGGTATACCGCACTGTCTTTCATCTCCAACGAAGGCACCAGATGCCCTCAGACCTGACTAACTTCCCACTGTATAAACATAGACACAACAGAATTACAATTGATGGCTCCGTTGATCGGCACTTTTTGAACGCTGCAAAAAAGTGTTACTATAGTCATCAGTCTATCTATGCTGGAACGCAAACTAAATAGGGAGTTTTCGTAGATCGCTTCCGCTGTCCCGCAACGCTCTCCGCAACCCGCTACGCGCGACGTCACCGGACACGTCACGGTGCAGTTCTCTTTCGCTGTAGTTTGATGGCGATGCAGATTAGGGTCCTCCCACCGGCGACGTCACGATGCAGTTTCTCCACCGCTTTTTCCAGCATAGACAGACAGCAGACTCCTATACTTCGTTTCACCTTATGTTGTACCCAGAGCCTTTTATACTGGGAGAGTTCGGCGGGTGGGAGTGGCTTACGGCCCGCTAGGTCTAGCGGACTCAGCGGGCGCCGCTTCCGCCATGATGTGCCTCCCGGCGAGTGGGTCCCCATTGACATGCGATGTATACGCGTGTAGGCTTTGCCGTTCGTGCTTTTGTTGGCGTAAGGAGAAAGTCTAAAAACAAGCATTTTGTGACGTTAATCATACGTTAATTATAACTTACCTCGCACAATCGAGCCCTCGAAGTCGGCTTCCAGTCAGCCCTTTTTGGTTTGGTCTCCCAGATCTTGTGCCGTGCGCGGTTTTCTTTTCCTTGCGGGAACCGGTACATCCTGAACCCCTTTTTCGCGTTGTTCGAGCACCCAACGGCACTGCAGCCCCCCATTTCGTTTTCTTCTAACGTCTGGCAGAGCGCAGAACGATCATTTTCATCGTCGTCTCTCGCTCCACGCTAGACGGCAAGGCACATCATGGCGGACAACGAAACTCGGAGTGCGATGCGCACAGTTGCCAGACTGTTTGATCAGTGTTGTCAGACTGGCGGCTGGATCAAAGAACCGCCGAACTCAGCCGCTCTTAAGTCACGAGAGCTTGTGCCGCCGAGATGTGCCCCAGAGCAAGGAGCTCGTGCTTGTAGCCTTTCCTGCGGTACATCATAAGGTGAAACAGAGTATAGACGCTTTACACACGCGCCAGATTGAGCCGCCATAGCCGCCCTTCTCTTGTCTTACCTAAAGTCACTGGATCCTGGGAAAGTAGCGCCATTGCCTTCCCTACCTGCTAGCCGGACACAAACGGATACTAACATACAGACAACCCAAACCTCGCAAGGCGATTGGCTAATCGGTCCTCGTTGCCATGGAAATCGCCGTCTTTGTCCATTTAAATCTTCGAAGCTTCCAGAGGGTCGTTCTAAACCAGTCGCGCCAAGATCACCATGGTGCATCATCGTACTGGAAGCGTTCCTCGCCAATATAAGAGTCTTTGGCACTTTGTATGCGATCAACTTATTAATCATGCCCATCTCCATGGATCTCTTACAATTATATTGTTCTTCTTGCATATTTCAAGACAGTAAACTTATTTTTCAATGCCTCCAAGCACCGACACAGCATCTGGGGGTGGTACGAAGGTGTACGCTTGTTTCGCCGGTGTGTGGTTAGCAAAATCTCAGTATACAAAAAACGACTCCATAAAGCTACCCGTCACCAACGAATCTAGATCGGCTCACCAAGAACGGAAGGGTCAGGGAGAAATTGCTCATTTCACGGACCAAGATGGCGACAACACGGGGAGCTTGGCGTTACTTTCCCAGGATCCAGTGACTTTAGTCTTACCGAGATGCCGAGCCACTGAAGCGAGCGTTGACGAGTCTCCACAAGGGCCTATGCTCGGGGGAAGGACACAGTAACACTTAAAATGGCAATAACCTGTCCTGCTGTGGAAATGATGAAGTCAAGCGAACGGAATAAGAGGGAACAAAAACTGAAGGTCAGTTATGGCGGCGCCCATGCACAGCTGCTGTAAAGCGTCTATAGCAAAAGACCTGATAAGGCTCTGAAGGCGATACGTTTATTGATTCTATTTGTTTGTGTGTGCTATGTTAGCACGCGTGGTCAAACGCTTGTATACGCTACAAGCGCGGCACGTAAGCACCCTAAGATCGTGCAGGGTTGAACAGAGATATCCTAATATGTAGGGTGCCTCAATGTCCTTCTGCTTAGGGTGTTGCCACCTTTTGTAGTATTAGCGGCGAGATGTTTTGGTGGCGCCCTCCTATGGTTCCCCCTTGTGACGCCATTACCTTGCAAACAACAAGTTCGATGGTGTTTGTAAATAGCATGGGGCAAGCTTGAAATCATTGCGCTCTCAAAGGAACACTGCCAACACCGTCAAAATTAAAGTTCTTCCATTCCTCTTATGTCCGTCGATGATAAATCCTTTTCTTACGTCATAGTCAGCGTTCGGCCAATCGTGGAAGGCCGACCACAGCGACGCTTTCGGACGCGCACGTTGCCAATACCCGATGCCGACAGAACGCGCTCACGGGTAAAATACAAATAAATCGACGAAAACAAAATGTCGCCATAGCACAGTCAGCGCCACAAACGCGTGCCGGGACACGCTCTTTCACACGCTTCTGAACAAAAAAAAAAAAAAAGAAAACTAAGCAAAGCGCACATGAAGGCACCCTACATATATGTATTTGGAAATAAAAAAAATATAGTCGAATGAGTTGCAAAGAAGGCTAAAATACTTATTTCGAACATTTATTTTATGAAACATTATTTCAGATATTTTCATTCTTTGTAGACCTTGTTTGATGGCCAGTGCATATAAAAAACAAAAAAAAGAAGCATGATTTCTATTATTTTGAACAATTACAATACATTTTCTTAACCAACAAACAGGTGCTTACTCTGAGATGCAAATTGCATTTTGACGTTAGCGTTCTGGCGCCCGAAACAATTATTTTCTAAATTTAACACTTCCCGTTTTGCGGATTACTAAGAAAACCGCGCGCGTTTTTTTTTTTTTTTCTCTTTACCTTTGTAATTTTTAGGCCAACTCAAATGAACCTCTAAATAACTTTACTGTCTTCATAAATAACCTCGGGAATTCACTATGCTATTGTCCGTTATGAACACCTCTTTCAACAGTGATCTTACAATGTCACGGTGGAATGACGCGGTGCTACGTTACCTGTCTGGAAACAAATTGGGGTGTGTGTATGTTTATACAGCCTAGATTCCTAGGACATAGTCTGCCTCAACGGGCGACTTGTCTCCCAGCTGTAGGTGAGCAATTTAGCCAGTGCAGTACAACCGCTAGCCTGGGGTCTTTAACGTGCATCACGCAGAAGTGATACACGACCGCAACCGGTACGATGCTCATCCAGATCGAAACGGGCACGCAGGGGTGGAATGGACCTTTTGTAGAAATACGCGGTGCGCATGCGCGGAGTATTTCATGCGCCTGGGTTCGAGAGTATCTAGTTCCAAACAATCCGCCATCTTGCATTTCTCGCCTTTGAGCGGTTTCGTTGTGTCGACCTCGGGGCGGAAGATTGCGCACGATGGGGACAAAGGTGAGCTTGGGGGAGCCGTATCTAGGTCACATCGCCTCAATGGGCGAACAGGATGTAGCTGACGTTTTGGGTGTGGAACGGGTGGGAGAGGCCTTGGGCGCGCGTTGTTTTCCAGTCACCTAGTCTCGAACCGATTCGCGTGTCTAGGTGGCAGCACATATTCTCCAAGAGGTCCATTGAACCCAGGATCCCTGGGTTATACAGCGCGAGCTTTCGCTCCACGTGCTCCAAGCTGGTGTGCTCTAGCCAAGCTCTAGCCCACTCGGCCGCCGATTCTTTTTTTTTTCTTTATTGCACGTGGCCACCGATCCCTCTTTTTATGTCTGGACCACCGTGGTCTGGACTAAAGCCCTTCGATATGTTCGCGTATGTCTTGCAAGTGGTGTCAAATGCGGCAGTGCACGAGGCCCGTATCTCGAGCGGCCCTTGGAAGCAGTTATCGGCGCAGTACGTGAATTGAGCGGCCCTTCGAAGCGAATGGCAGCGGAGCACCCCCTCCTCGCACGTGTCTTGCGCGTTTCCACAACACTGGTTGGCGGTACTTGTAAGCGTGAATTTTATCTAATGAACTTAGTCTGCACTTGCCAGCAGCGCCTTCAACTTATGGAATTTACGAAGATAACTCGAGTGCAACATGGCTTTCTGTATTTGAGTGGTTCTTTTTCGCTGACAGGCAGACCGACGTAAAGTGTCCTTTCTTGCCATACTCGTTGCCAATCTTGTCAGCTGCTGTGCACTTGGCGCGCGATTGTGGACGAGTAGTAGAGCCGCGCGACTTGCTTGGACAGAGAACTCCTTGGTACAGTTCACGGGTGGGAAACGGTTGCTTCTTGTTGCTTTTGCCTCGACGCGCAGAAGTGTGGACCCCGTCGACCAGGTCCACACCTCTGGACGTGCAGAAGTATGGACCTCACCGCGCAGAAGTGTGGACCTCGCCACTAAATGAGCTATGCTTAGGGTCGGCACTTTTTTCCCCAATATTGCTGTGGGCGCCGCCATCTTGGTGCTTATGCAGAGCAGACGCAACTGCCGATCGTCATGATTCAAAAGTGCGACTTCCTCAGCATTAAATTCGGTGTTAGGAAGCTCATGGAATATTGCTTTGCTCTGTCGCTAAGCGTTTAAACATTTGTGGAGGGCGTAAAAACGTTTCCTGTGATTTCAGACAAATTTTCAGATAACTGGCAGCCATGATGTTAAGCCACGATATGGACAAGTGTCGTTACCCTGAAGCGTAGCTTATTTAGTGGCACTAGGGAAGATCATGGCGGAACAGCGCAGCGCTGAGCTAGATTTCAGACGCCATCATTCTTCAATAGTGCCACTAAATAAGGTACGCTTTAGAGTAACGACACTTGTTCATATTGTGGCTTAAAATCATGGTTGCCAGTTATCTGAAGATTTATCTGAAATCACAGGAAACGCTTTTCCGTCCTCCACAAATGTTTAAACATTTCGCGACAGAGCAAAGCAATATTACATGCTTCCCAACACCGAATCTAAAGCTGAGGAAGTCGCATTTTTGAATCATGACAATCGGCAGTTGCGTCTACTCTGCGCAAGCACCAAAATGTCGGCGCCCACAACAATGTTGAGGAACAGAGTGCCGATACTGTAAGCGCAGCTCATTTCGTGGCTACACTTTGTTTCAGCTTCCGTCCGATTCGCAACTTCGAGAAGAGCATTCCTACGCACCACAAAGTAGTCCGCAAAAGCAATTTTTTTTTAAATAACTGTTTTGTGCGTAAACAATGCACAATATTCCCGATGTGTACTGCTGAGAATGATTTGCAACTAAAGAAATTAAATATCTGAATTTTATGTTTTTATTAATATATGTAAATGCATGTGGTTTGGTGAAAACATGTACATCCTCTGGCAACACGGCTGCAGCGCTTGGTGTTTCTGTGTGATTTTGTTCCCGTAATGGCCGAATCATATGCTTCGCTGCTTTCCTCACCGAGTCGCTTCAATACGTCCTTTCGCAAAGGCACGTTTGGGCGTCAGGCGCGAGAGGTCGTGATGAATGTCCACTTTCAAATTCGGCAGGACACTTCGGTCGCGTCGTACCGCCAATGCGTTGTAAACAAGAAAAGCGTCCGGGCCACTACAATTCACTGATACGCCGCGAAATCAGGGCACCCCTTTACCTGCCGATCAAATTGAACGCCGAGAAGCTGGTGGAAAGGATTGCGCCTCGAGCCCTAGTATATCCAGACAATACAAGGAAACATCAAGGACCGGGTCATCGGGCACCTTGCAATATGTACTTACATCTCGAAACTACGCCGAAATGCCGAACAGATGGAAAGCTCGGACACAGACGCCAGCGGCCAGCCTACGTACTGACATCCTCTGTGACTAAATTTCAGAACGTGAAAGGGCACTTTTTAAACCTGTAGCAGACGATACCGTTGATACACCCGTAGCAGACGAAATACTCGGCGAGCGCGGGCGGCGCGGACGACCAGCGGCGCAGCGGAGTGATACAAAAGTGCAGGCGAGATCGCGTGACCTATTGGTCACGCGATCTCGCCTATTAGACGGCCAAAAGTCACTTCCGGTGCACGTAACTCCGGGACTTCGGAGTCAAACTCCGAAGCACCGAGTCCAGAGACGGTGCACGTAGAGTCACCGTCTCTGGTGCACCGTCTCTACGTGCACCGTCCAGAGACGGTGCACGTAGAGACGATTTCCGGTGAGAAAATCCAAAGAGCTCTGACTCGAGTCACTCCGTTCGGATGCAAGGGAGGTGCTACTGAACGCGCCCATTGCCGGAGTGTGATTGGCTCCGGTCACTCGTAGCTTTGGCTGCGCTCGGACGGAAGCTGAAACAAAGTATACACCTTTTCTACGTGGGCGCCGCCATTTTCAATTCTGGGACTTCCGGTATGCGGGAAAAAGATCGCTTTCCTCCTGCTCGCCAGTGGAATGTGTTAACATTTTAATTGCAACCGTCAATCGTTCTTATTATGTCCCTTCTATATTTTTTTAGTTGTTCTGGATAGTAATCTTGATTTTTGTTTTCGGAACGCATACCGGATATGGGGTCAACGTGACTGGGTGCGAGGCTAAACGGAAAAGGTGTATAGGGGGTCTTCACTGGACGCCATATTTGAGGTCATTGTTTAGAGCGCATGCTCGGAACGAGCTCACAATAATAGCCTGCTAGGACCGGCAATGTTGATGGTGCGGAATGCACGTTGCAAAAGAACTGCGGAAGCTCGCCGTCAGCACGCGCTCAGCAGCCGCGCACACAGATATGGCCGCCAGTGAATACTCCCTATAGAGTCTCTTCCCAGAAGTGGCGCGCGGCACGTGTCTCGAGCATTTCCACAAAAATGATTGGCGCCACTTTTCCCAGGATAGATGAACTTCACTCCACACATCCTGGGAGCGGGTTTGCAAACCAGTATTCAGACGAAGAGCAGGCCCATATAGGAGATAGGAAGTGCAAAACTGCTATTTTATTTCTTTTTTGTTTTCTACCTTTAAATTAAACTCCAAAAATAAACCTTTTTTTTTTTTTTTGCGAACAACGTTTGCGTGTTAATGTCCTGGTCCAAACGGCCGCAACGCCGCACCTTGTGCTTTCGATAATTTCTAACGTGGACGGAACTTCGAATCCATTCGTAAATCAGAGCTTATTCTACGTTTTGTAAGCCACTGTAATCAACGTATGTACTGGCTCGTATGTCGCGCCGCCTGTTGGCCGCTTCCTGCAGCGGCGGACGCAGAGCGAAGAAGATCTAGCTCGAGATCGGCGGCGAACAGCCCGTGGGCCGAGCCCACCTCGAGCGCCCAACCTGCATGCGCAGCTGCCAACATGCAACTCGTTTGTTCCGGAAAAATTCTGCGCCATCTATGAGGAAAAGGGTACAAATAAATAGCGGTTGAATCCCCCTTAAGGTGCAACCCCACCCTTGGTTAGTGTGATTCTGAACCAACAGATGGCGGTGGGATCGCCTTCCAGGCCTGTACACCAAGGCGAGAAATCGTGTGTGGTGGCGCTTCGATACTGTGGGATATTTTTCTATATCCTGAATTTGACATCCCTGGTCCCTTGCTTGTTTTTCTCGGCACGAGCTTTCTTTGGAACGCGCACGGCTGCGCCAGTTCTCGTGCAAGGGGGCCAGTTGCCTACGTTCCGAGCTCACGTCTCCAGCAAATGTGGGCAGAACAAAACGCGAAAATAGTCCTGAGCCAAATGGCGAGACACACGCACAACAAAACCACCGACGCATTAAAATATATAAAATTGCCTGTGCGCCGTTATCGGAGATTTCAAAGGTCAGTTACACATATTTCAATGTGGTTAGATTTATATTGACACGAATGAAGGTGACGAGAGTACGAACAGTGAACAGAAAAAATAAAGGTTTAATCGGCGAACTTGTGCCAAACAAAAAAAGTAAAGAAAGAGCGTCGAGGCAGCAGAAAAGCAGATGGCGATTCGGCAACGTAACAGAGAGCGAGGGCGAGACTGACTCGACAAGCTCGCTGGCTGCTGCTTATCTACTACAGTGCGTCACCATCTCGAAAGTTCGGCAAAGAAGGTTCGAGCGTCGCGCGCTCGGGGCGAGGATGAACTGGCACTTTCGAGAACAAGAAAGCAGGGCGAAAGTTACCTCTGGTGCAAGAATGAACGCGAATCTTCTACTTCGTTTCAGCTTCCGTCCGAGCGCAGCCAAAGGCTGAGGGACGGTTCGCAACTTCGAGAAGAGCATTCCTACGAATCGCAAAGTAGTCCGCAAAAAAGTTTTTTTTTTAATACCTCTTTTGTGCATAAACATTGAACAGTATTCCAGATGTGTACTGCTGGGAATGATTTGCAACTAAAGTAATTAAATATCTGAAGCTTATGTTTTATGTAAATGCATGTGGTTTGGTGAAAATACGTACAGCAACACGGCTTCAGCGCTCTGTTTTTCTATGTGATTTCGTTCCCGTAATGGCCGAATCATGTGCTTCGCTGCTTTCCTCACCGAGTCGCTTCAAAACGTCCTTTCCCAAAGGCACGTTTCGGCGTCAGGCGCGAGAGGTCGGGATGAATGTCTACTTTCAAATTTGGCAGGAGACTGCGGCCGCGTCGTACCGCGAATGCGCTGTAAACAAGAAAAGCGTCCAGGCCACTACAATTCACTGATACGCGATCACATTGAACGACGAGAAGCTGGTGGAAAGGGCTGTGCCTCGAGCCGCAAGGAAACATCAACGGCGGGGTCATCGGACACCTTGGAATGTGTACTTACATCTCGAAACTATGCCGAAATGCCGAACAGGTGCAAAGCTCGGACACAGACGCCAGCGGCCAGCCTACGTACTGATATCCCCTGTGACTAAATTTCAGAACGTGAAAGGGCACTTTTTAAACCTGTAGCAGACGAAATACTCGGCGAGCGCGGGCGGCGCGGACGACCAGCGGCGCAGCGGAGTGATACAAAAGTGCAGGCGAGAACGCGTGACCTATTGGTCACGCGATCTCACCTATTAGACGGCCAAAAGTCACTTCCGGTGCACGTAACTCCGGGACTTCGGAGTCAAACTCCGAAGCACCGAGTCCAGAGACGGTGCACGTAGAGTCAAAGGAGCTAAAGATGACGTCATTTCCTGACTGGTGACGATTTCCGGTGAGAAAATCCAAAGAGCTCTGACTCGAGTCACTCCGTTCGGATGCAAGGGAGGTGCTACTGAACGCGCCCATTGCCGGAGTGTGATTGGCTCCGGTCACTCGTAGCTTTGGCTGCGCTCGGACGGAAGCTGAAACAAAGTATACACCTTTTCTACGTGGGCGCCGCCATTTTCAATTCTGGGACTTCCGGTATGCGGGAAAAAGATCGCTTTCCTCCTGCTCGCCAGTGGAATGTGTTAACATTTTAATTGCAACCGTCAATCGTTCTTATTATGTCCCTTCTATATTTTTTAGTTGTTCTGGATAGTAATCTTGATTTTTGTTTTCGGAACGCATACCGGATATGGGGTCAACGTGACTGGGCACCAAGGAGACAAGAATCGCTGTGTTGTGGTGGCGCTTCGCTACTGTGGGATATTTTTCTATATACCTGGAAATTTGACATCCCTGGTCCCTTGCTTGTTTTTCCTCGGCACGAGCCCTTTCTTTGGAACGCGCACCGGCCTGCGCAACGTTCTCGTGCCAAGGGGGCCAGTTGCCTACGTTCCGAGCTCACGTCTCCAGCAAATGTGGGCAGAACAAAACCGCGAAAATAGTCCTGAGCCAAATGGCGAGACACACGCACAACAAACCACGACGCATTAAAATATATAAAATGCCTGTGCGCCGTTATCGGAGATTTCAAAGGTCAGTTACACATATTTCAATGTGGTTAGATTTATATTGACACGAATGAAGGTGACGAGAGTACGAACAGTGAACAGAAAAAATAAAGGTTTAATCGGCGAACTTTGTGCCAAACAAAAAAAGTAAGAAGAGCGTCGAGGCAGCAGAAAAGCAGATGGCGATTCGGCAACGTAACAGAGAGCGAGGGCGAGACTGACTCGACAAGCTCGCTGGCTGCTGCTTATCTACTACAGTGCGTCACCATCTCGAAAGTTCGGCAAAGAAGGTTCGAGCGTCGCGCGCTCGGGGCGAGGATGAACTGGCACTTTCGAGAACAAGAAAGCAGGGCGAAAGTTACCTCTGGTGCAAGAATGAACGCGAATCTTCTACTTCGTTTCAGCTTCCGTCCGAGCGCAGCCAAAGGCTGAGGGACGGTTCGCAACTTCGAGAAGAGCATTCCTACGAATCGCAAAGTAGTCCGCAAAAAGGTTTTTTTTTAATACCTGTTTTGTGCATAAACATTGAACAGTATTCCAGATGTGTACTGCTGGGAATGATTTGCAACTAAAGTAATTAAATATCTGAAGCTTATGTTTTATGTAAATGCATGTGGTTTGGTGAAAATACGTACAGCAACACGGCTTCAGCGCTCTGTTTTTCTATGTGATTTCGTTCCCGTAATGGCCGAATCATGTGCTTCGCTGCTTTCCTCACCGAGTCGCTTCAAAACGTCCTTTCCCAAAGGCACGTTTCGGCGTCAGGCGCGAGAGGTCGGGATGAATGTCTACTTTCAAATTTGGCAGGAGACTGCGGCCGCGTCGTACCGCGAATGCGCTGTAAACAAGAAAAGCGGCCAGGCCACTACAATTCACTGATACGCGATCACATTGAACGACGAGAAGCTGGTGGAAAGGGCTGTGCCTCGAGCCACAAGGAAACATCAACGGCGGGGTCATCGGACACCTTGGAATGTGTACTTACATCTCGAAACTATGCCGAAATGCCGAACAGGTGCAAAGCTCGGACACAGACGCCAGCGGCCAGCCTACGTACTGATATCCCCTGTGACTAAATTTCAGAACGTGAAAGGGCACTTTTTAAACCTGTAGCAGACGAAATACTCGGCAAGCGCGGACGACCAGCGGCGTAGCGGAGTGATACAAAAGTGCAGGCGAGATCGCGTGACCTATTGCCGGCGTGTGACTGGCTCCGGCCACACGTTGCTTTGGCTTATAAGTCCGTGACCGAGCGTTGCTTTTTCGGCTCTGCGGGCGGCAATATGACGGGCCGGCCCTTTTGTCGTGCATGTGTTCGGCTCTTTGTAGATTTCCAGGTAAACGTGATAGACTTGGGTTTCCAAAATTCTAGCTTGAAAAATTAACTACCTAAAAAATAAATAAATATATATATATATTTTTTGGGGGGAGGGGGGGGGCGGTCAGGTGTTTTATTTAGGTGGCTGGGTGTTTATTTTGACCAAAACCACGAGAATGGAAAACACAAAAAATAACACTCGGGTTTAGATGTTGAGTTCAAAGTAGGACTGGCGCGGGAGTCATAATAAAAAAATGCCGAGGTTAAATATTAACTCACAGCAATAAATGATACTAATTAATTTTAATACGAATTCAGTGATAAATGCAACGACTGGCCAGGCAAAGATTCTGGGTCTGTGGATAGCTTTTGCACATAGTTGAAGCAATGTACAGGGTGTCACAAAACAAAAAATTACAGTTTTTTTTTTTTTTTTACCGCAAGAATAAACTAGGTATCGCCGAACGCCCATTCTCCGCCCACTGTAGTGCTAAAGGTCACAACTAGATGTCAAAGTTTCAGCCCGATCCGATACCTTATTCAAAAGTTATGAGTGATTTTCTGAAAAGTTCAATGGATAAAATGGCGGCCGACGGAGTTTTCGAATACATGGAACTCTATGGCGCCGGAAACCGAAAACGGGCAAAAATTGGCTCCATTTTCCCATTGAAATTTTCAGAAAATCACATAACTTTTGAATAAGGTGTTCGTTCGGGATGAAACTTTGGCATCTGGTTGTGACCTAGTGCTACCTTTGGGCGTAGAATGAGAGTTAGGCGATGCGTAGTTTATTTTTGCGGTAAAAAAAAAATGTAATTTATTTTTGTTGCGACACCCTGTGCAAGTCTTAATTTGGTGATTTATGCGCGCAAGTAGTGGCGTGCAAAAATGAAAAAAAAGATGCAAACGCGTAGAGTTCGACGTTGTATAAAATATATTGTAAGCACGCACATGGTACGCTGATTAAAACTGAAACAACTCTACATTTTACACTAGCGGTGAGCGTGTCGAAGGTTAAGAGTGCATCAAAAGCAGTATATGTGCATGTACACATATACTGCTCAGGCCATTATGTTTGAATGCTCATAGTACTTTATTACCCTCATATTTGGTTAAGTTGTCTCCTGATTGCTTACAAGAGAAAGAAGGAAACATTCTAACTCTGGGCTGATAGAAAATCTCCACCTGCTGACAGCTACCAATCATCTCGGCGCCGATGATAAGCATTCACTGCATGCCAACGGTGGCGTGCTAGAACGAGTTTTTCCCACGTGATTTCATACAATCGCAATTGTTCTTGACAAACAACAATGTTTACTCAGGCAAGTTGTCAGATGTGAAGCTTAGAATACTTTGTATTGATTGTGGCACACATGGCAAGTTGCATCGGTTTTTTTACAATCCGCGAAATAGAGTGCTCCTGAATTACCTTGGTCTCTAGTGCATGTAGTACACAGAAGAGCACGAACTGAATCACAGTGGAAAACGAAAGCAATGACAAACAAGCATTTAATGACAGGAAAGCTGAGGGCACTGCACATATACAGAAGGTAAGCTTTGTTTCACTAAATACATTACCAGTAAAGCATTTGGTTTTATCCTGCGAGCGAAGCGGAATATACAAGTACGAGCATACTGCCCTGAACTATACTTCCAGTGCACAAGCGCACCATCCAAAGCATCGAGCTCGCTTTTATAGCTTTTGGTGCGCTCAAACCTTTCAAGACACAATTATAACCAATTCCATTATTTCAATTATTTTTACTAGGTGCGCCTGTGTGTGTGTGTTTTGTCTTTTGCGTTCGCGTGCATTATATAATATTTTTCCAGAACTTCGACAACTATAGTCTGTTTCATCATAAGTAAGAACCGCATAATCAAAGATGTAGACAAAACAAAAACGCGAACACACATTAAAAATGCAATGTAACGGCGCATTCAATATTCGTCGTTAGTTTCTTAGAGAGAAGCAGTTTCGTAGGGCGACATTGTTACCCGTTGAAGGTTATAAAAAGTGCAGTATACCTGTTAGCTCGGGGTCTTTAAAGTGCATTACGCAGTATATGTAGTACACGATCGCATGACGGTAGGATGCAGATGGCCGACTGAACCCAGTGTCCTTGCTAAAGCCCCTTTATAAAGGCGTTTTTTACAAGTACCGCCAACCATTGTTGTGGAAACGCGGAAGACACGTGCTACGAGCAGGTGCTCCGCCGCCATTGGCTTTCAAGGACCAGTCATGTTAGTGCTGCGCCGCCATTTGCCTCCAAGGGCCGCTCGAGCTACGGGCCTCGTGTACTGGCACCTTTGAGGTTATTTGAAAAACCAACGTAAACACATCGAGGAGATTTATACCCGTGCCACACGGGCAACTCGAATGCCATTTACAACGAATGACATTTGAGCGGACGGCCAATCAGCGCGCGACACTCCGGGCGTAGCTCGTTCCACGCGTGACAGATTGCGAGCTGATTCGCCGATCACAAAAATGTCATTCGTTGTAAATTGCATTCGAGTTGCCCATGTGGTACGGGTATTAGTCCCTACAGGCCCTGCAGTGTGAGCTCCGTGCTTTGAATGGAGCTCGCGCTCGAGCATTTCTCCAGGTGCTCTGATCTGTGGTTCCACAACACACTCGGCCAACGATCCCTCACCGCACTTGGTTTAGCCTGTGAGCTAAACCAAATGAGCTACGCTTAGAGTATAGGCGCTTTTTCCCCCGATATTGTTGTGGGCGCCGCCATCTTGATGGTTAGTAACAAATCAAACGCAACTGCTGATCGTCATGATTGAAAGATGCGACTTCCCCAGCATTACTTTCGGTGTCAGGAAGCTCACGTAATATTGCTTTGCTTTGTCGCGAAGTGTTTAAACATTTGTGGTGGACGGAAAAGCGTTTCCTGTGATTTCAGATAAAGCTTCAGATAACTGACAACCATCATTTTAAGCACCAAGATGTGTATGAAGCGTGGCTTATTAAGTGGCTCTAGTTTAGCCCGACCGAGAAAACGAACAGCTTGACCTCGCGCTCTTGGCGCTGCTTCAGTGATTTCATCAGCCCGTAGCGTTGGCTATGCTCCGAACTAAGGTAAAGCAAAGCAAATACTCAGATCTTTGGGTTTCACAAGCCAACCCAACAAAAATCACTTAACACGACCCAATAAAAAAAAAAATTGCGGGTTTATTTTGACTAACTGGAGATCTTTTGACGTTCAACCGAAATCTCAGATTGGCCTCCGTCGGGTTGCGGGCACCTCGGCCGATATTTAAACCCGACAAATATGAACACATGGGCCAGCGCGTTGGCTCCAAGACACTGAGACGATTTAATGTTTTGTGTTCTGTTTTATTATTATTGCCACTTAAAAGCCACCGAGGTGGTTTTTAAACAAAATATAGTCAAACCATTCCGACAAGCATAGTTTGATTGCGGAAATGATTTTCGCAAATGATAAAAACATTAAAATGTTTTCGCATACGTGGCGGAATCTGAAATGGCAGAATGCATTTCATGGCGCCCATTTCATTTGAATCGTGTCGGGGGTGTGTACCGACGCACAGTAGAACGCGCGCAAAAGTAGCTGTGGTGCACCCGCAGCCTCGCGCTTGTTGATCTGACATCTCTGGCTCGCTCACTGCGGGCATCCAGTCATCTGACACCCCGACATCTGGTGCTTTTTCTGTCTTTCACGTGGCGTTCCAAGCGGCACACGACGGAAAATGCACATCCAGCTGTTCTTGAACACGTGTTCGCCATCTGTACTTTATATTAAGAAACTGCAATTTGTCGTAACTGAATGTGAAAAGTTTGAAGTCTTATAACATCCGTAACGTGTAATATATCAATATGGAAGTTCTGGAAAATGTAATATCGAAGCATGCTTCGTAATTTAATGTCTCGTTATTTTGATTAGTTGACGTGATTCCGTTTTTATAGCACCATAAAATAATACCATTTTAAACTTTATTTTTTATTTTAAAATATATATTACCTGTAAAGAACGTTGCTTACTTTTTTAATTTATTACGTCCAACCGAACGCTCACGTAAAATATCATGGACGATGGGACCTTATAACTCGAGAAATATTTTTTTTTCAATATTGGAGGCTGTGGTCTATTAAAAGATGAATAATTAACTAACAACTAAAAATAATCGTAATATCGAGACATTAAAGTATTGTTGAAAAACAGCTCTTTAATTTGACATTAAATTTATAATTGTAAGATATATAGAAAGAAAGTTATAAGCCGTCAAAAA
This sequence comes from Ixodes persulcatus, assembly GCA_013358835.2. Taxonomy (NCBI): domain Eukaryota; kingdom Metazoa; phylum Arthropoda; class Arachnida; order Ixodida; family Ixodidae; genus Ixodes; species Ixodes persulcatus. The sequence continues at coordinate 157,244 of JABSTQ010011347.1, read as the reverse complement.
ACACCAAAACGTCACGCATGGTGGGGTTGCACCATGAAACGATTTTCCTACTTCTTCCTCCTTAGCTTTAATCCTCAACTCAAATGCGAATTGTGAAATCACGTCGTCGTGACATTCCTTCGGCACCGTTGCGATGACTCCAGCTGCCACCGTGCTTTTTATGCACACCATAGAACTTGTCATTCCCAGTGACGATAAGTTCCGTCAGGGCACTCATTGGCCACGAACGCGAATCCGAATATTCGTCGACGGATTGATTGTTGCCGAGCGCATACGTCCGAGTGACGCAGTTCTCGTGTCCAATGCGTGAGCTGGGCTCGGCTGACGTCAGGTTGGCACCGCTGACGCGCTTTGGGAACCGCGGATGTATCATAGTGAAAAGGCGGAGAGCTTTCGAAAGAAAGAGGGTACAAAATAGTCCGCTATATTTTTAGATGTTTATACCGAAAAGCTGGCTTTTGACTTTCTAGCCTCTTTCTTTTGGCCAACTAAACGATATGCGATTAGTAAAGTCCCAATTTAAAATGACTCATCCCAGCCCAAAATTCGTTTCATGGCCCCTTTAAGGATAGCTTTAATGCCCAAATTCAAAGACTGCGGTCTTCTGGCTTTCCCTGGCCGGTTTTAAGTGAAGTGGTGCGTGTCTTGGTTAAAAAAGTAAATGGAGCAGAAAATCCTAGGCGCGATGTTGAGAGAAAACGGGTGGTAGTGGTCCCGTACTTACACAAGGTATCTCATAACCTAAAACATGTAGCTCAACGATACGGCGTACCGGTTGTTTTTTCTGCCCCCCAAAAAATGGCCCAAGTTTGTTCAAAGGTTCATATCGGCATAGAAAAGGTATGCATACACAAGTGTAACAAAAAACATGTCTCACCGTTTGTGCCCTGTACCTCGTGCGTGGTGTACAGCATCCCGTTGTCATGTGGTAGAACTTATGTCGAACAAACTGGACGGTGTATTAACGACAGGCTTCGTGAACATTCCCTATCACTTAGATCCAACGTAGGAGGTCACTTGCCTTTACAATGTAGAAATTGTTCATGTAGTCCAACATTGGCTAATACTAATATTATAGGTAGATTTCGGGAAAAACTTACCAGAGAAATTTATGAGGCGTTTATTATACAAGGTTTGGGGAGCGCTGTGTGAGTCAGCCATCATTGGCTTTATCACAAAAAGAAATATCCTTTTTAAAGCGTTGAATGTCTACAGCTATAGCCTCGCGCCCCGGAGCGCGCTCCGGAGTTCGCTAGCCATTTGCACGTACCTGTGTTTTCTGTGTCATTTTCTTTCTTCTTCTCTTTCGAAGATACATAGAGTTGTGAGTTTCAGCGTCTTTCCTGTCTTCTGTTTTCTTCAACAGTTTCCCAACGTTGTTCGCTGATTTAATCATGTGGCACAAAAAGAGTCGATGCAGGAGGCACGTGCAACGTGCAACCCTTTGAAGATCATGGCGGCACAGCGCACCAGAATACTGGGGTAGTGTTGGGACCGGAGGGACCAGAGCGACTCGGCAGCGGGAGCTCGTGAGGGCGCGTGTATTGACAGTTTGTGGCGGCGCTGTAGTCGAGTTACCCGGAAAAAATCGCGCAGCCCGCCACCTTTGGCGGAGAATGCGTTTGAAGTCGAAATTATTGTTGTTGTTTTTTTTTTTCACTTTGAGCGGTGCGCGCGTCGGTAAGCCGACCACGCTTTCATAATTGCGTGTGTTCGATCGAAATATGTTTTGAATCTTGTGTGTTCTGATTTTGCGGATGGTGAACGCGTAAAGCCTGGTTCAGACAGTTGCGTTTGACTGCGTTTGACTGCGTTGCGGCTGCGAGAAACCAGGATATCCCTGCTGCTTATATCGCGTGCCAAGATGATTCCTTGAATTTGATTCCACGCTTCATACGAAGCACAGATGTGCCGCACTCAAACGCAAGTGTCTGAACCGGCCTTAAGGGTAGCGCCGAAATGGCGTCGTCGAAACGGCGACTGAACTCCTGCTGCGCACCTGGCTGCCAGACGGGCTACATCCGAGTGAAAGGCTTGAAAACGGCTATCTCTTTTCGGCGTTCCAAAAGACAGACCCACAGAAGATCTTTGGGAAAAGAATTTGCAACTATCGGACAAGCGTCTTGAAGAAACAAGTGTTGTCTGCGAGCGGCACTTCGAGCCCCGCTTCATCCTTCGAGACTACGTCTACATATATCGGCGGAAAGGAAGTGAGGATTTCTTGTGGACAACCCGCGTTGTGAAGGACGAAGACGACCTACAGAGGATTGGGGTAAATTAGAACACTTGTAAAACACGGCGTCTCTCATGTTGTTATCCTAAAATGGCAGATCACATGTTTTTTCTGCCGCGTGAATTATCACGTCATATTGATGATGATCGGGATGTGTCTTTAAAATGTATTCATCTTAACGCGCAATCTGCACGAAACAAATCTTCGGAACTTGAAGTTTTTTTTGATCAGTTGAATGTTTCTTTTAACATTATAATGCTCACTGAGACGTGGTACTCTGATGAAAGTGAAGTTCTTCGGCTACCTTTATATGACACGTATTTTTTAAACCGTACTGCTAAACGCGGTGGCGGCGTTGCAATCTTGGCAACCAGGGGAGCTGTCTGTGAATTACTCGGTGACTTTTCAACTGTAACAGATGACTACGAGGTATTGTCATTGAGGGTTAACAAAAATATTGTCTCTGTTGTTTACCGCCCACCCGACGGTAATATCCTGAATTTTTTTAAATTTCTGGAGGAACTTTTTGAGTTTATAAAAACAAATAGGTATAGTATCATTTTGGGCGGGGATTTTAATATCAACTTGTTAAATGAAAGTTCTTCGAAAAGACAACTAGAACTTTTAATTCAAGCAAATGGTTGTTCAAATGTAATTAATACACCAACACGAATCACTGATAGGTCTGAATCATTAATAGATCTATTTATAACGAACTTTGATTTATCTGTCGTAAAATCTGGTGTAGTCATTTGTGATATCAGTGATCACCTTGCCACATTTATATGCATTCATAAATGCGTGTCAAAACAAGCACCGCAAAAGGGAGCTAGGTTTCAGCTTATTACGAGTGATCGCTTAGACAGATTTCATGCTGAGTTAAACAACACTGACTGGAGTGAAGTAACCAGTGAAACCAGCCCAGAGAAAGCTTATGATATATTCATCGGTAAATTTAGACCACTGTACGAAAAATATTTTCCTTACAAATCTATTAAAGGCAACAAAAAATCTCGAAAACCTTGGATGACCACAGAGTTGCTTGGAAAAATTAAAATGAAAAATTCCCTTTATAAACAATTTGTAAAGACAAGGACCCCAGATAAGCTAAGGATTTTTAAATCATATAGAAACAACCTGAATAAAGAGATTAGGAGTAATAGAAAACGCTATTACTTTAATTTATTTAATACGGGGACTGACCGTACAGATATAATGTGGAGAAAGCTTAATTCGGTACTAAATCCACAGCGTTCGACTAACGCCATTGAGAAACTCTATGTGAACGGAATGGAGTTATCTGGTCGAACTCTTGCTAATGCTTTCAACAATTTTTTTGTTAACTTAGTGGATAACCACCACGACACCAATATCTATAGATACATTGCAAATAAAAATGAAAACACAGTCTACCTGAATCCGGTTACCCAGGCCGAAGTAATATCCGTATTTCTTAAAGCAAACAACAGCAGCAGCTGTGATAGTGAAAGAATTCAAATTAGGCCAGTTAAGCATGTTATTGAAGTAATTAGCCCTTGTCTAGTTCATATCTTTAACCTTTGTTTAGAAACTGCGATTTTCCCCCCGAGGATGCAGATTGCTAAAGTGACAGTTCTATATAAAAAAGGCAACAAAAACGAGCTCGGAAATTATAGACCAATTTCTATACTTCCAGTGTTTTCAAAGGGCCTTGAAAGCATTCTGCACGATCGTCTTGTAAGCTTCTCAGAAAAATATAACATTTTAACTGCATCACAATATGGGTTCCGAAAAAATCGTTCCACGGAGTTAGCTTTACTCGACCAAAAAGAGTTTATACTGGACAACTTTGAAAAGAAAAATATTGTCCTCGGTGTTTATGTAGATTTTACAAAAGCATTCGATTACTTAAACCATGAACTACTCTTTCAAAAGCTCGAGACATATGGTATCAGAGGACAGGCTTTAACATTACTAAAGAGCTACTTGTGCCACCGGAAGCAGTACGTCCACGTTAACGGTTATTCGTCAGATGTAAAGAATTTAACTTCAGGTGTGCCTCAAGGAAGCATTTTAGGACCGTTCTTGTTTAATATATATATCAATGATTTAGTCAATATAAACAAACAGGCAAAATTTTGTATCTATGCTGACGACACCAGTATCTTTGTATCTGCTCGGACTGATGATGAAATAGCTGATATTGCTAATAACGTACTAGCAGAGCTAGAATCATGGGCAAACGCAAACTTGCTAAAAATCAACACAGCTAAGACAAAGGCTATTTGCTTTAAACCTAAAAACAAATTTGTTGAAATTCCGGCCAATATCATAATGTACTCTTCACCGATTGAGGTTGTTAGGTCATTTAAAACACTAGGGGTGTATTTTTCCGAACATATGTCTTGGGACGCTCACGTTGACCACATCACATCAAAACTAAGTCACGTGGTAGGTTTAATGTATCGGCATTCTTATATTCTTCCATTCAGTGTTAAACGACTTCTGTACCAGTCATTATTTTGTTCCCATCTAAACTATTGTCATTTGATTTGGGGGACGACCACAGGATTGAACCTTCAAAAAATACATCTCTTGCAAAAAAAACTCTAAGAATAATTTGCAATGTCGGCTATGACTTTCACACAGAACCCCTTTTTCGCAATCTGAATGTCATGAAAATCTCCACACTCTACAACTTTAAGTTATGCATGAAATATAAAACAGAATGCAGTAAAACTGTTTCATTTCTCTAGCGTCACTGAAGGAAAAAAGCTCAATTTATCCAACTCGTAGTTCTGAACCCTGGTTCATTGAAAACTCCCGCTCCAACTATGGTCTTCAGAGAATCAAAATAACTCTTCCGAAGTTGCTAAATATGCTAACCCTAAAGCACATAGACATAACTACTCTTTCACCCAAAGAATTACGGTCTTATTTTTTGTGTTGCGAGTGATATGATTACACTTGAGTTGCATCTGTATTATACTTGCCTTGTTGCTTGTTTTTGGTTTTTAAATCCACTGTTCTCTGCATTAGCTAATATTGTATAACTTTTTTATATTTTTTTTTCTTTCTTTTAATATGTATACCCTCTCTGTGAACTCACATTGCCGCTGCTGCTGAAACTTTTGTGGTGCTGGGAACTCGTCAAGCTGTCCATACAGCTTTTTTTCCCAGCCCCCGCCATTGTAAAAAAAATGGTAAATAAACATTGAATTACACCAGACGCGGTAATGCCTCTGCTGCCAAGTGTACCCCAGGACCTGAGCGGTGCATGACCCTCCCGCAATACGAGAGGAAAGGAAGCGGAAGGCAAATTCACCCGAGCTCATCGTTGCAAAGTGTTCGGGGCTCGCTCGGTTAATTGACCCGTTGTCACCAGCGGTGAACAGCGAAGCACTTTCCGCGATCCCACAAGGCATCGATCGCCACGCAATAGGCCTCCTGAATGTGCTATCCCCCTACTGGGCTGTTCACAAGTTCAGCAACTTCGACGGTGTTGCTTATTAGGAGGGTGCCCTTCAGCTGAAGTCTAACAAGATCAACATCGAAAGGGAGGTGTTCTTTTGTTTCAATATAACTTACCTGATACGGATTGCCAAGTATACCGCAACACGACCACGTGGTATGCCATGCACACCTCAAGACGACTACGTCACTATTCTACGTATCATTATCATCACGCGGTTTCGGAATCCTGCCAAGAAAGGCAAACTTTTAACGATGAATTTCGCGAACCTCGTTGCCTTTTCGCGAATTGTAGAAATAGTGTTAGCCTCCAGTAATGACGCTCTTTAAAACTGCAATTGCAGCATGGCCAATTATACCGTGAATGAACAAGTTCACTAACAGATTTCGGTTAATTATTGAACACCGCAACGGTCAATCGCCCATTTATTGTCCACCGAGCCCTACAGATATAAGTAAAGACGGCATCCACGTATCTGTTATCTTCTTTTTTGTAAAATCTGTAAAGTTTTGTAAAGAATAAAACAAAAACACCCTGTATGCCTGCGTGAACCAGATACGACCTCTGTGGTACCATGGGTCTTTCACTTCGAATACCCAGCTCAGGCGAGACTAATCTGGCTGTCAGAAAGCAGCTGTCGGTTAGATGCATTCTTATGGGCGTGTGGGTTTCAGATGGTTTACTCTCAAGAAAACAATGATCTGCACATTGTAACCATGTATGCGCTGCACATTGTAACCATGCATTTCAGTGCCGTGCCTTTAAACTATTATAACTTTTACCTTACCTGATTTACGTGTGCCGTTGTTTCTTGCTCTAAATGATGTGAAATTGTTGCTCGTTTTCTTCTTTGAATCTTATAAAGCATTACTTGTCACGGCTTATAAACCATTTCTAACAAGTGAACGTCGGGTGGTCCTCGGATGGTCGTGGCAGCCATGAAGAAATATAAGATTCTCTTCGTGATGTAGAAAACCCGAGACTGTGGTAAAAGCAGGGAAACTTGGTCGAAGAAGAAAGACAGGGGAAAAGAACGTCTGAGACGTTCTTTTCCCCTGTCTTTCTTCTTCGATTCTGTCTGGTTGTGACACCCTTCTTCGATTCTGTCTGGTTGTGACACCCTGTGTCACAACCAGATGATTCTGTAATTTTTTTTGTGACACCCTGTGTATATAACGGGAATGAGGGAAGATTGACAGCTAGCGAAAAATTGGGCCCCGCTCCTGGCTCAATTTTTCGTTAGCTCTCTTTCCCTTTCCCTAACTTTAATACAATAAATTCAATAATCACTATCTCCCCTCTTCGTTCACAAGATATATATATATATATATATAAGCTAGACAAATGGAGCATATACAATTTCTTAACCATGAACACATCTAAAACAAAGGCTGTCATTTTTAGGCCTAGAAACCAGAAAATAAATGTTGAAACCAATCTTATGATTGGCACCACAAATGTGGATATTTTTCCTCCAGTAAAAAACCTAGGAGTGTTCTTTGAAGAACACTTAGTTGGGAATAGACATATTGAGATGGTTGCAAATAAACTTGCCCGCGTTGTTGGAGTTCTGGCAAGGCTGCGATATACTCTACCAACTAGTATAAAATTGATTATTTACAACTCATTTTTTCTCTCGAACATCACCTACTGTCATTTAGCTTGGGGGAACACAACCAGGGCAAACACTTCAAAAATATTCTTACAACAAAAAAAGCCGTTCGCGCTATCTCTAGTTCAGCCTACGATGCTCACACAGAACCACTTTTTAAGTGTCTTAATGTTTGTACTGTACAGTTTTTATATAATGACTTGCTGCTCAAGAGATACTATGCGGGAAAAAAACAAAATAACAATTTTATTGAGCAATTATCGAAATTAAAAAGAAACACTAGCAGCTATAACACACGTCACAGTGAAATGTGGAATATACCCTTTGCACGTACAAATTACGGTACTCAATCAATTCTTTACACACTGCCATCATTACTCAATTCCCACACTCATTAGAAAGTAAATGTGTGTTTGATGTTATTATGTTTCGTTTTATACAACCTTTGTTTTCCGGTTTTTGTTTTGTTTTCACTGCAATATTGGCCTAATATATGTGAAGTTCTGTTTTGCAAACTGCTGTATAGATTAATTGTTACTTCTTCCTTGTTTACTATTGTATAATAGCCGCTGTCGCTAATTAGATCAATCGGGGGCACAGACCTCGTCAAGCCACACTCCAGTGGCTTTTTGTCTGTGCTCTCGACATCACCATCCTTGTACGATGTGGTGTCAAATAAATTTGATTTGAAATTTGATTTGAAATATATATATATATATATATATACTGTAAACGACTAAATTTTCGCGAATATCGTGAATCGCCTACAATTCGCGAACATTAGAACCCGGGAATAATTTCAAAATGTCAGCTTTGTCCCAATTCGCGAAAATTAAGTATATATATATATATATATATATATATATATATATATATATATATATATATATATATATATATATATATATATATATATATATATATATATATATATATAAGAACGATCCATGGACTGAACAAAAACAGGGAAAGGTTTATTGACGTTTCGAGAGGAGGCCGCTCTTCTTCAGAATGACGATTGAGAGAACTCGACACGATTTTTCTGTAGTCCCGCATAGTAAACAATAACAGCAAAAAAAAAAAAAAACAAAGGCGAGGAGGAGGGTTGGTTCACTTATCCAATTAGCCGAGAGGCAAAACCAGCGTCGCCTCTGACGAAGACGGCCTGACTCCTAACACCCGGGGCGCTCCGCGGTCGGGGCGGCGGAAGAGACACGGGAAGGACACATTCCCCACACGAAAAACAAGAATCCCGCGACTTTTAAAAAAAAAGATGGTTTTGAAGGTGGTATAAACAGGAATCAAACAAACCAGCAATGGAACAAACAAGGGTAAAAGGGGGGGGGGGGGGATGCAACAACAACGCCAAAAAAAGTTACTGGGGAATTTTTGTTGGAAATGTGGGAATGTGGGAATTGCTCGTCGACTCTTAACTGTAAATGTGACTCCAATTTAATTCTTGTGTTCGCTTTTAGATTGAGACGTCAATGACTTGAAGTGGTGTTAGTATCCCGGGATCTTCGTTAATCCCTCTTCGCATTGTGTTGAACTCACGAATTAGGAATGATTCCTTCTGTTCCCGCTCGCGATGTGAACCAAATCCGGATTCTAGAAATGTGACAGTTAACTACTCAAATGAGTGGTCTTTTAGTTTCAGGTGTTTTGAGAGTGGCAGAGTGGGCTTTTTTTCGGTGTCAGATCTATGATTATTGAACCTCATCCTGAATGGAGATTTTGTTTGGCCCACGTACTGCATGTGACATTCCCCACACTCCAGTAAATATACAACGTTGGCGGTAGAGCAGTGTAGATCACCCCGAATTCGGAAGGTGAAGTTTGATCCCGTGCTCCTAGCTGTCAGGGTGGGGGAGACGTGTGGGCAAACCTCACACCGCGGACTCAAGCATGGTCGGCTCCCAATGTTCTCCACCGGGGTGGTCCTGGCCCTCACAATCATATCTTTTAGGTTTCTAGGACGTCTGAATACAGCGCGTGGTGGGGAAGGAATTATATTTCTCAGCCTTTCGCTTTGTTGGATAATATTAAAATGTCTTTTTAGAATGTTGCTAATGTTAGGCGTGTTGTTTGAATATGTTAAGACTAAGTTATTTTTACGATTCTCTCTTCGGTCCGGTGGCGTGCCAGTTAGCAGTTTATCGCGGTCTAGTGCCCTGGCTCTCTCGATTGCGCTATCAACGACAGGTGGTGGATACTTTTGCTCGATGAGGGCCCTCCGAAGGTGGGCTGCATTGGTGTTAAAGTCACCCTCGTCTGAGCATATCTGTCGGAATCTGTGCGCCTGACCATACGGAATACTAGTTTTACAGTGGCGGGGGTGGCAGCTGTTGTGATGCAAATATTTCAAGCTGTCTGTAGGTTTCCTGTAGAGTTTTGTTTTTAAACTCTCTCCCACCACTAGAACCGTGACGTCAAGAAAGTTAACCTCGGCTTGGGAGTACGTATGCGTAAATTTAATATCGGGGTGTGCCGAATTAAAGTCCCTGATAAACTCCAAAGGCTGGTCCTCCGTGTGTTCCCATATTAGAAACATGTCGTCAATGTATCGTCTGTAAAAGAGGGGTCGCAGAGGTCTGTCCGAAAGAAATGTTTTTTCTAGTCTATTCATAAAGATGTTTGCGTAGTTGGGAGCCATTCTAGTGCCCATTGCGGTTCCGCTGACTTGCAGGAAAAAGTTGTCGTTAAATTCAAAGCTGTTTAGTTCTAATACAAGGCGGGCAAGTGTTGCCAGAGTGCCACAGTCGGGGAGGTCTTGGCGCCTTACGCTCTCGTACGCATCAATCAGCAAGGCAATTCCGTCGTCGTGGGGGATATTTGTGTAAAGTGAAGAGACGTCTAATGTTACCAGGAAAGAGCCAATTGGAACTACAACCGTTGAGATTTGTGAGAGAAAATGGTTAGTGTCCTTTACAAAAGAATCAAATGTCGGTGGAATTCCACTAATAAGGCGGTCTATGAAACTTGAGATAGGTTCAGTTAGTGTACCCGTGCCAGATATGATGGGGCGCCCCGGGTTCCCCGCTTTATGTATTTTTGGAAGCATATAGAAACGCCCTACCTTAGGATATTTTGGTTTGAGAGAATCAAAAATTGCCGTGGATATTTTGCCCCTATCTTTCAGGTCGGTGAGTGCGCTCAGAACAATGGAGGAATGTGCTTTAGTAGGATCATGTTCGAGTGCCTGATAAAATGACGTGTTTCGCAATTGGCGATGGCCTTCATCTAAGTAATCATCGGTGTTCATTACTACAATGGCCCCTCCCTTGTCGGCTGGCTTAATAATTATGTCACGTCTACTGCTCAGGGATTTGAGAGAATCCCGCTCGGAAGAGCTTAAGTTATAGGTGTGTGGTCTGCGTTCTCTGTATTTTGCCACTACGTCTTTTTGGACTGCTTTTATGTATAGATCCAAATGTTTATCGCGATTAGCGTTGGGAGTCCAGCTTTTGTCTGTGTTTACTAATAAAGGATCTGGGACATTTTCAGGTATGCCGTGAAAATACTCTCGCAACCGAAGGTTGCGTGCAAAGTTGTCCAGGTCTTGTAGGAGAGAGAACTCGCTAAACTGGCCGGTTGTGGGGCAGAATTGTAGCCCCCTCGAAAGTAGCGTCTGCTCGTCTGTGTAAGAGCAATATCTGATAAATTTCCTACATTCTTCAACGTGCGGTCCCCCGGAGTCCCACCATCCCCCACCCGCTCATCGCTCTCGCAGACATCTAGGGCGTCTGTGGCATCTCCCGTCGAATTGTTCGGCCCGAGTACCATGCTCCGTTCAAACGATGTCGGACGAGGGAGAGGTACGTTACCTCTTGCTCGTTTTCTTAGTTTTACTCTCTCTAATTCGTCGCGTTTTTTAGCTTCAAATGACTCTAACTGCTGCTTTTCTTGGACAGTTAGTGGTTGATTAATTTCCAATTGAATTTCGCGTGACTTTAAGGTTGCGGCTAATTTTTCACAGTGGCCAACGATAATTTTGGTTAATTCGAGAGAATTGTTCAGTCCATGGATCTTTCTTGTGTATTTCAATAATCACCGGCCCACAAGCTTCAATCATCATATATATATATATATATCGTAAAAAAGAGGTAAATGCTTTAAAACGTATTTATTGGACGACGTTCCGAGCGGGGACCGCTCTTCATCAGGTCCTAATGTTGCAGTGAAAGCTGGAAGCCCGCCAGTTTGACACGGCGGAAAAAAAAAGAAAAAAAAAACATTGAGGAAAGGCGAAAAACAACTTCTCAGAACCGACCACGGGTAGACGAAGGCCGCGGCCAGGGAAGGGGCCCCGCCTGCATCCCCAAAGAACCCCCCGCTAGGCGCCGTTGGGGCTCGGCAGTGTCCAGAACGAAACAAGGGAATAAAACAAAATCAAGTGGGTCCAAAAGCGCGCCCGGGTGGCCAAGACGAGCCAGCAGAGACACAGGATATATATATATATATATATATATATATATATATATATATATATATATATAGCCAACGACCACTGACCAGTGGCGTCACGAGGGTCAGCGGCACCCGGGGCGGTTACCCGTCACAACACCCCCCCCCCCCTCCCCGCTCTCACCCCCCTGAGCGCTGCACCCGGGGCGGTCCACCCCCCCCCCCCCCCCTTGTGACGCCACTGCCACTGACGAAGCGCAGTGCAGAGAAATGAAGGCTACAGCCTGATAGAATCTTCGGAGATATATTAGTGAGAATGCACATATTGGACAAACAATGAATGACAACTTCAAACTAACGGGTTAACAAGGCTTCCAAAGAAAGAATACATGTCACCAACTATTGATACATACATACATACAATCCACACATATAAACCATATTAAGCACGATGCAGAAAATTAAAAACCCGCACTTTTCCTTCTACTTCGGGTCAAACATCTGTGCTCTGTTGTTCTCCATTGTTCTCCGTAGCTTTATTTATTTCCTTTTATCTTTCCTAAATCACGTCTTGCTCGTTTGTTTGTTTGTATCTGTTGTTTTATTGTTTGTATTATGTGCGCACTGATAAGGCCTCGAGTTGTTTGTAGGCACATTAAGCAGAATAAATAAATAAATAAATACACGGAAACAGGCAAGGGACATTCCAGCAGAGCCTCCGACTGCAAAGATCTCAAGTTCTCCCCACCTCTTCTGCGGGGGATATGGACGACACCGGAGGGGAACAAAAAGGAAGGAAGAACGGGGCCAGGGGCTGGCCGTACGGGACGGTGCGGAGATTAGGAGGCACATTTTTCCTCGGACGGGATGGCCTGGAGGCAGCGAGACATCGACGGACAGAGGGGATATTGAGGAAAGGATGATTTCCAACGCCGTGGGAACTCGACGCGGCTTCTCCGAGACGACAAGATCTGCGAGTGCTTGCCGGGTAGTTTTTTTTTTTTTTTTCGCTCGACACTGCGCCATTTACGTGGATTCGCGGAACAAGTCCTGCTACGGTTTGAGTGACATATGTGGCAACTAGTCAACGATGACACTGGTCAGTATCGATAGACCCCTCTCTCGACAAAGAGACTTCTTGGAGTTCGTGTTCAAATGTTTTCGTGGCGGATAGAGCGGGACGCATGGATACGATAGACAGGTGAGAAATAACTTATTTACGGGTTTTCTTGGTCATGTAGGACGCAAGCAAAGTGCTGCAGTCGATTTTTTTTTTTTTTTAAATCTTGTGATACAATAGAATCTTGTTTTTCGTCGTTATCCGCGTGCTGTTCCGTCGACATTTGTAAATATACGTGGTAATATTCTAGTTTTTATTGGAAGGTGAATAACAAGTTTGTGATTATTGAAAGTGCGTTGTTGGTGTTTATGTGTTTATTTATACTAATGTTACTTTATTGCCTTTACCGCGTTTATAATAGAATCTTAACTGTATTAAGGTAACAGTAATATTGTATACAAAATAAGTTATATTTTGATCTAAGGCAGCTCAAGCCCATAGGCAGAAGTAAATTAGTTGACTAATTAGTAAGTTTAGTACCCCTGCCACACGAAAAAGTTAATATATTTTCATTAAATGATATAAAATGTAATCAGTTCCCGGTTTTGAGTGATTCTACGAGCGTCGCAAGCTGATTTGTCGACCCCATAATGTCACTCGATCGAAAATACATTAATTTTGCCATGTGGCCGGGGTATAATGCAAGAATTCAGTGACTGCACGCGATAACAGCCGCTAACATGATCGTAAATGACACTTGTCTAGCCGTGTCCGCGTTGACTACGTCTACCTGATTTTTAACAGTGATCCGTTTTGCTGTGTCCAATCACTGCGTGTCTCGCCATTTTGCCGAAGTATTTCTGTATAAAACATGCATTCCTACTGAAATAATTGCGACTCAATGTTTTCGACTTAAAACAATCACATTTTTCTATAGACGTCTTATACGCATACCTCGTGCCATTTCGTACTCATTATTTAGCGGTGTAATGTTTTTCCCGTGTAATAAAATGCTTTCTAGACCAGTTGCTATGTGCAGAATTCATTTTAGCTAATAAGACGCACGTTACGGCGGTCGATCCACGCGCGTCACCTTCGCTTCGTCGCGCGCCCCCGATGGCCTTCCGTTGCGACGTCACGAGAAGAGCGCTACGGTCTTATTTCTAGGAGGTGGTGGTTGTTGGACTGATGTTTGTATGTGCCGTGTATGTGTATGCGCTTAATGTATATGTTCAGCTGATGCTTGTGGTATGCGTAATGTATCTACATGTGTGTATAATAAAGGTGCCAAAAAAGCCCGAAACGTTATGGTGGCGTGAGTAGATAAAAATATTTTTGTAGCACATAAATTGTTCGGTATCTGTAGTCCGTTGCAACTCGAGAGGGTAGGGCGAGGGTAAGACGGGCCGGGGAGAAGGAGGCAGACGGAACGCTAAAGAGGGAAGGAGGTTTCCCCCTCTCTTCTCTGCAGCGTTCCGCCAGCTTCCTCCTTTCCTGCCCATCTTACCCTCGCCCTACCATCTAAGTACTCTGTAGATATACGTGCGATATCTGGAGGGTGCTCGGACGACACTGCCAGCACAAAATGGAAATTCTCGACCCCCGGCGGATACTCAGCCGACGCTCTAAGTACTCTATCATAGCCTCCTCCGTATAGAGGAGGCTATGACTATAGATATACGCCCGATATCCAGCAGGTGCTCAGACGACACGCCAGCTCGATTGACATACGCGATGCCCGGTGGGTACTCATCCGACGCTCCAAGTACTCTATGGTTATACGGGCGATATCCGGCGGGTACTCCCGACAACTCGATTGACCTTGGATTAACACACGACGTCCGGCGTGCAATCAGCCGACGCTGGTAGTACTCTATAGTACTACCAGCGTCGGCTACTATTAATGAAACTTCTCAAACAAAAATACCGAAATCTTGTTAATTGGATGCATGTGGCCCCAAAGAAATAAAAACACGCATAATATTTTTTTTTTTAGTTTGCGTCACTGGCGAACGCGGAAGGAGATTCGTTCGAAGATATAAATTAATGTTTATAAACTGAACAAACTAAACTCCTTGTGCGCTCGCCAACGGCGTACACTAAAAATGTTATCAGACTTTCACTTCTTCCGGAGTACATTGGCAGCCAATTAATGTGATCTCGAAAAGCAATGGTTCCTAATTTTAATACATGAATTAAGATATAAGTGGTCCCGAAGTGGCAACAATCGGCGTCACAGAAGCCGGAAGTCAAAATGTCGGATGTCGCGATCCTGGCGGTTGAGGCAACAAGTCCCGGCAAAATGGGAGAGCGAACGCGAGTGCCGCTGTCGACGTGGCGTCCCACCGTTAGCCATCAAGCTGGAGAGCGATTTGCAGCAGAACAGGCATCTGTCACGTCCACCAAAGCTGCTGCGACATCGTCAGGATCACGGCCGGCCAAAACATGACCATTCTATGACTTCGACAGACGAAAGTCGAGGGACCACTTTCTGAACCGAAAGCTTCATGGGTGACAATTTCCGGGGACTTCGGCGTCCGCGTTTCGTTGCTGTCTGTCGTCGCAGCGGAGATGGCAAAACCCTTCCTATCTCCCCTTATGGCGCGAGGAGAGAGGAGTCGGGTGTTTCCGTTGGCCGCGCACACCGTGGCCGCGCCGCGCGAAGAGGAAAGATTGTGCATTTCCCTCTGCTCATCTCTGAACGTCACCATTACACGTTTCCTTCACCGCTCAACACCGTTGAAACCTTGCGCCTTCGCTTGCATCGTCACTGCCGCAGACTTGTCCCAATGGCGCCGTCGCGCTAATGCCGTACTCTGTACTAGGAGCCAGCGCGGAGGGAACGGCTGGCTCGTGCGACCTCCGTAGGCGAATACCTTTGACATGGTCAACCCGCAACAGACGTTTCGCCGATTTCATGCTTCGCTATATTCCGTGCTCTGTGCCGCGACAACCTGCCGCTCATCGTAACCGCGGCGACTTCAAAGTCGGCCCTGGCGGCCGCAAGAACGAGTGTTTCCGCAGCCTCGTTGTAGAGCAATTGGACCCTTGCGCGGTGTAAGATGTCAGCGCACACCGACAACGCGCGCCGGCACCATTATCAACCTCGTACTCACGAAGAACATTGACGCGCACATCCAGTGTCTCGTATCGCCCACTTACTTGGCCGCTTACCGAGCACTCGTGGCAGACGTCAGTGGCATGCACGACCGCAATAATCATTCAACACTTCGCCACCTCCGTCTTTATGTACATGACGACACCGTTTGGTCCGCATTGGGCGAACGTACAGATATCGCTTTTACATCTTCGCACATTGTGCGCGACAGAGGCTGTTTTATAGACGCGGTAAACACAACCAGTCTGAGACGCGTTCCAGCCACTGTACCCTATCTGCGTTTCATTTGTTTCTTCTCAATGACCGTAACAAATAAAAATCATTTGTATAGAAGAACTTCCCGCTCTCTCGTCTTCGGAGTGCAACTCTCGGTTGCGTTTTCCTGAACGAAAACGCTTTCTTTTCCTGATCGATCGCACAGTCTCGTTTCGTGAGTTTCAAGACCACGAGAGCCGCCTCCGGTTCATGAGCCACAGACAGGCTATATACTCCGTTTTACTTTAGGTCCTACCGCAGCCGACGCGACAACCTACCAGCGCCAAAAGTTCATCGGACGTCACGTAACGAATATGGGGCGATTGTCAGGTTTTGATGTTACCGGATTTTTCATTTATATTTCGTGCACATGTGTCTGCTACCTCGAATAATACAATCGCCATATGGTTTTGGCACTTTCGTGCCATTCAGGATCGCCGAGTAATCACGCCGGGTCTTCCCAGAAATACGCATCGAGCGGCTGGAAACCTCCGGTTATATATGCATATTCTATAAACAGTAACCATGTTTCGATTCCTAACGCGCACGGGGAATTAGAGGTGTTTCTTTTTCTCCAGTTCACAGGTTCGCCGGTAAAAAGATTCGTTCGAAGCATACTGCTGTAAGGCAGATGTCTGAGAAAAACGATCCGATGCTATTAAAACCGACGCGTAGGATTTAACCAAACATAAAACAGAAACGGATTGAATGCACACTGTGTGACGAAGATAAACAAAATATATTTTTTTTAAAAGTACAAATGTGGCCGAGTCTGTTTCTGACAGCTCAATTGAGCCGAGCATGAATGGACTCGTGTCTACGCTATTGAATTGAAACTTTCCTTTTAGCGGTATTCGCTTAGGTAAAAGACGTTGAATAGACGTCACCGAAGAGGATATTGAGTTCACGTTTCTATCTTCAATCGGAACCCTCATTGTCAGTGTCAGTGTTGCGGAATGAGCACCCCCATTTTATTTCAATTCCATTCCGGGGAATCAAAGCTTTCAACAATTCCATTCCTTTCAACTCCTCAAAATGAAAACACTCCTGGGATGACTGAACTCCACTATTCCATTCCTTTAATTCCTAAATGTGAAAAAAGATAATTGACAGAAACTCTGTGTTACAGGAATGAACCAGCATAAAGCTGCTGAAGTGACTGTAACGGCGCAAACGAGGTGGTTTAGATTGAACATGACAAAAACCCCGAAATTGCCGGTAAAAACGACACAAACGCTAGAAGGTCGCGACCTTTTTGTGCTTGAGAAGTCATTACCTGCAGTCTCGGCTTCTTTTTTTTTTATAATATAGCTGCTGACGTCATCAAACACGGAGACGATTGCAAAAGTATGCGAAAGCTTCCTGGGCGCTTTCATTCTACTAAGCCGAAGGCTGTTCGTACAAAACGCTTCGTGGCACTTGCTGTCACTGCATACATAGATCGCGCAATCAAGCAAAGGCTTGCGAGTCGCAACGGACGGCAAAACTTTAAATCACTCATTTTATTCGCAAACATACCGTATACCTTCAACAGATACATGGTTAGTGTGTTGCTTGTTTGACAATAAGGCCTTAAGTATGGCGCTAGTTTGTGCGTGGCACAGACAAAGATATACCTTGCTCTTTGCTTCGAATACTTGCAAAACAGCACCGCTAGTGCGGTGTTAGAAGCGATGCCGCGTATTCGCGACTCTAGCGAACTGGGGCGCGTTGGTGAGGCAAAATTGCGGACGAAAGGAGGTCGTTTTCGTCGTTCATCACGCGGACCACCATACATTTCTTGTACTGCAGCGCAGTGGCGTCACGAGGGTCAGTGGCACCCGGGGCGGTAGCCCGCCGCGACACCCCCCCCCCCCCCCCCCCTCGTGGCCCACCGCGACTCCCTCCCCCACCCAGCTCTCGCGTGGCCCGCCGCGACTCTCCCCCCCCCCCCCCCCCCCCCCTTGTGACGCCACTGCTGCAGCGTAAAATCGGTGATACATATAAAAACAAAACGATTTTTCGACACTTACAACCTTCTTCTAGTCAGTACGTAGGAATGACACGGCGGAAGCATCAAAATAATTACTGGAAACGATGTTTGTTTCTATGCTGCCCACGAGAACCAAGCAGCGATAGCAGACGACAGAGTCCAAACGATCACCTCTCCTGACCTTCTTCGCGTTGCCGCCACGCGGCGTCGATTTCGCTGGAGTAGCCAATATCTTTCCCCAAATCTCGACGCACTGCAGCAAGAGCTAAAAACGGCCTACAAAGTGCACTCGGTATACAGTGCCAGCATAAGAGAGTGTAGCGCACCATATTATGCGACCTGCCTTAAAACGTAAACTCTTAATCCTGCTTTACGATTCTTGCGATTTCTTGAAATATTCAATTCAATTCTTTATTTGTGTTCCGAAGGCAGTCGAACCGGTCATTCTTCCGGTTCGGAATTCAGTTAAGTAGTATTACATTTTGTTCCGGTTTGGTTCTGGTTCAGTGATGCTTTTGAAATAACGTCGCGGTTGGCGGTTCCACCAAGCGAGAACCAGTTTAAACCGGTTCTTAAAAAAAATCTAAGACGTTTACAAATCTCTCTAGTGCGAAACTATAGCGCAGCTCTTGAGGAGGAGGAGGGGAGAGTACGGACGGGAGGGTATGCTTCTCCTTCCTCTCCTCCTTTTCTTCTCCTCCTCCCTTACTGCACCACTCCTCCTCTCCTTCTCGTCTTACCTCCCTCCTCCTTCTCTTTTCCTCCTCCTCTCCTCCTCCTCCTCCACTCCGCTGACCAAAGGTTCGCGGAGCGTACCTTTGGTCAGCGCGGAAATGACATTATCGAAGTCATCAGAACGATCTACTAAAACTCTCTAATCTCCACAGTCCTTCGTGTTTGGTTCAAGCATTTTGTTTGGCATGAAAACAGTGTAATTTTATTTAATATTTTCCTTTCAGGTCCACAGAGAAATATCATTTTTGTAAATTTGTCGAGAACAGTCTGTGTGTAATGATAATGGGTTAATTAACTTCTGTGAGAGATTGAAAACAATTTCGTTTGTTCATGCATGCGTGCGAGGCGCGCTCTATATCTGCGATTTACGTCCACGCCAATACTGCCAATATTCCCGATACAAAGCGAGTACATAGGCGACGCCCGGCCGATATAGAGCAGACGCATATGCGACGTCTGGCCGATTCCTGGCCTAGAGTCCCACCTCGGCAGTTCTCGCGCGATATCCTGCCGATATCGTGCGAGATACACCGATACTAGGCCGGTGGCGAAACGACGGTAGGCCAATACCTACAGGTTGACGAAATATGGTGCAAAACATTCGGCCGATATTGGAGCCGGTTTTCGGCCGTCGTTGCCACGACACTGGCCAAGTGTCGCCGTGCTGCTTGAGAGGTATGTATAGACTCGTTTGCGTAATTTCTTTTTTCAGTCACTTCATTGGGTCCCGGTCCACAGTGCACACCATAATAAAAAGGTGTACAGTGGTAATTACACTTTTACGAGGTGTACTATCGGTTTACAACTTTATAAAATGGTGTACTGCAGTATCACGCTTTTGGTAAAGGTGTTACAATATGAGACATTTTTTAAGGGTGTGAGGTTTACACCTTTCTCTTAAGGTGTATCGCTACACCAATAAGGATGTTAGTTAAGGGACAGGCCATTTACACCAATAAAGGTGTGAAAAAGTTTAGTGTGTGCGGTGGACGGATACGGGCTGCATGCGGTTCCCTTCTTTGGCCTACTGTGCCGTTCTTGACTTGCAGCAACCATGTCACTGGGCCGTAAGCGTACGCGCGTCATCGCCCTTTTATGCACAGCATGCACGCACAACAACGAAATGGCTCTGTGGCATCCCGCGCATCGCGCGCACGTCTTTCATGCACAAGCTAAGTGACCTGATCTGCTTGTACCAGGGAGAAGACGGGGTGTTGGGAGTGTTCTCCCCACGAAAAAGTGCCGAGAGGCTATATTTACCTTGTTTTGTTATACATAACCGCTGCGCGAAATGCTTACGCATTTCTTCGAGAATCGCGCGTCGGCAGCAGCGATTTCGGACCATTTTTTTAGGCACAACCTGGTTTTGTTCGCTTTCGCCGCGCCCGTCGTAAGTCAGGGCATGTCGCCAGTTTCTATGCTCCGTTTTACCTTGTGATAAATTACAGTGGACGTTACGAGCCATACAAGTCAATCGAACGCCGTGTGAGTGTCACATGACCTTCGAGAGGGGCGCAGTGAAGCGTTGTCACTTGATATGCTCAATTGGCTCATGTGACTGGACGCATCCGCTACAGCCCATCGTAATTGTAAACTGAGTGCAATGATTTCTAGAGAAATGAATCTTACCAGTTTGTCAGCAGAATACTTAGAGTAATTTACTACCCTTGGAAGGAATATCGCACTGCAGCGCAGTCAACCAAGTCCAACTCCATAAGGACCGAACGCGCTTCAATGTTTAAGTTTCATAGACACTAATGCCACGCGCGTCGCCGAGCAAGCGCGTGCGTAGCAGAATGGTTACCGTGCTTGGCTGTCGTGCGGAGGATCCAGGTTCGATTCCAGTGTGCGGAATGTTCTTTTATTCATTCTTTCAGCTTCTCGTTCTCGTAAGTTCGAGAACCTTCTGGCCTGATTGAGTTACGAATGTTCTACGCGCCGAACGTTCTAGGCTGAATGTTCCAGAAAATCACGCGTCCACAAAAGGTGCTCCGCGTGGCAAGCTGGAGTGAGTCTCGCCCCAGCGTTCGATCCTGCTGTTACGCCAACTTCGACTCCCGCGACGCTCTTTTGTCATCCGTTTTCTTTTTGTTTTTGAGCACAAGTTCGCCCCATTAAACGTTTCAGTTTCCTCGGTTATTCTTTGTTTCGGCACCTCGTCATTCGTGACATTTTGACGGAGGTGCTGGGTAACGCATGTCCCTGCAGCGTAGCCCTCCGAGGTCCCGCAGTCCAAGTCCGACACCAAGCCCACGAAGACACTACAAAGACCCGATCAAGTCGCCGCGACCAAGGGCTATCCCCGAAATTTGGACTCTTGCCACTCAAGACCAAGCAGTCAACGAGGCCGACAATGGATAGCCAGTCAGATTCCGGCCGCCGCCGCCATCGTATACCTTCCCGTCGCACCCCGGACTCGGACGCGTCTCCACGGGGAGGCCCACGAGGACATTGAAGATTGGCTGCAACACTACGAACGAGTGGCCCATCATAACGGATGGACACCGGAGCAGTGCCTTCAGAAAGGTTACTTCGCTTTGGAGGCCACAGCACGGAATTGGTTTGAAAAAGGCTCGAGGTACACCTAAGCACTTCTTATGAGTTGTGAATGCGAAAGCATGCGTGCCGTTCTTCCGCTCCCGTGTTTCGTTTGCGGCGTATTTGCGTCGCCCGTGCGAGCGCTCTGCCAGCTCTCCTCGCAGCTCTGACCTTGGAGGCTTTGTATTACAGGCGCGCTCGCGGCACGGACACGCAGCGCCATGGGGCGGCGGTCGTTGAAACTGACGCGCGCAGCGGTCAATGAGAGCCTCGTCGACGCGCGCCAGCCAATGGGACCGAAGGCGAAATCCATCAGTTTAACTCCGCTCCTTTGGGGGAAACTAGGTGCCGTTGTCTAGGCTTTTCGCGTGGTTTCATGACTTGGAGGTGGCTTCACTTGAAGAAAGGTTTAAGGTGCCGTTTTACGCGCTTCAAACTGCGATGACGTCGGCTCGCTCCATGGGACAGTTAATGCTTTCGCATTAAAACCACGAAGCGTCGATCACCTCCTGGGAGCAACTGTAGGCTCAACTCCGAGGTACAGTGCGCCTCAAGTTTAACGCCGCCACGGCATTTGCCTTTTCTGACGGTCCCTGCGGCGGCCGATTAAACTATCTGAAGAATGTTTGGGTTCCCGATTTATATCCCATCCTGAGAGGGCATGCCGGACGTTTTGGTGACAAATTTAACTTTAAGTTGCCGACACGAGTTCAATGTTTGGGAACCCAGTGGCGGCGTTAAGTATGGGGTACATTGTACGTTCACCAACCAGCAGCCGAGAAAACGCGCCGTAGAGCTTCTTCCAGCGAGGATCCAAGGCCCTAACGAGAGCGTCGTCAGCTTTGCGGAAGATGTTCTGCGACACAGCAACCGCGCCGACCCTCAAGCCTCCGAAGCAAAGAAGCTGAGAGTCCTGATGCGAGGTGTCAAGGAGAACATCTTTGGAGGCTTTGTGCGAGCTCCACCTACCATGGTTCAAACGTCTGTAACGGAGACGACCAACATAGAACGGGCCATGCAAGCACGAGCCGCCCACTACCATCGAGCTCCTGACGTCGCTGCACCCGCGCCGTCTAGCTGCACACTCAACCCCAATATCCAGCGGATCCGCGAAATCATCCGGGAGATCGTGAAGAACTGAAGAAGCTGGTACCTGCCGCCGAACGTCCAGCTTCACTCTCGATCGCTGAAACTGTTCGAGAGGAGGTTCTGCAAGCGCTCCAGCCAGACGGTCTCGCCGACGCCGCACCATGAACCACCAGCTTTGAACTACGCCGCAGTTTGTTGTCGTCAGCAGCCTTCTGTCACCCGGCAGTACTCAGCTGCACCCCGACTAGAGGTCTCTTCGCCGCAGTACGCTCCACGCCAAGAGCAGCGTGGAACTCGAAAGACCGACGTTTCGCGCACGGATGACGGATGCCCTGTGTGCTCTTAGTGCGGGGAGGCTGACTGCGTTTACCGGAGGTGACCCTACCGCCAGTTTGGCCAGCGAGGATTCGCGCCAAACGACCGTCGATCCCGCTTTGGAGAACGACCAAGCGACATCAAGGAATACAGCCGTCGCCCTCCGTCACCAGCGCCAAGAGCACCACGAGGTTCCCGTTCTCCAACCCCCCGATGTTCCGCATCGCCTTTCTGTCGGTCGCGCCGTGACAGCCTGTCCCCTCTTTCTCGTTGGAAAAATTAATTGCGGCAACGCCTGGAGGTGGCGTTGCCGCACTTAATTTTCTGACCGAAGTAAAGAGCCTCCAAGAACGCCGGAGCACTCCCCCTCTCTCGAAGTCAACGTATCGCAACAAAACGCCTGCAACGGTGCCCAACAACCTAAACATTGTTATCGACGGCCATGACGCATCGGCACTCGTGGACACTGAAGCGGACTGCTCAGTCTTGAGTGGGAGGCGCTTTCGCCGCCTACGAAAAGTGACAACGCCGTGGGATGGACCTCAGATACGAAGCGCCGGAGGGCACCTTATCACACCAGTAGGAAGGTGCACTGCTCGCGTCAAAATTCACGGCGAGACGTGTCCTGTGAAATTCGTCATTCTACAAGACTGTACCCGAGACGTCATTTTCGGCATGGACTTTTTGTGCGAATACGGCAGAGTCATCGACCTTCATGAGAACAGATTGACGCTGCGGACGCCTGTTCCGCTTTAAGAGAAACCCCAAATAGAGTCGGCCGCCGTCCGAGTCGCTGCCGACCACGTGAATCTTCCGCCGCGATCAAGCGTTAATTGTCACACCCGTCGTGACCGAGGCAGCTTCCTGTGGCGAATTTGTTCTTGAAGGTATCCTTCTATCGCTCTTGGGAAGAGGAATAGGCGTCGCAAGAGGAGTAGTTATACTTCAGGATGAGCGCACTGTGGTCCTCGTGACACAATTTCGACAAGAAACGCAACACCTCACGAAAGGTGCAGCTGTGGGCTACGTCGAGGAACTCAGAAAATCCGCCGAAATCGCCAAGATTACTGAAGAATCATCGCCGCCTCAGCAAGACTTTTTACGTCAACAGCGCAGCTCAACATTGACCCTAAGCTTCCGGGCCCGAAAAGACGGCAGCTGAGTGACCTCCTCACCAAATACAGCGACTGCTTCTTGACGTCGTCGAAGGTGCGCCAAACCATCGTTGTGAAGCATCGCATCGTTACCGAGGGCGACGCGTTTTCTGTGCATCGGTCGCTATACCGCTTGTCCGTCAAAGAAAGGGAGGTAATCTAAGAGCAAGTGCAAGAAATGCTGAACGACGACATAACCCAGCCTTCAAGCAGTCCGTGGGCCTCAGTGGTACTGATTCAGAAGAACGACGGAGGGCTTAGGTTCTGCTTTGACTACCGGCAGCTGAACGCGGTGACAAAGAAAGGCGTCTACCCACTCCCCCGTATAGACGACACGCTAGATCGGCTGCGTCACCCTTGATATTGTTCATCGGTGGACTTGAAGAGCGGCTACTGCCAGATCGAGGTCGACAAACGGGACCTAGAGAGGACAGCCTTCGTCACGTCGGATGGACTGTACGAGTTCAAGGTGGTGCCCTTTGGACTATGCACGGCACCACCAACTTTCCAGTGTGTCATGGACACCGTATTGGCTGGACTGAAATGGCAGAGCTGTCTCGTTTACCTTGACGACGTCGTAGTGTTTTCAAGCGACTTCGACGAGCACTTGCGACGACTCCGAGCTGTTCTCCAAGCCATACAGACTGCCGCCCTCACTCTCAAGCCATCGAAGTGTCCGTTCGCCTATGACGAACTGAAGTTCCTTGGCCACGTGGTTAGCAACAATGGTGTTCCAGACAAGAGAAGATTTGCGCCATCGCGGCATTTCCAGCGCCGACAGACAATAGGGCCGTGTGAAGATTCCTTGGAATATGTGCGTACTATCGGCGCTTCGTTTGCGATTTCACAAGGATTTCCGCACCACTCACAAACCTCCCAAAGGATGCCCAGAAGTGCGAATGGTGCGAAGAGCAACAGCAGGCATTCGACGGGTTCAAGCGATGACTCGAGACTCCTCCGGTTCTTGCCTTTTCGATCAAGATGCGGAAACCGAAATTCATACGGACGGCGCGGTACTGGTTCAAATGCAAGAAGGCACCGAGCGAATCATCACCTACGCAAGTCGGACACTCTCCAAAGCGGAGATAAATTACTTCACGACTGAAAAGAAATGTCTTCCGGTCGTCTGGCAATCACGAAGTTTCGCCCGTACTTGTAGGAAAGCCCGTTCCGCGTTGTCAGGGACCACCACTCGCTCTGCTGGCTTGCGAACCTAAAGGACCCTTCAGGACGCGTCGCTCGATAGAGTCTTCGACTGCAGGAGTTCAACATGACTGTGGTCTACAAGTCAGGCCGCAGGCACAGCGACGCCGACTGTCTGTCCAGAGCCCCTGTCGAGACATCTCCCGGTAGCAGGAACGACGATGACGACGAGTGCTTCCTAGGTGCAGGGAACACCGACGCAATGGCACGACGTCAAAGAGACGATCCTGAGTTCCGCGTGCTAATCGAGCACCTCGACAAACGGGGGGTACTATCCCTCGTGTCTTCTGGAGAGCCCGGCCGACCTTCGTCATTCAACAAGGCGCACTTTACAAGAAAAACTTCAGAGACAACAGCTCGCCATGGCTGCTGGTAATTCCCAACGACCTTAGAGAGGAGATCTTCCAAGCCTGCCACGACAACCCGACGTCCGGACACCTTGGTTACAACCGTACGCTGGCCCGAATTCTTGAACGGTATTACTGGCCCAAGCTCCCGAAGATTGTTCACCTCTACACACGATCGTGACACGAGTGTCAGCGACGCAAGAAACCGCCAACGAAGCCGGCAGGTCTCCCGCAGCCGATTTCGCTCCCGACTGCACCGTTCTAACAGATCGGGATGAATCTACTTGGTCCTTTCCCACCATCGACGCAAGGAAGCAGATGGATAATCGTCGCGACCGATTATCTCACACGATACGCCCAGACGAAAGCCTTTCCATCAGGTACGGCTGTTGAAGTCGCCAAGTTTTTCATCGAGTCCATTGTCCTCCAGCACGGCGCCTCCGAATTCTTCATTACAGACCGTGGATCATTGTTCATGGGCCAGCTGACGCAAGAGATCCTTCGTCTCAGTAGCACCAGCCACCGTCGAATCACTGCGTACCATCCGCAGACGTATGGACCAACAGAACGTCTAAACAGAACTATCGCCGACATGATCTCCATGTATTTTGACGTAGAGCACTAGAGTTGGGACGAAGTGTCACGCTTGCTTACAACACGGCTGTGCAAGAGACTACGGGAGTAACAACGTTTCAGCTGGTGCATGGCAGAAAAGTAACGACCATGCTCGACGCGATGCTGCCCCACGAATCAGCTGACGATGGGAGCCCCGACGCCCAAGTGGTTGCTCAACGAGCCGAAGAAGTTCGCCAGCTCGCCCGACTCCGAATTCAAGATAAACAACGTGTCGACGCTTCCCGGTACAACCTTCGCCGGAGCGACGTTCGCTTCAAGCCCGGAGACCGTGTGCGTGTCTGGACCCCAACCCGACGATGCGGACTAAGTGAGAAACTCCTGAAGGGCTATTTCGGACCCTAGAAAGTGCTTCGTCGACTTGGGAATCTGAACTACGAGGTGATGCCCGACAGAACACGCACTTTATCGTGCCGCACTCCACGACCGGAAGTCGTCCACGTCGTGCGCCTCAAACCGTACTGCGATCAATAGGATTGTGAATTGAGTCATTTCATGCCAAAGGAGACCGCAATTATCGTCATATTTTGGATGTGCTTGAAAAAATAATATGAATAAAGACACGTCTAAAGGCCCGTTCACACTCTTGCGACCTCTTAAACCTGGGTTCCTTAAAACTTCTTGAAACAGAGGACACACTGGCGCCATCTATTGGGTAGCAGTGTAAACTCGGCGGTCCGGCATATTTTTTTTATTTCTCTCGCGCATTATCCTTTCTTTCTTGGCTCGAAAAACTTTTGTCAATGTTAAAAACGAGCCTTTCTATGGGTATTACGCGCATTTGACCTCGGAAATCCCGCAAAACCTTCGCTCTTGTGAAATGCAGTTCCAGGGTCACCGCATAGATGGCTCCACAATGCCAGTGTGTTCCCTCGTTCTAAAAACATTTAAGAAGTTTTAAGAGATCTCGTCTCTCTCAGTTGTACTCGGTCGCAAGAGTGTGCACGGGCCTTAAAAGTAAGGGTGGCTAAGTTTGAGGGCTGAATTACGTTTATTGTTGATGACGTTATGCTCCAAAGTGCGGGGAAATGGAGAAAACTTCCTGTACTTCGATAAATTGCTGAAAAAAAAGCTATATTTACCAAATAATTTCAAGTTTGCCTGCAATCGAGCACTAATATATTCTACTTTACCTTTGAAGAAAAACACCTTACGCCGCCATTTTGGGTCCAGGCCAGCACTCCAAACCTAAGCAACTTTATAAGATTTCTTGATTTTTTTTAGTCAGCTAGAATTTAGAATTTTACTAAAAATGTTTTTATTTATTTTTCTGAACCTCATGCTTGACTAGGGTGCAGTGCAATTGTAAAAAAAAAAATATTTGGACATTTTTTTATTTAAATGGTGAATATGTCACTTTCTTCAAAATTGGCCATACAGAGGATAAAGAAACAAGCCATGTGGGCAATGGTGCTCGTATTTTCTTAAATAGCCGAAAGTTCAACCAACCCCATCTGTTCAACATATCAAAAAAAATTTAAAGTACTTTTTGTTATTTAAAGATAAACTATATATATTTTTTTTGTAAAATAGGGGGCTGAACGGCTTGGCCTCAAGGCGTTTACCTCGTCGGCAACGCACGCCGTCGTCTGATATGGTCGAGCGAAACAATGCATGTGGTACGTAATTTCCTTATTTATATTTTTATAGCTAACGCTGAGAGTGTTGACATTATGACATGTCTATTTATAGTGACTAGAGAGTGCATATTGTTTTGCTCTAAACAATATTATGTCCGGGTGCGCTCGCAAGTTGAATAGGGACAACTCGAAATATTGTTTTGGGATACTTTTCATCAACGGCAACACAAACCACATTTGTAGCTCACCGGCATTTTTATTTTTTCTCATATCCAAAAATATATAATATAGTTCAGAAATACTATATCATATTTAAAGTATTAGTGTTTCGTTAGCTTTCAGTTCATATCATAGGCTAGAATACTGCGCACGTCCGGAACGTCACCGGTATGATCAGTCTGCTTCAAGGTATTCAAATTCGCACGCAAAACTCTTCTTGCACACTGGATGTGGATGTTATTTTTGCTACCACGTATTAATATTCTTTTGGCACGCTAATTTGAAGTCTTTATTTCAACTTTGCATGTGCCCAGGTGACGGGAGACAAAGCCGCCGTCTGCTAACCAAGTCTGTGAATGCAGACGGTTCGTCAGAATTGGGGGCGCGTCTTCACGTTTTGGTCATACAACGATTGCCTGAGCATCGATTTTTACAAATGTCGACAATGTCAGATTCAGGGTGCTCTTACTCCTCGGTGGCGATATTCAGTCTAACCCTGGACCAATGACCAAAAAGCAAGAAGCTCTACTAAATAAAGTTCTTGATATTGTAAATACGCTTCAGGCAGGCCAAAATAACATCCTTCAGGAAGTTAGAGACTTAAAAATAGAACAAAGCTGCACCGAAGAGTCACTGAATGCGCTCACAATACGGGTCAACCCGTTAGAAAATTACCTTTCCGCTACAAAATCGACCGGCGTAAAGAGCAGCGTCAGTTCTGCTCACTTGATGGAGTCTGCCGCCGCCGAGATATTTCAGCTCAGAACACGCTATGATGACGCTGAGAGACGAGCGCGCCGGGCTAACCTTCTTTTCTTCGGCTTCCGCGATACTGAGAGAGAGACTTGGGTGCAATCCGAAAGGGCTGTCCTTGATGTATGCCTCGAAAGATTAAGTTTAGAACTTCCCGCGTCATGTATCGAAAGAGCTCATCGCCTTGGCTAGTTCAATCAGCAAGGTGTCGCCCAATTATTACTAAAATGGCGTCTTACACAGATAAAGAGGCGGTGCTTTCAAATGCCTATAAATTCAAGGGCACCAACTTCCCAGTAAGTAGAGGTTTTATCCCCTCAGTGCGTCTCGCTCGGCGTAAACTGCTCCAGTTTGCGAGGACAGGGGTACAGCCTTTTAAACTGCGGTTCGACAAGTTACTCACGGGGAACAAATGCTGTCTCTGTACCTGCCTCTGACTCTGTTATTGAACTGAACTCCCGGGAGCCGGAGCACACTTCATTTGAACGTAATACCGGAGCTTCCAACTCTCGTTCTACTTCTCTACCACACTTTAATTTTCCTCTACACAATGCTTCTCATCCCAATCAAACTCCGCAATAACATGCAGCGAGGGGTGAAAGCTGTAATGTTATCTCGTCTACTAATATTATTCCTGTTATTTTTTCTAACATTAGAAGCGTCATGAACAAGAACGATGACTTATCTTCTATTATTGATTCTTCTAAAGCTGACGTTGTTGTTCTTACTGAGACCTGGTTAACCGGCAACACACGTAACAGCGAGATTTTAAATTGTCAGAAATATTTTCATATATACCGTCATGACAGGGTTGAAAGAAGCGGTGGCGGCGATTTGATTGCGGTATCGGAAAAATTACCATCATTTCATATCAACTTGGTATCTTAAGTGGAGCTAGTGTGGGTTGGTCTCAACCTAAAAAAACAAGAAATGTATGTTGGGCGCGTGTTATCGCCCTCCCCCTAGAAGTGACACTTTTGTTTCTAAACTTCACGATGAAATCAACACAGTCATTGTTCGGTTTCCAAATGCCCCAGTCATTCTTTTCGGCGATTTTAATTATTCTTCCCTAGTTTGATTCAGATGTTTCTACTCATCTTAGTTCCTTCTCGTCCGAGTGCAAGGATTTCGTGAACTTGTGTATTTATTTTAGTTCCTCACAAATGGTTACTCAACCTACGCGTATTGCTGCTTCGACCTGTTCTGTTTTAGACCTACCTTAACAACATTGCCTGAGCTCATCTCTTCGTTAACTCATTTGCCAGGTCTTAGTGATCATTCCTTATTGCATTTTTCCTTAGATCTACATACATGCTTTAGGTCGAAAGAAATTAAGCGAATTTCTGATTATGCAGGAGCTGATCTTGATTCCATCGATAGGAACCTTTACCTTTTTCTTGACTTCTTACTTGGATTGTTTTGATGAGCGCTCAGTTAAGAATAACTGGTGTTCATTAAAGAACAAGTTGCGTACCTTATGAAAGCGCACGTGCCACTTCGCACTATTTCGTCCTCTCCTGAATCACCTTGGTATAAGTGTTTTTAAATAATCTAGAAAACAAGAAAAAATATTTCGTGCTGCAGAGCTATCGGAACATGAACAGCGATGGTCAGGGTACCGTACTGCAGCTGGTGTGTATAAAAAAGCACTTCTGGACGCAAAATCTCCTTATTTTATTAATACATTACTCTCCTTGTTGTTAAATAACCCGCGGCAATTTCGGAAGGTTATTAATCCCTCTTTTTCTTCTAATATAACGCTTAAGGATACTGACGGAGATTAATTATCCAATGATCAGTGTTCTTTCGTTTTAAATGAAGTGCTCACTAAATCTTTCTCTATTTCAGTTCTTGTTTCCCTGTATCTACCACCTGAGATTTTTCGCCTACGTATCCAGTTGTACGTTGTGAAGGAATTGCTAATATTATTATAACCTAAAAATGTTTTCTGCGGTAGGTACTGATAACATTAACACAAAATGTTTGAAAAGCACTCAAATGGATTCCAGCATTATCTTGTCCAAAACTTTTTCTCGGTCACTTCAACATAATGTCTTGCCATTGGATTGGAAGGTAGGGAAGGTGGTTCCTGTACACGAAGGTGGCGATAAACAAAATCCATTTAACTACTGTCCCATCCTCATAACGAGTATACCATGCAAAATCTTTGAACACGTAATTTACTCTCAACTTGCTAACTTTCTTGATTCTAACTCTTTCCTTAACACATCAGAACATTGTTTTCGGTTCTAACTCTTTCTTAACACATCAGAACATTGTTTTCGGTTCTAACTCTTTCCTTAACACATCAGAACATTGATTTCGACTCATGCGAAACCAAACTTCTTACCTTTACTCATAATCTCCATGTCACACTTGACCAGGGTTCCAGAACTGACTGCATATTCCTTGATTTTTCCAAAGCTTTTGACAAAGTTCCTCACGTCCTTCTTCTCCATAAACTTTGTGGCCTTAACATATGCCCATACGTTCTCACTTGGATAGACTTTTCTGACTAACCGTCAAAAGTTTGTCACGCCAACGGAACTAATTCTTCATACTAGCCTGTCAACTCCGGTGTCCCACAAGGTTCTGTACTCGATCCACTACTAAAGTCAAATTTGGGGGTTTGACGCGCCAAACCAACAACGGGCATCTGGCACGCCCCAGCGGAGGACAGAGGATTAATTTGGACCACCTGGGGATCTTTTGACGTGCAACCGAAAGCTCGGTTACACGGCGCCCCCTCCGAAATAAGCCTCCGTCAGATTGCGGGCACCTCGGCCGGGATTCGAACCCGCCACATGGGGATCACCAGGCCAGCGCTCTCGCCTCGGAGCCAAAGAGGCGGCTCTCGGTCCACTACTATTTCTTATTTATATTAATGATCTTCCTATCCATGTCTCCTCTTCTATTAGCCTTTTTGCTAACGACTGTGTTCTTTACAAAAAAATCCTTATCGACTCTGACATCTCTGCTCTTCAGACCGATACTAACAATGTAACCCAATGGTGCAACGACTGGCTCATGGAACTTAATATCTCTAAATGTAAATTCATGAGTATCTCTCGTCAACTTAACATTTGCCCTTCCTACTCCATCCATAACTCTACCCTCGTTCCTGTGTCTTCCTATAAATACCTCGGTGTTCACACTTCAAATGATCTGTCCTGGAATATTCATGTCGACTATGTCACGAAAAACGCTAATCAATTAATAGGATACATCAAAAGAAACTTTTTTCTTGCCCCTCTTTCATTAAAGCTTCTCATTTATGAAACATTAATTCGCCCTAAACTTGAATATTCCGCCTCAATCTGGAATTCTGGTACCACCCTTGCATCTGCCGTAGAATTCATTCAAAACCGCTCCGCCCGTTTTATACTTTCTATCACCGCACAGCTAGCACCACTTTAATTAAAGCATCTCTATCCTTGCCCACTCTTTCTCTTCGTCGAAAGATATCACGTCTATGCTTGTTTCATAAGATTTATCACCCTAACCCT
Organism: Ixodes persulcatus; assembly: GCA_013358835.2. Lineage (NCBI taxonomy): Eukaryota > Metazoa > Arthropoda > Arachnida > Ixodida > Ixodidae > Ixodes > Ixodes persulcatus. The sequence goes on along the minus strand of JABSTQ010011347.1, from coordinate 125,067 downwards.
ACTCTCCGCCAAGGGCTCTTTTCTGAACCATTTTACATATTATCACCCACCGATCATCAACTAAAAGTTGGGATCCCTCATTGCAGCACATCTAACTTTAATGCCTCGTTTTCGCTTCAAACCTCGATTGACTGGAGCCGCCTTCCCGCAGCCATTGTCACAATCACTGCCTCAGATAAATTTAGGATTGTCATTACTAACCTGTTACATAATGTTTAGTAGTAATTTTGTGTATTTTTTTGCCTTTTCATTGATATTTGTTTTATTTCATGTACTGTGCCATTACTCACCTATTAATTGATGTTTTGATAGTTATTTCGTGTATTTTTTGCCTTTTCATTGTTATTTGCTTTGTTCCATTTACTGTGCCCCACTCCTCTCTGTCTTCGGGACCTGAGAAACATAATAAATGAATAAAATGAAATAAAATGAATACTGCGTTTGCTTCTAAAAATTAAATAGTGGACGCGGGAGATCATCAACAATGCCAAACAATAACGGTGATTTGGCTTCCCCTTCAACGAAAAGGTATTGTGGTGCAAATATATAGTGCAACTGAAAAACAGAGAGAAAAACATTTGAAGAAGCATAACATTAAAAATTGATATTTCAGGCCAACGTAGATTCGAAAGTTATGACACAACAGAAGCATATTGCGTGTTTACCCCTTGTCAAATTATATGTCTACCCTATATAAAAAAAGTTCCGTATTGTGCTCCTATCTAAAACGCTTACCCTCCTTGGTATATTTAGGCCTTCGAATTGCATTTGTACCCTATGTATGCCTCGGAGCAGCACCGCTGTAAACATGTAGGACTAGAGTTGACCAGACACAATGACATTTACTGATAGTGCATAAGAAAGAAGGCTCATTTTAGAACAGTATGTTCCCAAATTCTAACATTCTTTTTAATTGCAGTCCCGTTGATTCCACAGTGGACTGCTCGTTAGGCCAATAAAGTTGCCATCTTAAACACTATGTACGAACAACATGGGTCACGCTGTTTTCAAACTTGCCACACAACCAAAAGGATGTTCTTTGTCGTCGTGGAAAAAATGAAAGACGTTTGCAACTCCCTGTAACGCCGAATTAGAGCACAGCTCTTGAGGAGGAGGAGGGGAGGGTACGGAGGGGACGGTATGCCCCTCCTCCTTCTCATGCCTCTCCTCCTCCCTCCTCATGTACTCTTCCCTCTTATCCCTCTTCTTTCTCCTCCTCCCTCTTCCTCCTCCTCCCCATCGTCCTCCATCCTCCTCCCCCTCTATCCTCCCCCTCCTCCTCCTCTCTTTCTCCCTCCTTCTCGCTCCCGCGCGGTGCATTATAGAAAACGGCCCATAATGCAACGCGCGCGTCACCACGGTGCATTACGGGACGTTTCCCATAATGCACCGCGCGGTTACGCCGACGGCGACGGCGACGCCGACGTCGACGCCGCTCAAACCGGAAACGGGCGCCTAAGAGCTGCGCTCTAAAAGACTCAAGTCTACTGTCACGAACATTTGCGCACATCATTTTACATGTACTTTTCTAAGTACACGACCCACACCACTTATCAAGCTGTGCGTGGACCCTTCGTGAAACACGGAATACCATGCCACGGAACTTCTGTTATTTCTAACACTTTGGCGCAAAGGCTGATATCTATCGGCTTAGTTTCTGGTGACAGGTTACGTCCCAAATGGTATATAGAGTGTGCCAGTCTGAAAGAGGTATCCGAGCTCGACGGCCACAGAGCAGCTCAAATGTCATCCGGGAAGGATGTTGCGGATACACCTTAATTACAATTTACAGCCCCACAATTAACAGAGGCCTCAGGAAGCAGAAAGCGTCGCGCAAAGGACCGCGAGAGCCCTAAGCCATCCAAGTGCAGAAATGCGGATTCAAATTCCTGCGTGAAGGCCAGTGCCAGTTTTCATCCGAATATGTCACAAACTAAAATTCCTGGAGAGGATAAATCATTTCTGCGCGCTTATAAGTCTTTTGTGAGTAGCCTTCGAGAAAAATTTCAAAGCTCGAAGTCCAGACAAGAAAAGCTGTTAATTCTAGCATTATGCCCATCATCTTGGACAATATCTGAAACCAGTAGAAGTTTTCGTTGCGGCAAGAAGATATTGAGATCTGCCAGACGCCTCCGAGACACGAGAAGTGTTCTCGAAGAACCTGATCCACAAAACAAATCGCCCACTGTCCTCTGAGGTCGAAACCTCAATTGAGGCCTTTTATCAGGATGACGGAGTATCGTACTCTTTTCCTGGGATAAAAGACGTCCTGAAAGGAAATAAAAAGCGGCTTCGTTTGTTGAACCTAAAGGAAGCTTTTATTCAACGGAAAAAGTAAAATCGAGACCTGCCAGCCTCTTTTTCAATCTTCGCATCTCTGCATCCCCCCTGTTGTGTGTTAGCAAGCTCAGCTGGCACACACTCTGTTTGTGTGTGCGAGTACCATCAAAACGTTAAGCTTATGCTGCATGCATTTGGGAATTAAAAACAAAACGCGGCGAGCTTATGGATTTAGCCGTTTGTTCAATCGAAGAATAGAGCTGCATGAGGGACACCTGTTCGAAATGCCCATGACCGGAACCACTAAAAACTTTTCTCCAAAGCAATACTTCCGAAGACGACCAAATAAAGTACAAGCGATGAGTTCGCTCTGACAAGTGCCTAGTCATGACAGCTGCATCGAGTACCACAGAAGTAGTGGGAGCAGGGCCGGCCTTTGGGGTGGGCGACCTGTGCAGCCGCACAGGGCGCCATTCCTACGAGGGCGCCGAAAGGGCCGCCAGGTCATGCAGGGCTCAAACCTCGAGGGGATAAAATCAAAAACAAAAAACGACCGCATCGCGAAGGGCGCCCCCCCCCCCCCCCCCCCTACATGTAGAAAGCTTTCAGCGTTTCCACTCTGGTGAAGAAGGAAGAGCAGCGGAGCTGTAGCTTCTTACATCGGGGGGTGGCTTTCCAGGCGAGTGATCTGCTCTTCTTTCGCAAGGGAATCTGAAGCGCTCAACGCAGTGAAACTTTAGGCGATACACCTGACATCAGCCATACCGAGAAGATGTCATTTACTCTTCGCTTCTTGGACACGGTCGATGGCAAAGTCATAATTCAAGAGCATTTTATTGGTTTCAAGACAGTCTGAATCCACAGGAGAGGGCCTCACCAAGGTTATTATGTCGACACTGGAGGAGTGTGACATTATGATTGAAGAACGTCACGGCCAAGATTATGAGAGCGGCGCAAACATGAAAGCGAAAAGAAAAGGTGTACAGGCAAGAATTCTTGACGAAAATCTCCGAGCATTTTTTATTCCATGTGGATGCCAATCTCTCGATCTCGTGGTGGGGTATGCATCAGCATCTTCTAAATAATCTGTCACGCTCTTCGTCATACTCCAGGGAATTTGATTTATTTTCTGCCTTTGTTCATCGCTGGAAGATCCTGACAGATCACGTCAAGGGGCTTACCTTGAAGCTGCTATATGACACACGCTGGGAATGCAGAGTTAACAGCCTGAAACCCGTCCGCCACCAGACAGCTGCACTTTATGACGCCCTTGTTGGTTTGGCCGAATCACAGCAGGCAGCCCCTGGCGTTCGACATGAAGCTCGAACTCTTGCAGGGCAGCTCACGGAACTTAAGTTTCTCGTTTCCATTAATGTGTGGTGCGACATTCTTTTTCAAGTTAATGTTGTAAGCAAGAACATGCAATGCAAAACGAAGGGCATCGTAGCAACCACCCAGCTGCTGAAAGCATGCAGCGATTACATCTATAATTATCGCGATGTCGGGTACGAAACTGCACTGGCAGCTGGGAACGGTGTTGCCGAGAGCATGGGTGTTGACAGTGTGATGAAACCGGCCCCTCGACTGCGGCGGAAAAAGCGCCAATTCAGTTATGATTGCCAAGACGAGGTTGATGATGTCGAGACCAAATTCAAGCGAGAGTTCTTCTACGAGATGATTGGCACCGTAAAGATGTCGATTAAAGAACGCTTTACGCAGATGGAGCAGCACGCGTGCCTCTGTGGGTACCTTTACGATGTCACCCGACTTCCCGACAAAGCAGAACTTCTTAAACTGTGCCAAGGCCTTGACCATGCACTGAGACACCTAGAAAGTGCAGACATGAACGGTACAGATCTCTGCGAGAAGCTGATCTACTCATGCAGCCTGCCGCCCACTGGATCCAGTGCTCCCCAGAACGTCCTTCAGTTCATTCTGGACAATTCATCTACGTGACAACTTCCCTTATACGTGGATGTCATAGAGGATACTCCCCACTTTGCCAGTGTTAGTGGCCACCGATGAGCGGAGTTTCTCAAAATTAGAGCTTATTAAGACATACCTAAGATCAACCATGGCAGATGACAGGCTATCGCCATTGGCAATTTTGTCCATTGAAAACAGGATAGCGTGTAGCCTGGATATGTCGCAAGCCGTAGCCCAATTTGCGATGTTGAAGGCTCGGAAGGTTGCCTTCTAGGGTATCTGACATGGTTAACTTGTGCTTTTGCTTTCTCTGTCCATCAGATCAGACGTTAGCTTGCTATGGGAGACCCACAGCTGAAAGTTGGTTAATCTGGGAAATAAATGTATTTTGAACCATTTGGACACGGTGCCGAAAAAACTCTCAATGCTCGCGAACGTCGTTCGTTTTTAGGATGTGGTTCTCGAGTGACGACGACAAAATTGTGACCATTCGCGCTGGATCACTCTGGCATGTTTACTAACAACGTGATGTTGGGTGCGAAAATAGGGGGGCGCCACGGCCGCAGTTTGCCCAGGGCGCTTGCTGCGCTAAGGCCGGCCCTGAGTGGGAGAACTCCTCTATAAGCTGGAGAACTTGAAATGTCATCACTATGTGAGCAAAACTCAGTCAAATTATCTTAGGTTTCTCAAATCGACACTTCCGCCAACCGAGGCAATTGTCATCGTGAACTTTGCAGAAAACTACAACTTCAACGTTCAGAACGCTGCGCAGCCCTTCCATTGGAACAGCACGCAAGCGACACTTCATCCTGCTGTTGCCTACACTCAAAGCATGAAGGAAAGAATTGACTCGTACATTACTCATTCCTTTGCGGTTGTGTCCGACTCCCTTCAACATGACAACGCGGCAGTGCATGCACTTCAACACCACTTTCTGGTGTTGAAATGCATGCAAAAGTTCATTATTTTACGGATGGCGCTGCTTCTCAGTATAAGTACAGGAAATCTTCCTAAACCTTTTGCTTTCACAAGAAAGACTTCGAGTTGGAAGTGACGTGGCACTTTTTTGCCACATCTCTTGCGAAAGGTCCTTGTGATTGCTCAGGTGGCACTACAAAAAGGCTGGCTAGCAAAGCTTGGATTCAAAGGCCATTTGACAATCAGATCATCACAGCACAAAAAGTTCATGAATGGGCAAAGGCTTCAATGAAAACTGTGAACGTCATGTGGGTTCCAGATAGCGTCGTCACAGCTAAGAGACAAAGACTCAGCAACCGCTATGAGCAAGCAAAAGTCATACCAAAAGCGCGTCAATACCATTATGTGGCACCAATAGGACACGGGTATGTGGTATCTAAAAGAACGTCCACATCAAACGTGCAGGAAGAGTTCTCCGTGCGACGCTAAAGACATTGCAGCGGAGGGACAATACCGGTGATGTTCCAGACTTGTGCACTACATGTTCTTGAGTATGGCGTGAACTGAAAGCCAGTGAAACACTGATATTTTAATTTTCACATAGTATTTCTGGAAATTATATTACATTTATGTACATAAGAAAAAGAAATGTCGGTGAGCTACAAAAGTGCTTTTTTTTTTGCCTTTGATAAAAAGTATCCCAAACAATATTTCGCGTTGTCGCTATTCAACTTGCGAGCGCACCCGGACATAATATTGTTTAGAGCAAAACAATATGCACTATCTAGTCACTATAAATATACATGTCATAATGTCAATACTCTCAGCGTTAGCTATTCAAATATAATTAACGAAATTACGTACCACATGCATTGTTTCACTCGACCATAGCAGACGACGGCGTGCGTTGCCGACGAGGTAAACGCCTTGAGGCGATGCCGTTCTGCCTCCTAGTTAAAAAATAATTTCTCCAAAATACCAAAAAGTACTTTTCGAATATTTTGATATGCTGAACAGATGGGGTCGGTTGAACTTTCGGCTATTTCAGAAAATGCAAACACCGTCGCCCACATTGCTTTTTTTTTTGCATGGTTGTTTTTGAAGAAAGTGACATGTTCACCATTTAAATAACAATTGTTCGAATATTTTTTTTTTAAATTTTAATGCAACCTAGTCGAGCATAAGGCTCAGAAGATTCAGTAAAAAAAGTTTCTTAGTCAAATTCTAATTTCAAGTTGACTAAAAAATCAAGGAGTCTTAAAAATTTCTTTACGTTTGGAGTGCCTGTCTGGGCCCAAAATTGTAGCGTAAGGTGTTTTCCTTTCAAGTTAATATAGAATATATATTAGTTCTCGATTGCCTGCATACCTAAAGTTATTTGGTAAGAATAGCGTTTTTCAGCATTTTTTCGAAGCACAGAAGGTTTTCTCCGATTTCCCGCACTTTGGAGCACGACGTCAGCAAAACTAAATGTAATTCAGCCCTTGCTTTCAGACGTGTTTTTATTCATATTATTTTTTAAGCATAATCAAAATATGACGAAAATTGCCGTCTCCTCTGGCCTGGAATGACCCAATTGCGTTTTGTACTACGCTCGATAGGATTGTAATTTACAAGTCTCGGTAGTTTGCAATTATTTTTTGTTTGTTTTGGTGCTCCATCTCCATGCAACTTGCCATCAAGGCAACGCTCTTTTTAAAGGGGGGAGCAATGCCACGCGCGGCGCCGAGCGAGCGCGTGCGTGGCCGAATGGATATACCGCGTGCTTGGCTGTCGTGCAGAAAGTCTAGGTTCGATTCCTGTGTGCGGAATGCTCCTTTATTTATTCTTTCAGCTTGGCCATCTCGTAAGCTCGAGAACCTTCTGGCCTGATCGAGTTACGAATGTTCTACGCGCCGAACGTTCTAGGCCGAATGTTTCAGAAACCCACGCGTCTGCAAGAGGTGCTCCGCGTGGCAAGCCGGAGTGGGTCTTGCCCCAGCGTTCGATCATGCTGTTACGCCGACTTCGACGCCCGCGACGCTCTTTTGCTATCTTCTGTTTTCTTTTTGTTTTGGGGCACATGTTCGCCCCATTAAACATTTCAGTTTCCTCAGCTATTCTTTGTTTTGTCACCTCCTCATTCGTGACAATGTCAGCTACATCACAAATAAAAAAAGCTAACAGGTTCTTTGTGTGGTATCTGGGCGATAATGCGACCAAGCGCGGACACTGAGGAAGCGGTGCTCATGCAAATGCCACCATGCAGTTGTTGAGACAGAAAACTTCCATCGTTAACTGACGGCAACATGGCTAAACGTTCATTTTTTTCCTTATTTAAATCAATATAATGCAACATGTTTTTGCAGTCGTATTACCGCTTCTCAAGGGTCCATTGAGGAAAGTTTGAATGTAATCGAAGATTATCATTTCGTTTTATTGCCAAACAAAAATTACATAGTTTGGACTTTGTTTTCTATATTTAAATAACTTCCTGGCGCAATGCCAGCACACACACATAATTGCAATAGCTGAGCGCAAACTCTTTTGTTAAAAGTGAACAAGTCATTAAATTCTCTGTACAAGAAGTTTCCGCTCAAGACGTAATTCTAGATGGGTTTAAACTGTGCCGAAAAATGCCTAAATATGAAAGAGTTGCGCAAGAGGCCAAGTTTTTTTTATTTTATTTCACATTAAATACAAACTTGAATGCAAACTCAAACTTATCTAATTCTAGTAAACCAGTTTGCTTGCTTTATACATAAACATGTGAACGATGTAGAAAGTTTCTTTATTCTTTATTCTTGAGGCTCTCGAAGTCGCATCTACGCGCAATTAAAAAAAAAAAAAACGTTGTTTTACCTCCTTTCAGATGCCCTTCCGTATGTAAACACACCCTAATATTGCAAACACACAACAAAAAAAACTCGATTAGTGGCGCGTGTTTGTTTGACGATATCAGAACATGCAGGTTTGTCCCCAATTATTGCGATCTACGCTTTCGGACGTTAAGAGTATTTGTTGCAGAAAAAAAAAAAATAGCAAAAATGTCCATCTTTCCATACCCCAAAAAAAATATCAAATTTGTTTTGCGTTTTTATTTTGAACACAGCATCCTGGGCGCAGCACGCTTGGCAATCTTAGATGCGTTCCTTAATTCCGCAAAAAACGTTTGATAAAGCGGTTTTATACACACTAAAATAATTCGCGCCGTTACGAGTATATAAATCAGCTTGCCCCCGGGATAACACTATAGAGTTTCGGTTGCACTGGTGATACAACCCTTTCAAAAGGCATGCAACGGAGCGGTTTTTTTTTTTTTTTTTTCTAGTATAACGGTCACATATTGGTCGTACAAAAAGAACATTCCGCAGGAAATGTTCTAACCATGCATATATGTGAAGCAAACAGGCGTCATATATGCTTGAGGCGTTTCCGCAGATAATTTTGTCATCATGTATGATCATGTATCGTGTACAAGCAGTGCGACTGTGGCTTATATGTATTGCAGCAACGCCTAAGGGTGCTGATGAACCTCCTAAAAATCGGATGCTGACCATCCGCGCGGCCTCCTAGAGATACCTGTTTACGAGCAACAAGTTTACAAGCAACACAGGCACCACGTGCAGTTCTCAAATGCCCCAGAAAAGTTAAAAGCGGACGCAACGTATCAAGCACGAGAGAAGAATCATTACTCTGCTGACTCCTCCGCCGCCTTACAGACTCAACAATTATACGGGACATTTCGCGGGTGACCCTCCCCGCACTTACGAAGGTTAAGAGTGGGTCGCTTTATTCTCGTGAATATTTCACGGAAAACATGATATGCCTACTTTAAAGGAACGTATCTCCGAGTGAAAAGCATCGGTACAGGCAATATTTATTGGACGTAGTCGCGAAAACAAATCGCACCTAACCCGTTTGAAGTTGGCTCTCAGGGCGGCGAACACCTGTAAAGGGATACTACGACAAAAGTTTGGCGCTTATTTCTTAGTCTATTCGTGTTCAAGGAAGCAGTATCACATCCGACACACTAATCTCTTGTTGAAAAAGACACGAAAAAAAATAGTAAAACGAATTAAACGATTAGCAAAGAGCACCTGGTGGATGTCGCTAACGCCTCATTTGTAATGCCCGTCTAGGAACATTGACAGGTAGTGACGATAACTGTCTCGCCTACGGCCACCACAAAAAAAGAGAGGAACGAGAAACAATCCTCTCCCCGAGACTCTTTTTTGTGCGTCCCAGACGACGCTATTGTCACTCTACAGGATTATAGAAGATTAACCCGTCACTCAAAATTCGTACAAAAGCAGCTTTGCGCTCAATTGCGGTGGCCCGATCGCTGGCGTGCTTCGGCCTCTTCAGTGGCTGTAACGGCTAGGACGTCCTCTCGACGGCAGCCTCGCAGCAGCTTTGCTCGTCCCGAGACAATCTACGTCACAATTGCGGCGGATGTCACGTGCTCTCTGCTGGCGAGCGCTTGCCAGAGTGGGCCGTTTATAACAAAACATACAGCCATCAGGCTGTCATTTACGAATATTGTGGATTATATTCAGCCCATTTCTGAACACGACGGTTATATTTCAAATTTCGTTGAGGTTTAAAGTGATACTGAACCGAAATTTTTATTTCGCAAAATAAGGCGTCAGAAGCGTTCAACGAGATGCTACGATCTCCAAAACATCACTCATACATCGGTATCTCAAACGGATGGCCGTACTTCTGGAGAAGAAGGGCGCGATCAAGCAAGGGCTATAACGTCACGATCCTCCTGGAACTGTTGAGAATGAGGGAAGATGGCCTCGCTTCTCTCCACCTCGCTTCGGTTCACCAGCTCGACGGGAAGAAGCGAGGAGGAGAGGGAATGAGAATCGTGATGCGATTCGTCTCGTCGGCCTCATCGGCCTCGTCGGCCTTGTTCAATCGCGCATTTCTTTTCCAAAAATACGGCGATCCCTTCGGATATCGCGATATGAGTATTGTTTTGGGGTTTTGCAGCGTCCCGCCTATATCAATCCAGCCTTGTTTTGTGAGCTCGAAATTTCGGTTCAGTATACCTTTAAAAGAGGGCGTTCGCCTCACTGTGTCACAACACCTTTCTCCGCACCTTTTTACGCCCTTCAGAAGTGACGAATATTCCACGCAGTTACACCCCATTTCACGACTAGAAAGGGTGCATCACTCCACCTAAGGGTGCTAAAAAAAATTCAGTCAAGGTTATAAATTCCTGAAACACCATTTTTACACTCTTAAGGGTGCAGCGTTTCTTTGTATGCAGTGGCCACAAGTGTCTGAATTGTATTATTCACAATAAAAGCGAGTGAGAGAGGTAGCAGCGTCGGAGCTTGTTACTACCCGCGTACTCAAGTACGTTACTCATCGCTCCTAACAGCAGGCAAGAAAAAACACAATTTGAAATATCAAAATTGTAAAAACAGAAAGAAGAGCAAGTACCGTTGAAGGCTGCAGGGTAGATATTGCGTCCCACCTGCGTTGGCTAGACAAGCCGCTCGTTTATATCAGTGCAACACCTACACCGTTGTTTTGTTTGCTATTTCCTGTCTGCTGCAGGACTGTGCAGACTTCCGAGCGCATATATACAGAAAATTCGGCGTCCATGTACGCAAGCAGATATCGACGTGCACGCGTGTTTACCAAGGACAAGTGTTTGCATTCAGACAGTACCAATTGGCGCCTTTGCGAACTACAAACTTGAATAAAGGTAAGTACGCACGCTCACCTTTGTTTGTTCCCGTACGTATGAAGAACCGAAAATATAATCGCGATGCAACCAGACGACCCGTTTTAAAAGTGCGCGTCACCCAGTGACTGCTGCGCCACTCATCCGAGTCCGGCGTTGTTTGTGGGAACGTACCCTGATCACGTATTGGACACGAGACTAATAAACCTCAGCGTTAGGCTTGAAATCGGTGCAGCTCGGGTCGAAAACGACTGCTCCGTCAGGGTTCGGCGGGGACTCGTATCACTTCGTGCCGAAGGTATATGGACCGACCGGCAATGTCGCTGGGCGGCGTTTTGAAAAACGTCCGTTGTGTTGAGAGGGCCGCTGACAAATGTTTACATAAACATTTGTCAGCGGCCCTCTGAACAGACGGCGGAAAATGATGCATGGTATGAGGTCCGCACACGCAAAAAGAGACTGATTCCGAGAAGCCTTTACCTGTCGCTCTGTATATTTCGACAAGACGCCTTCTTCGAACTCAATAAAAATCGATACGTCTCTTAAAGAACAGTTGGATGCGTGATACTGCTCAGGCGTTCCGATGCATTTAATTTCGAGGGCATACTTCTACGAGCATCAGAAACGTATTGGCTCACTAAAGTTCCATGTTCTCACGGACATCTAGGGGAACGATATTCTCCAGCAATTTGGCAGCTGGTCGGAGGTAAATTGTCTTAAAATTAATGTAAACAAAACCAAGGCAGTCATATTTCGGTCATTGAATAAGCACGTCTCCTTCACTAAATCCCTTACCATAGGTGGTGCCGTAATCGATGTAGTTAAGTACCACAAAACACTGGGCGTAATTTTTTCTGAACATCTGTCGTGGGATCGCCATATTGATAATTTGGTCAGCAGGCCGTGCAGTCATTGGCGTAATTAGAAGATGCCGCTCAATATTGCCTGTTAACGATTGAAGTCATAATTTATCATGCCCTTTTCCGGTCTCATATAAATTATTGTCACCTCGTGTGGGGCACAATGACAACTTCGAATTTAAACAAAATTTTATTACTTCCGAAAACGATACTACGTATTATCGCTGATGTACACTACCTATATCACACTAAACTGCTGTTCGGAAAATTCAGAATTATTGCCATTACAAATATGCACGTTATCGTCTTTTGTATGCTTTCCTCTTCGGAACAAATGAATTTATTAAATTTATTTGGCACACTTCGGACTTAAATAAAAACGAAATCTCGATCAGTATGCCCTGCTCTGAGATATGGTATGTTCCTCATTTCCGTACGAATCACGCTTTACAATCCCTTCGCCATATGTTACTTTCTCTACTCAACAGGTGCCGTCTAGAAAACATAGATATATACTCCCTGACTAGAGCTGAATTGTATATGTGTTTTATCTAACGCGGATGTTTCTGTATGACATTTTTTCTTTTTCTCGCTTTCGCATAATATATCTTGCTGCCGAACGTTCCTGCGCTCTCACATGTTTCCTCTGTTTATTGTTACTTAAGTACATGCCTATTTGGTAGGAGAAACTCTATATGCTGTATAACGAGGCTTTTCGATGTATCCCGCATTTCTGTCAGATCGTTCTGCTTGTTTCGCTTCAGGGTCATGGACCCAGTCAAGTTACCATATGGTAGCTTTTTGTCTGGAGGCCCGCCAAAGTAAATTTCTGAAAATGAAGATTTCATTTCATTTCAAATAACACGGAGTCTGTTTTAGTCAAAGTCTGAACGCAGCCGACGCTGCAATCAAGCAGTGCCAAGAGTGCATCGTCACGCCGCTCGTCGTCTTTGTGCACTTGCTCTCGCGGGCTAAAACCAATAACGAGCAGAAAAGAGCGCGGGATCAAAGTCCCCTTGTGTACCTGGACCTAGAAGTCGCCGAAAACCTGCAGCGTCTGTAAATATACTGTCGGAGGTTCCAACGATACACGCATATGGGCACATATGGTGGTGATGATTTGGCTAATTGTTTCTTTATAAATCTGCCTAAACCGACCTAGGCTTCGGCACACGAAGTGTGAAATAACAGTGCTGCATAGGTTGCACGAGCTTAACATTCCGAAAAATATAATATTTATGCGTGCTTCTTGCTTTTTGTCTTCGAGGTGACTCATAAACATTCTAATTAGAAATATGGTCGCCGAGGTTTTTATATATATGTTAATATACATAAAACATATATATATATATATATTAAGTAATTTATGGGAGAAGGGTTAGACAAGCTCGGCCGGGAAATGTTGTTCTAAATATAAATATTATTAAATTTTCTCTACGTTATGACTACTGAGGTAAACTCAACTGGAACATCCACCAGACAAAATACCGATTTTTCTATCAGGCTGACGGTACGTCGCATTCTGGTACATTTATGGTCTACTGATATGATAGTCCAACGTTCTGGATTTCTAACTCCTTGACTGTTTGACGCTTTATCGTTGTCTGGCGGTGTGGTGGGCACACTGACAACGTTATATCGGCAGTCAGCAGCTATACGGTCACTCTTCGGATATTGAAATACTTGTTTTACTGTCGACTTGTTTTGCTAACAGCTTGATTCGAAAAGTCGGAACACTTTTGCGCTCAAAAACAACAGTAAATTGCGCCTTTGAGCTAATGTAGCATTTTGGTGAAACCAAGCCAGAAAGTGGCTGTCTTTTTATTTAGGCAATCTGGCTTCGTTAGCTGATACATACCCATGTCCTTCCCTGCTACCATAAAAGTGAATCAGGTCACTTAAAAAGTAATTCCCTACTTTTTGCTGTAGTTAGTTGCTTACTCAATTACTTTACAATTGGGTAGTTTCTATTCTAATCAAGCTACATTTTAGGGCGATACTCAGGAACTTCACTACGTTTTTTAGTAACTTGTACATGTTTGCTTTTACGTGACGCGCAGCAAAGCCTTGACGACCGCCGCGCGATAATCTTAATGACATGGTTTCGACCAGTTTTATCCAATATTCGCGTGGGAGGCATTCGTAAGGACTTGTAATGACAGACGCCTTTTATATAACGCACCGGGACTCGTTACTTGCCGTTACTATCAAATGTACTGCAGCGACAAATACAAGTCATTTTACAGGTACCCGAAAAAGTAACAAGATACCATAACTTGCTTCTTATAAAAAAAGAGCCGAAAACACTGTGGCTTGTTCCTTTCCTAAACAAACTTAGGTCCTTACTCTGCAACTGAAGAAAGCAACGGGCAAAAAGCAACGACGTAACTTACACACACATGTTCGCTTCGAGTACAATTTGGAGTCTTCCACTATGACGTTCTATTTTCGGCCGAAGTGCTAGCATTCTGACGGAGGCTTATTGAGGAGAAGGTGCCGTAAAACCGAGCTTTCTATTGCACGTCAAGACATCCTCAGGTAGTCAAAATTACCCCTCAGTCTTTCGCTTGAGCGTGCGAGATGCACTTCATTTGTTTGTCGCGTAAAACCACCAACTTTGATTTCCCCGAGCAAGACCGCGAGGTTACAAAACGACAAACCCTCGCAGAAGTATACATTCCAGATGCTCTAAATACAATTTTCAAATCTTCTTCGTTTTTGACGTCGTTGTTTGTTCAAACATTCCATTTGTATGCAGACGCAACTCAAATGGAGAAGCTCAGGAGGGACCCACTTTGCGGCCTGGATTCCCGCCGGAGTTGGGTCGTGTGCGGCTTCAGCTGCTGGCTCATTCTGATGGCCACTATGAGCATGCGCTCATCCGGCGTCCTCTATGTGGCAATCATGGACTTCTTCTACGTCAGTCGCGAGGAGGCTTCCCTTCCTCTTACCCTAAACATCGCCACAACTTTTATAGGAGGTAAGAGTAGCTCGTCCATGTTTTGAATGCGCGCTCAGAAGCGGCCCGCAGTCAGGCCGCTTCTGCGACACTTGTGGGAGTGCCGCCTAGTTTTAAAGCTACATCTTTATATAAAAATTTTTCACGGACCTTGTTTGCATCGTGTTGGTTGCACCAAATACCTTACTGGGGAATACATTTTACTCCGCCATAATCCAATAACCTTGTCGCTGACAGTTGGAAAGGCTGGACGCACGTAGACTTTAGGTTTCGCCCTTTGAATTGGGAGGGGTAGCTGCCACCGTGTATTGCCGTAGACAGCCTTCAAAACAGTGGAGACAGCCGTCTCTGCAGTCGTGGCGATCCCGGTATCTCGGCACGTTGGTGGCAGCTCTCTCTCTACATGCAGCGCGAAAGAGCGACAGCGTGAACAGCGCAATGCAGAAGCTTTCTCTCAGATGGGTCTATTTTAAAACCGATCGGTCAGGATTTGGCGCTGAGGGTGCGCTGTTTCATGCAAATGCACCAAGCAGAATGTATTCTCCTAGTCATTTATTTGGTTGCAACGTAACAAGGCCATGGGAGATAGTTTCAGACACGGGGCGCAGCTCTTGGTTCAACATCATAGCACGCGCGACAAATAGCCGAGCGCCACGCGGAGCGGGGAAAGGGGAGGATGAACGGTACCAAGACGGTGCGCTCACACTTTCCTCTCCCCCCTTAGCTGCGTAGGAACGCCGGCCAGGTAGGGTGGGAAGTTCGTATTAGTAGAATGTTCTAGGCGAGGTAGAATTCCATGGCCAAATTGTATGCGCGGTGGCATTAAAAAAAGAAAAAAAGAAAAGAAAGTAATAGTTACCCCAAAAGAAAAACGTGCATAGATAAAGAAACAGCAAATTACCCTGTAGTAGCAAATTACCCTGTAGCATGTATAGAACACGAGCGCTGCATCAGCGTTCGGCGAGGACTCGGATCCAATCACGCGCTTTGTGAGAAAGAAAAGGCGACCGCCAAAGTTGCCTGATGGACTTTTGAAAGGGTATATTTTCTGGTTTAGCGCTAGTAACCTCCAGTCATTTCTTCTCGAGTTCTACCTCCAGTACTCTCCACTCCTATCCACCCCTTTGACTCTGCCCACTCCTCTCCACTCCATTGAATCCTCTCCACTCTATTGACTCATTGACCCGTTGACTCCACCCACTTCTCTCCACCCCATTGACCAATCAGTGGTTAGATTATGTTTAGCGCTAGTGACTTAAAGGCATTTCCTCTTGAGCTATGTTTTTAGGGCTCTCCACCCCGTTGATTCCACCCATTTCTCTCCACCCTATTGACTCCTCTCCGCCCCATTGTCCGCTAAATTTAGCGGGGAAAATGACGCCACATGGCTTGATGCTGTAGGAGCAGGAGACAAAGACAACCAACTCAAACAGCGGCAGAACATAAACTGACTTCTTTTTTAATTTTTTTTTCTCGCGCTGCTGAGTTATTGCCGCTTTCTTCCTTGACTTTAGTTTGCGGCGTGAGCTGGCCATGAGGGTCGCTACAAGGGTCCTGCCTGTAAAGAGCTGGGCACTGCAGCGGCCCAGGTGGCATGCTTGGAGTTGGATGTGGAGGTCGGAGGTGACAACAGGAGATGTTGTTCTACGGTGGGGGTGCTCAGGGGAGTTGCCAGGTATGCTGGCTTCACGCAGTCAGTGGTGACTACGTCACGACAGGCCGTTGATCTCTAAGGTAAAAGCCTTCACTTTACGATCTAGCACTTTGAAAGATCCGTCGTGGGCCGGTGTCAGGGGTTAACGAACCTGATCACGCCGCGCAAAAACATGAGTGCAGGAGTCTTGGTCTTGTCTTAAAAAATAGCAAGATGACTCTTTTGAGCTGGAGGAACTGGACGGAGCTGCCAAAAGCTACGTTGCAGGTCAGCAATGTAGCCGCTGGGTTCCTCCTGAGATTCGGGCGAAGGTGGCGAAAATAATTCGACAAGGAGAAGCAATGGGGCGTCATAGACGAGTTCGGCTGCCTACAGTCAAGCTCTGCCTTGGTGCGCGAAGGCCAAGGAGAACGAGGGGAAGATGGTTAGCTCAGAGTTCCCGCGGCTCGTGGGTGGAGAGGGCTGCCTTCAGCTGGTGATGCAGCCGTTTCACCATTCCATTGGCGGAGGGATGATTGGCGGTGGTCTGAATGTGCCGGACGCCGAGGATGGCGGTGAAGGCGGCGAACAGGGCGGACGGAAACTGCTGACCCTTGTCGGTGGTGACCACCGCAGGACAGCAGAAACGGGACATCCAGCCGTCGATGAAAGCTGCAGTTACTGTCTCTGCCGTCATGTCGGGGACACGAAATGCCTCGCCATCGCATGAACCAGTCCACGCGTGTTAGCAGATAGCGGGCTCTTTGAGATGGCGGGAGAGGTCCTACTAGGTTGACGTGCACATGGACAAACATTGAATCTGGGGGACGAAAGGGTGAGACGGGGGTGATGGTATGTTGTGCGACCTTAACGCGTTGGCATTTGAGGCCTGTTCGAGCCCATCCACGGACATACACATTCATGCTGGGCCAGAAGAAACGAGCGGCGATCAGTTTCTGGGATGCCGTGATGGCTCTTGTTGTGTAGGTGGTCGAACAGGGCACGACGAAACGCTGGTGGCACGAGCAGTCGACACAGTCCAGTTAACATATCGCAGGTCCCTGTTATCGGCGAGAGAAGTAGGGGAATGTCGGTGAACTTCAGTGATCCAAGAGAGATGCGAAAGCGCTGCAGCTCGGGATTATTAGAGTCACTAAATAAAGCTACGCTTTCAGAGTACCGAAACTCCCATACTACGCGTCTGCACCGCGTCAGGCGCCGCCATCTTGGGTCCACGAGCAGATGGAGGAGCGCCTGTAGCTGAGCCAAGCCGAGCTGTAGCCGTCGCCTGCGCCAGTTGCCGTAGCCGCAGCTGTGGCAGCGAATCAAGGTCGTGTTGTTCGTATCTCGATATAAGAAGGAAAAAGCGCGTGCTGAGCGACGGACTTCAGCGTGCGCGCGCAGTAAACAGTAAAACAGCAGCAGATAGCGGATCGCTGGACCCAAGATGATGGCGTTGAAAAAACGCGATGATGATGATAGAGACTCACGTGACTGCCGCTGTCCAATGATGCCGCAGCGAACCAGATAATTGTTGAATAGAGCGACTGCATTGTCGGCAAAGTGCCAAAGAAAAGGAATGCGGTACTCTGAAAGCGTAGCTTATTTAGTGACTCTAGGGATTATCGCTTTGAGCGGTTGCTAGAGCCTCCATGTCCACGGTCTGTTGTGACGAGGAAATAGTACCGACGCGAGATAGCGCGTCAGCAGCTGCGTTGTTCTGGCTGATTATATGACTGAGATCGACAGTAATTTCCGATATGAAGCAGAGGTGCCGGATCTCAGGTGTGGTGTAGTCACTGTTGCTTCGATTGAAGGCGTACGTCAAGGGCTCATGATCAGTGACAACATGAAAGTCCTGGCACTCGAGGAAGTGACGAAAGTGCTTGATAAACAAATACACTGTCAGAAGTTCGCGCGAGAAAGGTACTGTACTTTTGTTACACTTACTTAAGTTTGTAAGAAAGGAATTCGAAAGGCTGCTAGCCAGGGACGTTCTGCTGAAGAACTGCGCCAACTGCGACACTTGATGCGTCGGTGACAAGTCATCGCGCCGTAGTCTGGAAGGAGAGGAATCAGCGTTGCTGCGTCAGCAAGTGCCTTTTTTGCTAAAGAAAAAGGACAAGTTGCATCTTTGTCTCACTCAAGAGACACAGATGGCTGTTTGTTTGTTATAAGCAGATCAGTCGGTGGTGCGATCAGTTCGGCACATCTCGGTATGAATCGATGATGGAAATTGAGTACCCCGAGGAACTCACGCAGTCCCTTTAGAGACGTCAGCTGCGGAAAGACTCACCGTAACGTGTCCATCTAATGGCTTGATGCCTCGCAGGGTTACGAGATGGTCAATTAATTTGATGCTTGTCACACAAAGTACGCATTTATTTGGGTTTATGACTAACCCGTATTCGTGGAGTCAAGTGAAAAGAGCGCGCAGGTGCTCCTCGTGCTCGGTCTGTGACGAACTGGCGACCAAGAGATCGTCGAGGTAAGCAAATACGAAGTCTAAACCTCGAGTGACTTCACTAATGGTGCGTTGAAATGTCTGGGCGGCATTTCACAAACCGAATGGCAACCTAACGTACTCAAAGAGGCCGAACGGTGTAACGATGGCGGTTTTTGGAATGTCGGCAGGCTCCACCGAAAGCTGCAGGTGGTATGCCTTGACTAAGTCGATCTCTGAGAATATCTGGCATCCCGCTAGATTATGGATGTCGGTTCGGTTAGGTGTTGGCGTTCAGGGCACGATAATCGCCGCACAATCTCCAGTCGCCAGGGTCCTTCTTGGGGACCATGTGAAGTGGAGACGCCCAGTTGCTTGACGATGGTCGAACGATGCCGAGGTCGAGCGTGTGCTCGAACTCGCGACGAGGAACGGCTAGGCGTTCTCCGGAAAGCCTACGTAGACGAGAAAAGACAGGAGGGGCCGAGGTGGGATGGTGGGTTAAGGCTAGAGTTCCGCGTTTTCGGTTTCTATTTTTTCAAAATTCGGCGTACTTTAATAACGGCACAGATACATTGAAAAAGAAATGGACACTACACTTGGCAAATGTGTGCAACTCTAAAACAAACAAGATAAAAACACAGAAGTACAAACAAGTCATATATGAAGCCTATGCCAAAAAAACATGGAACTTCACGTTCTGCATATCAGGATTACGTGATCTTATTATAGTACACACACGCATGTACTTTCCCAGGTTCTCCTCGTTGATCCGCACTCTTTCTTTCCTGTTAATATGACCCTGAGCCTCGAGAATGCCTTCTCAACGCTAACCCTGGACACTGGCAGGCTGAGGAGATGAAGCGCTGCCTGAGCCAAAATCGGCCAATCAACCAAATTGTGACCGCCAAAGGAGACACGGTGCGACGTTTTGAAGCACAACACAACGTGCAGAGCTTGCCTCAAGTCAGTCTTTCTTGCAACGAGTTTGAAAACATGCTCGTACATGGCGAATTCATGGGCATTTCGGACGTCACGTTTCGATCGATAGTGCGCACATTAAATCAAAACGTCGTGTGGACATCCGTGTATCCCATACATTCGGACACGTTTCGATAGACACTGTCGTTCCCCTTTTTTGCCACGGCTCTGCGGTACGACTGAAAGGTCAAGGTGACCTTTTCCAGTTAAAACTGAATTTTACAAAATGGATTCGACGAACTTTTATCA
The DNA here is from genome assembly GCA_013358835.2 of Ixodes persulcatus. NCBI lineage: Eukaryota > Metazoa > Arthropoda > Arachnida > Ixodida > Ixodidae > Ixodes > Ixodes persulcatus. The sequence goes on along the minus strand of JABSTQ010011347.1, from coordinate 105,135 downwards.
GTTTTTATCGGTTTAAATTGAAAATGCCGAACCTAAAAACTTACCTTTTTCGGTTAAAACCGAATTTCTGCAAATGAATTCGGCGTACTTTTATCAGTTTTTATCGGTTTAAACCGAAAACTCCGAATGCTAGTTATGGCATGCTTCACCGGTGATTCCCTGGTGTGTGACATAGTAATGTTCGGAACTTTTTTTTTTTTTTTTCATAAACACACTGGGGGAAATGGTCCGTGAAATTTACGGGCGATCACCAGGCAGCTCCTGCTGCCAAAGGTGCGCCGTAAAAACAATGGTGCACTGTAAGTGTGATTTACAGTAAATTTAAAAGGTTACCGTAGAAATCTACGGTCGCCGTTTAAATTTACCGTAAACTAGAATTACACTGCACCGTTGTTCTTACAGCTCAATCTTGGCAGCATCAGCTGCCTGGTATTTGCCTGTACATATTATGATTAATTTTTGCATTGATATTTTATTAATATTACGGTCACGCACCATGAAAGGTGACCATAAAACGTACAATACCATGGTACTGGACCACACGATTAAAGTCATTTGAACAGCGTTGCCTCGCAGTGGCGCGCTGGGATGAGCGCTAGAAGTTTTCGAGCCCACCACGGCGTAGCTCTGTGCACTTAACATCTGCCACAAGTCGCGGCTTTGACTGCATTCAAGTTGAACGAAAAGCGATTTCTCTGCCCGTGAAGCATCGCTTCCAGCTAAGTGAATACCCCCTCTACAGAGATTAATTCAAGACGACGATTGCAGCGGCACGCGAACAGTACAAATAGAAAAACAAATACTACAATAGAAAAAGTGGCTACAACGGGTCGTGCGGGGAAGCAAACACATGGCTTGGAACCGTAGTGGAGCGGCTTGATTTATTAGCTTTCAAATAATTATGACATGAGCATTTAATTTGTACTAAGAGTTTCATCCCCTGAGCCGTTCAAAATACTCTCAGAGGCATGACATTACTAAAAAAAAAAGTCAACATGCTTGGAATAATATTTATTGCTTAGGTGGTCACCGAAAAAAAACGGTATTTTCAAAACGACCAGTATAGAAGGCGGAAATGCAGAGCGATCTGGTTAGTGTGCTGTTGTATTGATATTTCTATATGACGCGTTAGTGTATGCGCTCAGTGTATATATCCAGCTGATGCTAGTGGTATGCATAACATATCTATATGTGTTTATGATAAAGGTACCCCAAGTGTAATGGTGGCGTCAGCAAATAAGATATTTTTGTACCACATGAATTGGGCGGTTCCTGCCGCCACCTAGCCCAGCTACTTACAATTACTCTGCTTCACCCTGCCATGTGGTGGCAAGCGATTTAACCTTCTTTCACGCTTCGCCATAATTCTTCCTGGTTACCGTGCAACTAAGCCAAGTATGCAGGTTCAAATTCGCACTTTTTGCAAACGACTTTTGTCTTCGGGAATGGTTTACCACTCCTCCGTGATGTGCGGTTGACGAAGGAATTGTGGCTCAACGAATAGCAAAGGTAAGGCGTAAAGTGCGCGAAGTAACTGGGTACCGGTTGTCTCCGTTTAACATCGCAGTGCTGACGATTACACGACTGAGTGACTGCTTTCAAAACGCAAGTTTCTCTACATGCGGGGGGAAGCCGGCTTTGGAAATAAATACAGTTCGCAGAAAGCTCGTGTTACGCCTTTATTTGCTGCACCTCTCGCTCCGTACAATAGACGTAGCGTCCTCGTTTCTCCTGATTGACCTCGATTTTCTCGATTCGGGGCCGTCATACTGAGGTGCAGGTGACGGAAGAACTTTGCTCCCTGCTTTTAGGACGAAAGTTTCTCCCTTTCTAAAGGAACATAGGTTACAAGAGGGTCATTCCACGTGAAACGTCCCAGACGTCGCGCTCGACCACCTCCGATTTCTAAAAAAAAATTCATGGGCTTCGGCCACAATGTCCGTAGCCATACCCTAAAATAGTGTTGACGAAAAAAAATTTGTGATGACGTGAACGCGGTTTTAATTTTTGAAAACAGCGTGAAACTAGGCATCACTCAATTAATTTACGAAAAATCAGCTTTTTTATGAAACACCCAACAATATTTTTTTCTTAAATTTGCACGGTTGTCGACTTACAATGTGGTTGGGTTTGTGCAGTTTTGTTTAATTTAAACATTTTTTTTAAATACATAATTTTATTAAAAAAAACATTTTGGTCATTTTATTAAACAATATATATATATGCTCCCGGGACCTAATATAACATTTTACTGGCTGCCCTTTAGGTTATAACCTATAAAAATATTTTAAACCGCTCAATTAAACATCTTGCAGTAAAAAAAAAAAAAAATCCTGAAGTTGCCAAAAAGTGCGTTTTGACGCATAAACAGCCGTTTATTCCACCCTGAGATGGTTCAAGTAATAATACAAAATATGGTGGGTTTGGAAGAACGATTGATCGTCTTTTGATTCTAAAAGTTTAATCAGAGTAATTTTTGTTTAAAGCGAGAAAACAATTTTTGAAGTTGAACTCTCGCACCACTACCCGGCGTCGCTTCTTAAGCGCGAAACACATGCGCGTCAAAACTGTCCGATCCGACGTGCGAACTGCCGGAACGGACGCTCGAGGGCGAGGGTTTTCGTAGCCTCCGGTGCGACGAAAACCCTCGCTCTCGAACGTCCGTTCCGGCAGTTCGCACGTCGGATCGGACAGTTTTGACGCGCATGTGCTCCGCCCTTTAACGCCTCTTCGCCGCACAGCACGCCACCTGCGACGATATCCGAAGCGATTAGGTCCAAAGAAACAACGAAGTTTGCTGCCCGCTTCCCCTCGTCCCTCTTTTCTGGATCTAAGGGAAGAAACGGCGGGTATCGTGTACTAATCGGAGGTGCCGCCAGTGCGTCGCCATAGCAGCCCCGCTGTGCCCTTTGTACCCGAGGGCGGCTCCTCGCACTCCGAAACGCGATGCCTAATCGACGGGCGGCATCAGCTGACGTGGACGTCTGAAACACTATAATATCGCCACGAAATCTAGCCGTCACACATACTGCGGTGAAAAGCGGAACTATGATCCGGTTCGCGCTTAGTTGGAGCGCAGTGAAGGCTACAGGCGCGTGATCAAAGCTCTGAAACGCGCTGATTCAGTATGTTAACTCGGACGCTTGAAGCATCGTCACAAGCCAAGATTGCGCTTCTAGCATTATTTGCGGTCCATATTGTCAGTGAGGGAATCTTTACATGACCCATCGGAAATAATGAATAAACAAAGGCACGTGTCCGCCTTCCTTGCCTTTTGAGGATCCCGCTTCTGCGCTAGTAAGCTAAGAAAGGGCTGACAAGCTAGAAGTTGGCTTTTGAACGACCATTTGAGATCGGGAATCTGTCGAAGAAAGAACTAATGTTTTCGTCAAGTACGTCGTACGGTGGTGTAACGATGGATGAAACCGGTCCCTCTGGAGAAAGAAGTCAATCCACGGTTCCTGTGGATGCTGATAAGGGTACGTAGGAAAGCTGGCTTTATTTTGTACAATACAATGATAGTTGTGTCGTGTTTGCTAGTCTCTACCCTGTCACAGTATCTGTATAGTTGCGGCCGCTCAATTCATGACTTTTTCAAACCAAACAGACTAGCTATTTTTTTTAAAGCTGGCCGTTCGTCGTACATGTAGTATGTGTTACGTTAGACATGTATAACCCCAAGCTGTAGGGAAGGATGCGTTGGCTTATATTAAATACACATGGTTCGCCTTATACCTGTCACAAACCAATTAGCGTTATAAAAGTTCAAAGCCGAATGGCGTTTTGCGTACAAAGCTAGCTTCTGCACGAAAGGCGCATATGTGCCCGACTTGTCATTTATGCACAGCACGCAGATATGGCTCACATAAATGAAGGAGCAGTCATGTTCCATTCAAATTTCTTTTTTCATTGCAGAAGCCGAACTTCCTCCGTGCTCCCTTGGTGCAAGGAGTTGCCATGTGACCACACAGACCAAGACGCGGTCCCTCATCAACGCTCAAGACCTGACGCACACGGATCGGCGGCTCCTTTCGCTCCGTTCCGGACGCCCACAAGGTGGCATCCGTACAGTGTTTTCACATCATTATCAAGTATACCTTAAAAAGTACACATCACTGATTGCGTCCAAGTGATGTTCTAACCCTTTCTATGAACACGTCAAAAACCGCCGTGGATCAGCTGTCATTACAATAGCCTTGGCAGATGCGCACCCCAATTTAAACCTTATTCCTGGAAACCGACTTTGTCAAGCATGCCGGCGAAATTGTTTCGAATTGGAGAAGAGATCCTACTTTTTAAGCACCACCACCACCTCTGGCTCGTGATGCCCCTTCTGAGCAAGATGACCCCGATGTAGCACTTGAGAGCGTCAACGAGGCCCTCGCAGCCGTTAGAGAGAGACCTCTCCAACGAAAACGAGGGCGAACAAGCCGCGAGACATACGCCCAAAAGAAGGTTAGAAAACTTGAAATCTCTGCCAAAAGAAGAATTTATATATCTTTGGGTGTACAGCAGAAACGAACTTCTCAGCCGAACCAGGATGAAGATTTTGTTTTGAGTGACTACGTGTCACTCATGCAAGATGTAAAAAAACAAGTTTGACCTGGAGAAAAATAGAGAGAAAAAATTACAACTTCTAACATTGGCCCCACCCTCTTGGTCTCGCGAAAAGATTATGAACCTCTTTGGAGCCTCGGAACGACAAGCGCGTCAAGCCGTAAAGGTCAGGTCAGAATCAGGAATATTGGGCACCGTGCCAAAAAGAAGAGGCCGCCCGGTCAGCGAAGAAGTCAAAGCCTCCATCATGGAGTTCTATCAGGACGCACTCTCTCGTACTGCCTACCGGGAAAAAAGGACATGCTACGTGGTCGCCAAAAGTGTCTGTTGTTGCTCAACTTGAAATAAATGCACGAGGAATAGAAAAAAAGCTGCGATTTCAGGTGCGGCTTTTCAACATTCGCAGGTCTGCGGCCTTCCCCTTGTGTCCTAGCAGAGGGGAACGGCACTCACACAGTTTGCGTGTGCATGCAACACCAAAATTTTAAGCTCATGCTTCATGCTACAGGATTAGACGAAAGCACCGAAGAACTTCTATCCACTACAGTATGTGATCTACACAATGAAGAGTGCATGCTTGACAGGTGTGCCAAATGCCCAAGTACCGATTTTGCTGATACTTTGCTCCGCAGCACTCCACTTCTTGACCCGGAAGAAACGGATTACGTCCATGTGCAACAGTGGGTTAGCGGGGTGCGTTGCCAACGGAAACCATTGTTCTGACACCAGACGAGTTCCGCGAAACATTCTTAGATATGCTGAAGGCATTGAAGGCTCACCACTTTGTGAGCAACCAACAGGCACGATAATTGCGGGAGCGCAAAGCAAACATAGGCAAACACGAGGCAATAGTACTCATGGACTTCGCTGAAAATTATAGTTTCATCGTGCAGGACGCCCCGCAATCCTATCACTGGGTGAATACTCAGGCATCAGTACACCCTGTTGTTATTTACTTTCGCAAACAAGAAGCCACCACCCAAGAGATTTCTATAAAATCATTCAGTTTTATTTCTGACTGCCTAGAACACGACACGGTGGCAGTTTCTGTATTTCAGAGTGAAGTAATTAATATATTGAAGCGAGACCTTCCACAAATTAGAAAAATTTACTACTTTTCAGATGGTGCGTCCTCTCAGTACAAGAATAAAAAAAACTTTGCAAACCTCTATCAACACGAAAATGATTTCGGCATTTCCACCGAATTGAATTTTTTCGCAACGTCCCACGGGAAGAGTGCTTGTGACGGAGTCGGGAATACAGTGAAGCGTCTGGCAGCAAGGGCCAGTCTTCGAAGTCCCTTCGAGAACCAAATCATGACCCCCCAGCAGCTGTTTACCTGGGCCAAAAATAACATCGGGGGCATAACAATACTTTGGGTGCCGAAAGAAATGGTTGAAGAAAAACAAGCTCGACTCACTTCAAGATTTAGCTCAGCGGTCCCCGTCAAAGGGACAAGAAGTTACCATCACTTTAAGCCTGCGTCACCATCTACGCTACGTGCTGGACTTACGTCCTATTCAGCAACGCAAGAATTTGTCACTTCAAAGCCGATTTGAACACAAACGACGCGTGAGCCTTCGACGGCGCGCATTCGTCAACACCACATCGCCTCGTCGTTTGAGATTGCCCGTTCACGGGTCTTTTGTGCTGCTCTTTACATCTGTCCTGACGTTAACAAGAGAGAGTGATCGCGTTGTGTATGTAGGAAACAGCTAGCTTACTAATGGATGCTCTGAACCGGCAGCGCTAAGCATCTCCTGACATCAAGACACAGGAAGATCACAGGAGGACATCGCCGCGTAAAACGGTCTAAATGGGAAAAGCCATAAAGCAACAAGAGTGAAAAACAGCCCCTTTTCACCAAGATGTACCCGACAACTCAAGGTCCTGCTCCCTACCTGCGTGGGCACACCGTTACACCGTCGCACGCTTCGCCGGGCTCGACGGTGCCGTGCTGTGCAGAGAAGAGGCACAAGTAACGACGCCAGGCTGCGACGTAAAAGCTCAACTTCAAAATGTTTTTTTTTCGTATATAGAACAAAATTATTTTAATTAAACTTTCAAGAACAAAAGGCAATAAACTCTTCTGTAAAAGTCACCATGTTTCGCATTTTTCTTTCGACCACCTCAAGGCAGAATTGACGGCTCTTTAAACGGCAGAACGAAATTTTGCACAAATTAAGTTGTTTTTTCTGCAAGATATTTAGTTGTACGGCCCGAAACTTTTTTTTGTGCAGTATACTCACAAAGTTGCCGATAAGAATTTTTAATCACCTGCAGCAACGAGATACTTTGTAACCAAACTATCAAAAAGGCTAAAATTCTCGTATATTACTTTTTTTTTAAAATTGCTTCAACCGAATATCCATGATCCTTATTACAAAACAATCAAAATACCATGTGAGTTTAGGAAAAAGTAGTCCACTGTTCTATAAAAATATCTTAATTTTCATCAATTAATAAATGACTCCTAGTTTCACTCCTTTTTTACGAGTTCAAACCGCCATCACCCCATGAAATTTGTTTCTCGTCAAAAATATTTTAGAGAAGCACCACAAACATTATGGTGAAGAACCATTAATTTTATTTTAGGAATCGGAGGTCGCCGTGGGACCTTTGGCATGGCATGAAGAAGTCCACGTCAGCTGATGCCGCCCGTCGATTAGGAATCGCGTTTCGGAGTTTGAGGAGCCGCCCTCGGGTACAAAGGGCACAACGGGCCTGCTATGGCGACGCACTGGCGGCACCTCCAATTAGTACACGATACCCGCCGTTTCTTCCCTTACAGCCAGAAAAGAGGGACGAGGGGAAGCGGGCAGCAAACTCCGTTGTTTCTTTGGACCTAATCGCTTCGGCTATCGTCGCAGGTGGCGTGCAGTGCGGCGAAGAGGCGTTAAGAAGCGACGCCGGGTAGTGGTGCGAGAGTTCAACTTCAAAAATTGTTTTCTCGCTTTAAACAAAAATTATTCTGATTAAACTTTCAGACTCAAAAGACGATCAATCGTTCTTCCAAACCCACCATATTTTGTATTTTTACTTGGACCACCTCAGGGAGGAATAAATGGTTGTTTATGCGTCAAAACGCACTTCTTGGCAACTTCAGGATTTTTGTTTACTGCAAGATGTTTAATTGAGTGGTTTAAAATATTTTTATAGGTTATATACCTAGAGGGCAGCCAGTAAAAAGTTATATTAGATCCCAGGAGCAATTATATATTTTTTAATAAAATGACAAAAAATTTTATTTTTGAATAAAATCATGTATTTTTTTTTAAATATTTAAATTAAACAAAACTGCACAAACCCAATCACATTGTAAGTCGACAACCGTGCAAATTTAAGAAAAAAATATTGTTGGGTGTTCCATAAAAAAGCTGATTTTTCGTAAATTATTGAGTGATGCCTAGTTTCAAGCTGTTTTCAAAAATTAAAATCGCGCTCACGTCATCACAATTTTTTTTTTTTCGTCAAAACTATTTTAGGGTATGGCAACGGACATTGTGGCCGAAGCCCATGAATATTTTTTTTTAGAAATCGGAGGTGGTCGAGCGCAACGTCTGGGACGTTTCACGTGGAATGACCCAAGACCGTTCCTGTTTTTCGGGAGGACTATAGTGACCGTTTTTTACAAGAGTGTACAATGTCACGTGACCTACACACAAAACCAAATTTTGCGATAAACTTTCCCGCTAAATTTAGCAGAGAAATTCGCGGATAGGATTTTTTTAGCTTCATTTATTCTGAAGACCTTGACTATAAATGTTTCACGTTAATACTAAAAAAAAAAAAAATCTTTTTACATTCCCTGTTTCTTCGTCACGTGTCAAATTGCATCATGCCGATTGCAAGTGCTGCTCGTTAAAAACTCCATCACGTGTTATTGCGCCTTCATTGCACTTGACGGAATGTGAACAAGCCGGTCGTTGTTCCCTCACCCTCGCTATGTCTTCCAGGCCTGGTGTTGGGCACCGTTACGGAGTTCTGGCTCATGTCGTTGGGTGTTGCTCGTGTGCACCTCCGTGTCCTCTTTTGCCATCGGAGTCTGTTATTTCGCACCAAACCTGGCCTTCATTTCTTTTTTCTTCGGAGCCTTACAAGGTCAGTGCCCGACGTTCTGTAACGTTTATTTGCTTAATGCTCGGAATAATTATAATTAGGGCGTCAACGAACGTTCGCCTGTCAGTGGTGCATTACGTATACATTGCATGCAACGTTCAATATTCTATAATTCATACCGAAAATCGATGTTTCATGCATTCTGCCACGTTTTGTTCGTTGTGACTTTCAGTGAATACCACAACCATTTGTGCTGAAAATATTGCTACAGGCCAAAATATGAACGATAAAAATGTATCCAACGGTTCCTTAAAGGGGTTATGACACGCCAAAAATAAAATATGAGATAACTATACTGCAAGGACCCATTGTATGATCCTATAATCCTGCTAAATTTGTTTTGAAAATGGCGCGAAAGTTTCGTGGATAAATCGATTTATATGCGGGCCCCTCGGAGGGGCAGATCCGGGCGGAGCTGGAGGTTGGCTACGTAGCCAGCCTCCAGCGCGGTGTCTCCTTGCACGCACTCACAGACTTGGCTCTCTTGGCGTATCGAGCCTCAGCTTCCTCGTTTACCTTCCACGTTTCGAGCATGCGGTCTGTGAAGATTACGTCTACGGCATCGCTCGCCTTGTCGAAGTGCTCGACATTGATCGCAGCAGCGATGAGAGTGATTGCTATCAAGAGATGTTGGAAGCTGTTCATTTTGACTGCGACTCGCTGGCGACCAGCTCCAGCGACGACGAGTTACGGACGAACTCGCCGTGGTCACCGTCGTCCAGGAATATCTCGCAGGCGCATGCAGGGTGGAAGGTCAACGGGCCGGCGGCGAGAGCGAGAATAGCTTTCGGGTTACCGAGTTGTGTGAGCGGCTTTGATCGTACCGCGACGAGGAGAGCTTGGGCGATCATGGGGGCGCCTGGAATGAGAGTGTGTTCATGGTCACGTGGTTCATGGACACCATGGTGTGACTAACTTGGGCAGTGTTGCCTGGTCGCCAGAAGAAAATGATAAAAATTTGTAAATTGAATATTGCAATTACCAGAGCAATAAAAATCGAGTAACTTGGTGTATATATATACTAAGTAGCATCTGAGCATTCCATTTCAAGAATAATCTATCCGTTTAATTTTCGTGTCATAACCCCTTTAATAACTCTTGCCAACGGCTTTGCGCTTGTAGCGCGTTCCTTTTTGGCTCTTAAACTAGCAAATGGGTCGCAGTGGAGTCTGGAACAAACAAGAAGGCTTTTCAATGACGTCATCCAGGGAGGACTTACTACCCCCAAATGTTGATCAGATTGAATTCGGGTTCATTTGTAACCAGTGACATTCGTAATCAATGAAGGGCGCATTAATTTTTCTTCGGACACTGGCAGTTGCAAAATAAAAAGAATGAAAATAAAAAGAAGATTTGAGAAAAACGGAGAGCGTTTTTCACATAGGTTTTTCTCAAATGTTTCCCCTCAACTCCGAGCCAGTCGTAGACTGGCAGACTTTCGCACAGTGGCGGACTGCCACATGGTGGCAGACTGCACACAATGGCAATGTGCGAATTTAATTGTGAGGAGTTAAAAACTGACGTGCGCTTTGTAGTTTAGAACGTCAAGTGTTAAATGGAACTTTTTATTGAGTACAAAACGCGTTGTACGGCCTTCCTAAAAGAAGATTTAAAAGCTGTTTCTGTGGTGCAAACTGCTTATTCAGGACAAAACCTTGAGATAGAATTGGGCTTTCATGATAATCCGTATAATGGGAGAACACCGCTGACATCGCGTTTTCGCTAGTTCTCACACCAAGTGTGTTCGTGAGCATCTCTTCCAGTTTTGTTCACTTTTTTCTGGATTTATCTGTGTTTCAGTCTGGTTTTAGTGCTTGCTTAAAGGGCAACCCCGCTCAATTCCGAAGATTTCGGGATAATGAGTGATTTTGCTTTAAAAGCCCTAGTAAAATGCACTACGTCGTTTCCTTTACGAAAAATGGGATAAATATTTTTAAATCTAATTTTAAACACGAGCGGAAATCGAAACCGAAACTTCGGCTCCGTCTAGCAACATTGGCCTCGAACCGCCAAGAACATGGCCATCACTTGGTACGAGATGTCACGTGATCCTCTACGCAACGACGGGATTGGGGCGGGGCGTGTGCCAGGCGCAAGTGTCGTCTGCAACGCACTCTTCGCCGCGTTTTGGTGTCTACTACATTCGACGACGTCTGCACCACTGCGGCATATGTCTGCGCACGTGATGTCCTTAGTGTGGACGAAACTCCGAGAGGCAATAATCACAAACGGTGAAACGACGACGGCGGTTGTGACGCGAGAGACGGCGGTAACGGCGGGACCACGCGGGCGGTCGGACGGCTCCCAAGAAGCGCGCTGAGCAGGCGCGCGCCAACTACGTGGACACCGCTGAGCGCCGAGAGGAAACGTTGCTGACGACTTCCGCTACGCTCGCCCGGAGAAGTAAAAACAAGGAAAAGGGGCCAATGGTGATGACGTCTAGCTCAATGTTGGCTGCGCCCATGCCGTAGCCTTGACAGCGCTGTTGGTTGCGCCTCGATTCGCCCACTCGAGTCAGCCGATTTCGGCAACTTGGCAAGTTGCAAAGTTTACCGGACCGTTTAAGAAACATTTAGACAGACCTGCGTCGTAATATTTGACGTGTCGTCTTCCTAGGTTATCCTGATGAGGACTGCATTGTTTTATCAAACCCACAAATGAAGCGAAGTTGTCCTTTAATCGTACTTGGTGCTATGCATGCATATACTCTAAGAAATCTTGAGCGCCCACTTTTCCGCAAAGCTCTGGGATAGCCAATCGACGGATGCAGCTCGGCGAATCACGAGGCTACGAATATACATGTCTTCCCCAACCCCCTCCCCCCAAAAAATAATAATAATTACAGAGTTTGTTTAATTGCAAAAATAAGCTATGCAACGCCGAACGCTCATTCTCCTCCCAAATGTACCGCTAAAGGTTCAGAACAAGGTGCCAAAGTTTCCGTACTAAGCGTTTCTTATTAAATAGTCTTGAGTGATTTAATTAAATATTTCAACGAAAAGTTGTGCCCGTTTTGCCCGTTTTCTGTAATTAACGTCATAAATTTGTTTATATTTAAGAGCTCGATCGGCCGCCATTTTCCCATTAAAAATTTCAGAATACCAAATAACTGTTGAATAAGGTAACGGTTAGTTAGCTTTGAAACTTCGGCATCTGGTTCAGACCTCCAGGGCTACATTTGGGCGGAGAACGAGCGTTCGGCAATGCGTAGTTCATTTTTGCGGTAAAACAAAATCTTGTAATTTTGTTATTGTTTTTGTTTTTTTTTTGGAGGGGGGGCGGTCTAGTATGTATTTAATTTTATTTAATTTATGCACTCTCAGGGCCCAAAGGCGTAGAAAATTACACCATCTTCCCGAGGGGAACCATGGGGTGATGCGGAGCATCGCGGATCGTTATTAACGGTGTTATTAACGGTGTTAGTAACGTTGTTAGTAACGTTGTTAACTTGAGTGTTATTACGTTGTTAACTTGCGTTGGTTACCACACATCGCGTGAACGTTGTTGGAAACTCCGCGATGCTCCGCATCACCCCATGGTTCCCCTCGGGAAGATGGTGTAATGTTTTTGTCTTCAGTGGACGTAGCGTTGCTGTTAGTTTGTGGGGTGGTGCTGACGCTTGCTTGCGCCAACCCACTAACTGATGGGACTGTTGCTTCCATCACACTTCATCGGAAGAACGGAGTGAAGTGGAGTCAACAGCGCTGAACTGAACGCGCGCAGCGCGCTACCGCTGCTTATATTCACACTTGAAGGAGAGGAGACTAGAGGAGGAGAGTTGCGCATGCGCGCGCGGTGTGAGTAGAAGCGAACGCACGCGAAGTGCAAGCAGCTGGTAGAGAGAGAGAGCGGAGAGAGTAACGCGCAGCTGTTGGAGAGAGGGAAGGAGGAGAGTTGCGCATGCGTAGTGTGAGTGCGGACTACGACGCCGCGGGACAGAGACCCGAGCAAGAGATGCTCCGCATCTAAAAAAAAGAGTGGGTTAGTTATTCAAAAGTGCAGGACTACAACGCTGACGAGGCAATATTACATTAATATCAATAAAAAGGGCAAGAAATACTGCAATACAAAAATAAACAAAGCAACAAAAGGTGCAAACATCGTTAAGGAACATTTAAAAAAATTGTAATTACACTTTCAAAATTAGCGCCGTCAGTTATTGAGACTGCTGATGCGGGAAGGCGATTCGAGTCGATACAGATGTCTGGAGAAGAAAAGAAGCATTGAAACTGGAGGTGCCACAACAAGGGATGCCTACTTTTAGTTTGTGAGCCATGCGCGGTGATATGTAAGGTGGTTCTAAAAATAACGTTCTACAAAGTGCCGAGTTGTAGTGATAAATCTTGTGAATTAAACGTAAACGATATATTTTTTTGTGCGAAAAGAGAGACTAGACGATGAGACAGATTGTTTTATAGAAGTGACTCTGGCTGTGGGGTGATACTTTGAAAAAACTAAAATGAGCAGAACAACTCTGAATTGACTCAAGAACATATTCAAAATTGATACAAAGTCCCAGGTAGAGGCGGCATATTCAACTTAAGTACGGATTACAGTTTTATACACAATTATCTTGAAGGAACAGGAGTGAGCGAAAAATTGCTTTTGAGATAACCTATTAAGCGATTTGCGTTGTTAGTGACGTATTCAACAAGGGCATTCCAGGAAAGGTCATTGATAATATGAGCACCGAGTTATTTATAGGAGGAGACAAAAAGGAGGATGGAGTAGTTAATGTAGTAGGGACACAAGCGTTATCTTGACGAGACACTGTCATAGACCTACATTTAGAAATGCTAAGTTCCATAAGCCATTCTGTGGACCAGTGGGCCACGTTATTAATATCCGTTTAAAGGGCAGAAATGTCGGAATTGTTATTAGTTTATTTCATAAATAACAAAATTGAAAGCATACAAGGTAACACATTAGGAGATACCCGTTGGCAGGTCGGTGATATATATAAGAAATAAAAGTGGACCGAGTACGCAACCTTGTGGGATACCGGAGTTTACACTATAGGGGATAATTCCCTATTGAAAAATCCTGTATAAAATTTCTAATGGGTCCTGTATAAATATTTATACCAGCCTATTGGATATGGGTCCCATAAATTTATACAGGAGCCATATAAATGTACGGGACCCATACATTCATACAGGACCCGTATAAATGTACGGGACCCATACATTTATACAGGACCCGTATAAATGTGGCCCATATACCGCACCCACTCAACATTCTGAATCTGTATCAGTGCGAGACGTCCATATGCGTAGATGAATAGACCATTTGCTATATCCCCCAAGTGCCCCGGCACGCGCTAAAAGAATCATGGGAACGGTGTGCCTTGAGCTCTTTAGTGATTAGTAATTTTAGACCTATCCTTGGTTACACAGGCTTTGAGAGTAATTCGGAGTCACCCTGAACAAGCACCTGATATACCCAATGACCTGTCATATCGCTTTTAAAATTTCTCCTCAATGTCAGCGTTTGGGATACTGTGCTTGCTGTCCACCCTTCAACCTGGATGAGCTGCAGAAATCTCTTACATTATTATCATGCTGATATTTAGTTAGAAACGCTAAAAATGCTATAAACAGCCCCGCGGACTCTGAGCTAAATCCTAGTTTCTGTTTTTGTGAATTATCGGCCTTTTAAGCAATTCCTGCTCAAACAAGAATCACCAGAATGATAATATTGTAAGAGATTTCTGCAGCTCAGCCAGGTTGAAAGGTGGATCGCATGCGCAGTATAAAAAATGCTGACGTTGACGAGCAATTTTAAAAGTGATATGACAGGTACTTGGGGTATATCAGGCGCTTGTTCAGGGTGACCTCGAATTACGCTCAAAAACTGTGTAACCATGGAGTTGGTCGAAATTTAGTGATCACTAGAGAGCTGAAGGAACACCATTCCCATGATTCCTTGAGTGCGGGCCGGGGTGTTTGGGAGTACTGCAAATGCTCTATTGCCTCTGAATTGGATCTGTGGTAAGGTGTAGCAGTTGTGCCTGCCTTACAAGCCTTGCAAAAAATGCAACAAACAACAAAAGCAGGCTTACAATCGCTCGTGCTTACTTCAAAAGCACCGAGAGACAGCAAGCTCGTCAGAGATACCTTTGCGTACATTCTTCATTTGTGTTTGTGTGTGTGTTTATACTGCCCGACGTTAGTCTGCCTCAACTGTAGACTTGTCTCTCAGCTGTAGACGAGCAATAGAGCCAGTGCAGTACAACCGCTAGCCCTTCGATGTGTTTGCATTTGTCTTGCAAGTAGCGTCAAATGCGACAGTGCAGGAGGCCCGTGTCTCGTGCGGCCCTTGGGAGCAGTTGTCGGCGCAGCACTGAAATGAGCGGCCCTTGGAAGCGAATGGCAGCGGAGCACCCGCTCCTGGCGCGTGTCTTGCGCGTTTCCACAAAAATGGTTGGCGGTACTTGTAAGCGTGAATTGCATCAAGGGAATTTCGTCTGCACTTGCCGGCAGCGCCTGTGAGGGTTCTTGCAGGAGCTCTCATGGCATAACGGAAATTGAACTTGGTTTGGCTTCACGTATTGGGACCTTACAGGATTCGACTTCCCATCATATTCCCGTAGATATAAATAGAAGTTGAATTCTCGTTCGACTTCCTTTATAGCAATATATAGGAAATGCTTTCCCATAAGAGATCCTGTGAAAAAGGTATATAGGAAACGCGCCTTCCTTTAAGATTTCGTTTACTGGAAATGCTTTTCTTTAAGATTCCCTGTAAACATTTTTTTACAACTGTCGGCTTCCTATAGGACTTCCTGTTGAAAATTGTACAGGAAACACCTTCCTTTAAGATTTCCTGTAAACATTTTTTACAGGAGTCGGCTTCCTGTAAGACTTCCCGTAGAAAAATGTACAGGAAACACCTTCCTTTAAGATTTCCTGTAAATATTTTTACAGGAAACTGTTTCCTGTAGGACTTCCTGTAGAAAAGTGTACAGGAAACGCCTTCCTATAAGATTCCTGTATAACATTTTACAGGATTTTCCAATAGGGTTAAAGAACTCGTTTCATTGACGTGAGCAAAATGACAGCGCTTTGCTAGAAACGATTCTATCTAAGCGAGCACATTAATGTCTAGGAAGTTATCTATCTATCCTAAAGGGGTACGAAAACGAAATTCCAGCGCTCATTTTCTAGGTTAACTGTGTTGCAAGTTGCAGCATAACCTCAAAAACACCGGTCTTACGTTGACAGGCACAAGAAAACTAAATTTAAAGCTAATCAAACGATCTTTCAATGTGCACCTGGTTGATGCCTGTGAAGCTTAGTTGGAAAGTAATCTAGCAACGTTGGGAATCTTGCTGCGTGTAATGACGTAGCAGGAACCGTTACGCTCGACTGTTTTAAGTTACCTCGGCCTGAACGCGATTGCGAAGCCTTTGCCTTTTTGCGAAGGAACCCTGTCGAGATGCAATGATAAACTCGTTAGGGTATGTCGCCGAGTTTTTCCTGTGACTTTGCTGTACAGTTCGAAGCCGTTCTGCGCTTTTTAACGTCGAGATACCACCGCGCTTGTGCATAGCTGAGAACTGTTGTGACAATATGGTCAACAAAAAATATGCCGATCCATAAGTTTCCGAACGAGAAGAAACTTTGTGCCCCGTGGATCCGGCTCGCACGTCCGCCGTTTCCGACGTGGGTTCTGACGCCTGCTGCTCGCTTGTGGGCCGATCACTTTCGTGATGAGGACTACAAGTGCAGTCTCAGGGTAATGAAGAGCTTGGGTCTGCCAGCTAAAAAAATACGACTAAAACGGGGATTTCTGCCTTGTTTTTTTCTCCGAGAAAAACCGAACCGCTCATACGTGTAACGCTCGCACGACTGATCTCGCACGTGAAACGCTCGTCACCCCACGGGTGCTTCGAACGGCTCGGTTGTAACGCGTTGACGCCACCACAACGCTGACAACGTCACCAACGGCAAAGCTCGTAACCACGCCAGCCTTGCTCCTCCACCAATGCGGAGAAACTTATTTGTTTTTTTTTTATGGCGTCGGATGTCCCATGACGCATCGCGCGCTCCGTTCGCTTCTCTTCGAGCGCTTGCTCGAGTGCACCGTTTGAAACAAAAAATATAGCCAGTCAATCAAAATACAAACGCGCGATTATCATTTACGGTTATTGGCCGTCATGCTTGACTCATTTCCGAACAAAATGTGTTCATTTAAATTTTCGTTTCCGTACCCCTTTAATGTCTATGAAGTTGCCTATGGTTATGAAGTTTATTTAAAAGAAGTACGTGAGGAACCTTGTCGAAAGCTTTTGGGAAGGAAAACTGCAGTCAGTCATGGAACCCTGGTCGAGAGTGACATGAAGGTCATGAGTAAATGTTAGAAGTTGAGTTTCACTAGAATAATAATCTTCAAAGGCCTAACTGGATTGAATAAAAAAAAAAGAAGTCTGCGCTGTGGTTTTGAGGGTAGTTAAACTTCATGCTCAGGGCCACAAAGTACATTGCTTTGTAATGCTGAAGTCGGGTGGCCGCCTCTCTCCTCTGTCCTTGATTCAACGAAGCGCCACCTCCTCATCGCCCAAGCTACTCGAGATCATTTTGAACCGATCACAACTGATGGGCTCAGAGCGCTCTGACACTCTCGGACCAGTAAAGAAAGTATAACTCTTTGCCATTCGTAAAGTATAAAAAAGATTTTACAGCGTACGATGGACGATTGAGCAAACGTTACCCTCGCAACGCGATGAAATAACGGCTGTGACGGACTACGCAATGTTCTACGCATCCGCAAGTAAAAAAAAAAAAACCGTGCGAATTGATTTTTGCAGGACGGAACGAAAGACAGTGTTTGAAAATAGATGTCAGCTCATCGCGTTTTCCACACTAAACGCGCTGCGGTAGTGGTCATGCGTACAGCAGAACAGGCAAATATCAAGTGGTTAATAAATCGCATTTTTTCTCACTGTGGAATATCATGCAAGTAACACCCACGGGACATAGCATGTATCGTCAGGTGACACAAATTACAATGCATCCTAGTCGGTTCTCCCTTTACTTTACAAAACAAACCTTTGACCGCAATTTTAACAAACCCTAAAATTCCTTGAAGCGTCTACAAAACCCGGTTAAACAGCGGCGAGCTCTGCGAGCTGTTTCTTCATCGGTCGGGCTTAGCGGATTCACCGCCGTGAGATGAACAATCTCGTCAAAGCACGGGGAATATTTCTGACGTCGAGGCTTCCTGTCACGGTCACAAGCGACTGTCGTCCCGTGCGTTTTAATTCTCGCACCGTCGAACGCAGAAGCACTCTGTAGAACCAGATATCCATCGCCGTCATGTCGGACCCCGCACACCACCGGAGACCGCCGTCAACAAAACCACCTGATCCCCGTCCAAACACCAAGTGGCGCCAGCGCCGCTCCGCACTCCGACGGCTAGAGACGGAGTGCTGAGGAGCGCCCTGAGAGGGAGGGGCGGCCCTGGAAATAACCAGCTGATCAGGCCACCGCACTCCTTTGCCACCACACGATCTTGCGCGCCCTGAAAATATCGCTCGAGCTCCCGCTGAAAGAAGAACCACGCGAATTCGCCATAATTCTAAACACATGTTCAGCCCCTTCGCTCGCCGAGCTGCCTCCGTCGATTGCAGCGATTGACCCTTCCAGGTGCTTTGTGGGAAAGTAGACGCTTCAGATTTCTTAGAATGTAGTTCACTGCATATTTTAATTATATTTAGTCGAATATGCTAAACGACGTTCATATAATTATATACGCTCGTCTGTTTTCTGTTCGGTTATGTGGGCTATTGCCTGAGGGAACTGAAAATACGTCACTCGTATTCCACTAGTTTGGCTATACGTTTTCTTATAATTGTTACATCTAACATTCCAGCATTACTTCGAAAGTAACGGCGGTTTCTGCCAAAGAAATAAACACGAAGGAATGACTGCTTACTTGTCGAACTAAATAACGCGCTGCCGCGCGTCTTCGCTTCAGAGCGGAAGCTTGTGGGAGTTAATAATATGACCCACTTCCGCGGGTGATTTTCTTGTTCGGGTAGTTTTAGTTAGGGCAACATTCTTGCATTCGCGCATGACCAACTTTCTGGGACGTTCCTTGGAATAGAATTTTTTAAGGAAATATACTTTATTTCCGTTCTATGATACCCAGACAATTATAGCCCTGGGGAACATTATGATCTTTTGTCAAAAAAAAAGCAGAAACTGATCAATTTGTGAAAGTGGCCTATAGGATTTAATGCGAAAACATTTGTAGAACCGGGGAATAAAAACAATACGCGTTCAAAAGTTTAGATACTGCTTTTTTTATATTCCCTATGACTGGCATCTAAAATCTTCCCGGCGAATCATGATGCTTGTTATTGTTCAGTTCAAAATCTCATCTTAGTGTATGCGCCGAAGCGTTGATGTCCAAGAAAGTTGTGGATAATTGTGAGTTGAAAGGAACCAAAACAGCGATTGGCTTCTGCGGTTTTTCTTTCATTTTGCCTGCTTTGCTACTTCCATGCCTTAGGGCTCCATTGTGCTCAACACACAGCAGGCCTTATTAGACAAATTGCTCATTGCAAACACAGATTTTTTTTTCGTTGATTACCAGGCTAAAGCATTCAGTCAAGAAAAAATATATAGTTGAGAATATAAGGAATAAAAGAAGACTGATAACTTAAATGTTTGAAAAAATAAACCACGTATTGATAAACCAAAAACACAATTCTACCTGTGTTATGGTGTGTAAACGGGAATTGTTTAGTCTTAATATGTGTTACCGAAAGTTATAACGTCATTGTATAAATAGTTTGTGATGGCGGTGGTGCGTACTTCCATTGATACTTTAACCCTATGTCAAGCAAGCGCTCAAGCCCTAAATCCTCTCTACACATTCCTTCCCTTACCTTTCAGGATGTTGCCAGTCCGGTCTTATCGTTGCAGTGCAAGTGCTTCTTAGCAAACATTTTGTGAGATGGAGAGCAACGGCGTGCAGTCTAGCTTCGGCTTCACAGTGCCTGAACGTGTTCTTCTCACCGCAGCTGACGAACTATTTTAGGGTCCAGTATGGAACCCCAGGGATGTTTCTCCTCAACGGAGCCGTAAGCATGAACGCGGTTCCCGTTCTCCTGACTGTGGCAAGTCCTCCCTGGGCCACGAGAAAAAATAAGGAACAGCCATATACTGTGGCAAAAAGGCAGCTTTCTGAGATGGTAGATCTCCTGAACATTGACGAAGGTTCGTGTTCGTGTCAGCAGGAATCACATGCCAATGACTCGCTCGGGTGTCCCAGAACGCACGGTAATCACTTTAAAATCGAGGTGACACCATCTTCGGTTTCAGCCTTCATCAACTGTCAACGTTGGGTCAGAAGCTTCTGCAAGGTCAACACAGTAGTGAAAGAAGTGATGACATCATTCATCTCTTGGACGTTCCTTGTTGATTCCTTGTCGTTCGCGCTTCATGTTTACTCGATGTCAACGTTCTTCCTCGTGCACATAGACCTACCACAAGATAGGGGTATCGAGCCCAGCCTGGCCGTTTACCTCATCCACGTCTACTCTATCGCCGACTTGGTCACGCGTGTGCTTGGTGGCTTTGTCCTTGATCGGGGCTACATTTCCCTCCAAGGTTTAATGGTACTCAGTTTTCTTGGAGGCACCATCGGTAGCGAAGCCCTAGCGTGGTCCACGTCAATGATCGCCTTTTGCTTGTCGTCCCTGCTGCTTGGCGCCAGTGGAGGCTTAGTTATCGGTACGATGTCTACTGTGGTCATGAAGGACTTCACGGATGGGTCCTTGGCTATGATTCTCGGCGGAGCACGCTTCATCGCCGGTTCTTTCTCCATGACCAGGCCCTGGCTAGTTGGTAAGTAACAGCCCCAACCAGTTGTACTACCTCTAGTAGGTTATACGAAGAAGTTTACAAAACGAAAATTATACTTGGTAATTGTTGACACTAACGCTAATCTAGTAAGTGAAATGTGGATGCAGGCTAGAAGCAAAGTTTAATAGCATTTATATTCTTATTCAGAATAATAGTTTATATGAAGTGGATTTCGACGTTACGATTTAAATCAGACCACTCCCGAAAGAAAACTTAGCAGACACATTTATCTTCAAAATTATATAATGCATGGAATGCAGTATTCAGATATCAATCGTTTAAATCTAATAGAATGCATAGCTTATTGAAAAGAAAAATTGGCCTTATGCTATTTATCCAGAACACAATGTTTTGTTAAAGTCCAAATAGACTTGCATTATCGGTAATAAAAACAGTTTTACAACACTAAGGAGCGTCGTTTTTTTGTTTTTTTTAAATAAACACTCTACTTAACGTCCCAGTATATGTAAGAAAACAGAGCTGTTTCCTTACATATAACACATTCCAAACATTTTTTGGTAAAAAAACACGGTTAAGGTCAGATTACTTTAAATACAGAACTTCCCTCATTTCTGCAAGACGGACGATCATTAAATCAGTGAGCGAAGCCATAGTTAAAGGAAAACATTTTATGAAGGAACACTGGAGAGGAGGTCGCCTCCTCTCCAGCGTTCACCCTGCTCAGGTGGAAAGAGGTGGGAGGAGCTTCCACTTTACCCTCAACCGGTCCCCGACCATAGCGGGTGATGAGCGGAGCAAGAATGAAAGTCTTTCTTTTTGTTTGTTTTTGTTATTTTTTTTTTTTAAGCAATCCTTCTTTCTGTCTTTTCCTTCCTGTCTCCAATGCACTCACTGTCTCCGTCCCCTTCAACTTCGACATTCGAGACACGAAGACGACGTAAGGTGGGACCATATATGTACGTATCGCGTTACTAGTAACGAGTTACTTCTATTGAGTTACTTTTTCGGCTACGAGCAACGTATTTAGTTACTTTTTAGAAAAGAAACGAGTAACCTACCCAGTTACTTTCAATGCCAAGGAACCATTAACGGTATTTCGTTACTTTTAAAGAGTAACGTGTACAACACCGCTTCAACGGCCTCGATTTAATTCTAACCCGAGTATGCGTCTAGCGAACAAAGGCAGATGGGTGACCCGAAAAACAACTCAACAGTATGACAGAAAACCAACGTTTGCTGAACACGTCAGTTGAACTCTACAGCTGGGAATGTCCTTTACCCGGTGAACAGATAAGTTTCGATGGTTGAACCTTCTAGATCAATGTACTGGCCGAAAGCACACCCGGAGGTTGCCAACACGGGAAGGCACATATCCCATTGTCAACTTGGATTTCTGAAAGCAGAGAGAGAGAGCAAATGAGAGAGGGGAATTCCAGATTCACGATCTACCTGGAGCACTACACTGCCGTTCCTTCGAGCGCGTCAGTAGAACGAATCTTCAGCGTCGCCGGAGATGTATTCTCCAGGAAGCGGGGAAACATAGCCGATGAAAACTTAAAGAGGCAGCTACTGCTTAAGTGCAACGACCACTGAAAAGAAAGCAATAAAGCATAAAACAAAAGCAGGTAAGAATCGTCAAAGTATCTCGTTACCTTTGAGGTATATTAACGCGTTCCTTGTGAGAATCGGTAAAGAGCAACGTACCTAGTTACTCTTTGAGCGAGTTACGAGTAAAGGTGTTTAGTTACGTTTAGGGGGTAACGTGTACATGTCTGGGCGGGACCTCGCGTGGGAGTACTGTTCCAGCAATATCACAAGCAAAACGATAGTAATTGCTACTTTAGTACAAGGACGGAGGAATATTCATAGAGAAATGGTTTGCTATCAAAACCGACAGGGTCGCAAAACTAAATTAAGCATACTGGTATGTTTATTCGGCTGATTCTGTGTCTAGAACTTGAATTCTCGTTATTATGGTGCACTGCAAAATGATTTATTTCGAATCAATAATTACTAGACGAAATCGCTTTTGTAACATCGTGATGCGTCCTTAAATCTCTTTCCGCATAGGATGACATGTCTGATTGTTTTCACGGAGTCCGCGTTTCTCCAATTATGAACCGTTTTACCATTGTACCAAGACAGTTTCCCGTAGAGCGGACTAATGTTTCATCGTGGTTTAAAACATTTAATATTGAGCGAGGCATGCAATCTGGCTAAGCGCAGCTCGCTTTTGGAAGTCATACGCGACCCGCATTCTGTTATATTAATTGGTTATGAAAACAAATTGGGTTTTGTGTATGTTTACACAGCATAGAACTTGGTCTGCCTCAACGGGCAACGAGTCTCCCAGCTGTAGATGAGAAATTCAGCCAGAGCAGTACAACCGCTAGCCTGGGGTCTTTAACGTAAATCACGCAGTAGTGATACACGATCGCACGCTGGTACGATGCTCATCCAGATCGAAACGGGCAGCGGTGGGGATTGAATTAAAATTTGGTATACGATGGGGACATTAGACCATGCCTAATATCCCAGTTAAACAGAGTCTAATGGTCTAAAAGGGACATCATTCAGCTGTGTATTTCGTTTTCAGAGTAACGCGAAAAGTAAGTCGTTACTTTTTAAAGAAGGTAACGCTTTTTTACCCTGATAAACAGTAACGTTCTAATAGTTTTTTTTTTTTTTTTCAGCGAGTAACGAGTGACGGTATTTAATAACTTTTTTTCAGTTAACGTGTTCATGTCTGCTTGACACCCGCTCGCGATTTAGTCTTAGTACCTCTTTCCTAAAAAGCGTAGCCTATGCTCTTTTTAGGCCCCGTGGATACGTTACAAGTGCATAAAAGGGAGCGCACTCGCTTTATTTCTACTCAAAGCTTCTGAATGACTTTCTCAACGAGTCCGCGCCGCAGACCACCAGAACTGCGAGATCGCGCTACGCTGTTGAAGAGAGCTTGGCAGCAACGAGGCCGCCACCGGCTGATATATGACGCCGTTGTTTCTTATACGCAACCAAACTTATTTTTTTCGTCAGATCAATGCTCGAATTTATTATTCCCAAGTTTAATCGTAGTAAACCTGTTGGTTGCCTGTTCCTCAAGTGTGGTCGGCAGTGGACTCCTCAACACCGCGCACGCACGGCAGCCCTTCACTCTCTCTCCGTGGTTCACCATCTCCCCGGCACGAGACCATAGTAGCGAGCGCACAGCCCACATCGCACGATACTTTAGACCTTTTCAAAGAGTGCGTTAATCGCCATCTTGAATATCGTAATTTCCAGTATGGGCGAAAACATCGTTTTGCCCTCTGCATGCAGTTAAAAAGGTGTTCATAAAAGATTCGTCGACGGTCGACTGAAAACATCGTTTTGCCCTCTGCATGCAGTTAAAAAGGTGTTCATAAAAGATTCGTCGACGGTCGACTATGGGACAAACTCGACTAAATAACCTGGCACTTGTGCACAGACACAAAGAGATCTCATGCAACGTAAATTTTGGATGACGTCGCCGACGAATTCATTAGCAGATCATGCGTACGAATGAGCACGTTCTCCACGGCTGCAAAATCTTCGCATTAGATATCACCGAGAAATTATACCAACTAGAGCCACTGTATATAGCAGTGTAGCTGCAAGAGTAACGCCACTCTTTTCCCTGCGGCGCCTCCTGTCTGCCTCGGTACCATAGAGACGGTGCAAGATCGAACACTTTCTATGACAACCGACAGCGCCGAGGATCACCGAGCGCGTTCGGGCTAGATTCTGGCGTCCTCGGCAGGTCTTTCCGCTGCACAAGGCTTGAACCCCGAACTTTTTTCTCTGTCCAGGTTCAACGATTCGTGTTTTTTTTTGTTTTTTTTTTTCATATCAATTCGCCCTTGCTATAATCTAAAAGATCAACATGCTCGAATTAATGGAGCGATGAACACCGTTGGAATTTTGATTTCCAGAACAAAAATAGAGATTACCATCTCCGCTTCTAATATCGTATGTCTAGTTGTTTCTGCGAAGTGGCGTTACTCTCGCAGCAGCTCTAGTACCAACGACCTGAGGCAATACCCTGAGAAGCAGGCAAAGTATAGCAGTACACCGTTGTATTGATTTATTTTATGTTATTACTACTAGTCATAAATTTCACTAAAATTGTGATATATTGTGAAATTTGTATATATATAGATATAATATGGCATTTCGTTACCTTGATCTTCCTCGCAAAAATGATCGATCATCTGTATTTTGTGTGTCTGTAATGAGGCCTGCACTGTTGCAGAAGTAAGTGTTCCCGTATGCGCACAAATAAATACTCTGTTAGGTTATTTAATTCCTATGCCTACTTCCTCGATAGAAATAAATAAGATATATTTTTTCGCTTAATTGTCGCCACGAATCGCCGAGGGGCGATGTCCCAGCTCCTTCTTTCTTTTCGCCACAAGCTTTCTTTACTTTTCTTCGAGCAAGTTTCGATATGCACGTGTGAACGAACTCTTGAGCGGATACTTGTTTGAGCTCCCCTGAAGTTCGTTTAAGGTGGAACCTCACCGTGCATGACGCTTTGGTGCTCTTTTGACGGTTTATAACTTTCTTTCTATGTATCCTACAATTATAAAGTTAATGTCGAATTAAAGAACTATTTTTCAACGATACTTTAACGTCTCGATATTACGATTATTTTTAGTTGTTAGTTAATTATTCAGCGTTTAATAGACCACAGTCTCTAATATTGAAAAAATATTTCTCGAGTTATAACGTCCATCCCTCCACGATATTTTACGTGAGTGTTCGGTTAGATACAATGAATTAAACAAGTAAAGAAAGAACCGTACAGATAATGTATATTTAAAAATAAAAAAAATAAAGTTTAAGATGGTATTATATTATGGTGCCATAAAAATGATATCACGTCAACTAATCAAAAGTACAAGACATTAAATTACGAAGCATCCTTCGATATCACATTTTCCAGAACTTTTATAATGATATATTACACGTTAACAATGTTATTAGACCTCAAACTTTTCCCATTCAGTTACGGAAAATTGAAGTTACTTAATATAAAATACAGATGACGACACGTGTTCAAGAATAGCTTGATGTGCATTTGCCGTCGTGTGCCGCTTGGAACGACACGTGAAAGACAGAAAAAGCGCCAGATGTAGGGTGACCACCCGTCCCGCAACTCGTGGGACTGTCCCGCATTGAGGGCTCGTGTCCCGCCTCCCGTAAGAAATATTAAAATCTTCAAAATGTCCCGCATTTCACACTGTCGTAAAATACTCTCCGCAACTCATGGCGCTGCCGAAAAACGAGGCACGGGGAAGCGCGGAGGTCGCTGGTAATCGTGTGAATCGCAATGGTACGCCATTTTCTTTCCAAGCATTGCGGGAAGCGACCGTCGTTCTTGCAGGAGACCGACGCGCATTCGCAGTTTTGCCTCTCCCTTTGGGAGCAAAATATTGTAAGAAAAATTGCTCCCCAAAGGTTCAAATATAAAATATTGTAATTGTTTTCAAATTCCTGTGTCAACGCAAAAAGGTTAGTGGGGATTTTTTTTTTCTTTTTTTTTTTTTTTTATGAAAGCTACATTTGCAACGGTCGAAAAATAACATAATGTTAAAAATTTGTGTAGGACCATGTTGATAAAAATAAGCGTCGACAGGAAACAATAACCCGAAAAAAGATTTACCGTTTCTTATTTCCATTTGATGCTTTGAATTCTGATAGAGTCGATTTTTATGTTTTCAACTTCTGCACATTTAATAACACGTTTGGCATTCAAAAAAATATATCACTGGGAATGGAAATTATTGGAGCTTAATTGCGGCAATACACTTAGCAGGTGTATAAACAGTACAGTATAATAAACGTGTTAACAGAGCCTCGGTTCGTTGTGTGCGTGTTAATAAATCCCCCTGCCCCGCGTGTCCCGCATTTCGCTAGCAAAAAGGTGGTCACCCTAGCCAGATGTCAGGGTGTCAGATGCCTGGATGCCCGCAGTGAGCGAGCCAGAGGTGGGAAAACAACAAGCGTAAAGCCTGGTTCAGACAGTTGCGTTTGACTGCGTTTGACTGCGTTGCGGCGGCGAGAAACCAGAACATCCCTGGTGCTTCTATCGCGTGCCAAGATGATTCCTTGAATTGGATTCCACGCGTCATACAAAGCACAGATGTGCCGGTGACTCGCTTTCGGTTCTCGACGCAACGCAGTCAACCGCACTCAAACGCAAGTGTCTGAACCGGCCTTAAAGGGCCTCTGACACGCCAAAAAAAATATTTTTTTTTTTCACGCTAAACGTTGCAATGGCATATCAGGACATTACAAAAAAATTGTTTCACTATAGAGTTGCGTAGTTTTTTTATAAAAAATAGAAATACGAGGCCCCATTCAAAGTTCCCGCCGTGCACTGTGACGTAACAGTCTACCGCAAGGTGTCGGGGCGGTCAGAAAGGAGGCATCGAGCTACGTCACTAAAAGTGGGTTAACCGGAAGTCGCGTGAGTTTCACTCCTCGTGCTCTCCGCGACCGTGCCTAAGACTTCTTTTCTTTTTATTATTCTGCTCTTCGTACGAGCGATCGTAGAAAACGAAGTTTCAGTTTCACTAGCTCTTTATCCCTGCACCGTTGGTTAGTTTGCGTGCTGTAAAATTTGAGGACGAAGAGTCAGTGGATCGACGTGATGGAGGTCAATGATGAAAGCGTTGCGAGTACAAGCCAGTGTACGAGTGCATGCCCTCAGTCCGATGATACAGGGCTATACTGGGCGCAAAACAAGCTATCAAGTTTTGAAAAAAAAATTTAGAACGCTCGCAGAAATTAGGATTGCTAGCATACGACACGCCCGATCGCATTGCTGAAGGTTGAGACACCGAGGTCGTTGAATCATCGGATACTCTCCAGGCTGTAGATGCCTGCCGTCTAAAGAATACGAACTGGTGAGTGTACCAAGTACAAGTAAACGTCGAGCACAAAGTACGTATTTTGTCTAGAGCATGAGTAGAACTTGTTTACTGGGTGCTCATGCGGCCGATGTATGTCTCTCAGAAATGCATGCAGTGTGATCTCTTCTTCAGTTGCTGAAATACCGGGACAGTCCCTCACACAGCACCTTCTATACTCTGTTTCACCTTATGATGTACCACAGAACAGGCTACAAGCGCGAGCTCCTTGCTCTGGGGCAGATCTCGGCGGCACAAGCTCTCGTGCATTAGGGGCAGCTGCCAACGCTATGAGCTCGCGCTTCTAGCCTTCGCTGCGGTACAACATAAGATGAAACGGAGCCTAGGCATTGTAGTTGATCACGTCAATTCACTGACTTCTCTTCTTCTACCTTTACAGCAACATTAAGCGATGAA
Source organism: Ixodes persulcatus (assembly GCA_013358835.2). Taxonomy (NCBI): domain Eukaryota; kingdom Metazoa; phylum Arthropoda; class Arachnida; order Ixodida; family Ixodidae; genus Ixodes; species Ixodes persulcatus. The sequence goes on along the minus strand of JABSTQ010011347.1, from coordinate 77,276 downwards.
AAGCAAATAAAAGAAACCTTGTCTGCTTGGATCGCTCGTGGAGGTGCGGAGAATAACAATAATATTAAAAAAATATTACACGCGCTCGCGGTAAGTACGAGGAGGGATACAACTCACGTGACTTCCGGCGATGCCTCCCTTCTGACCGCCCCGACACCTTGCGGTACACTGTTACGTCACAGTGCACGGCGGGAACTTTGAATTGGGCCTCGTATTTCTATTTTTTATAAAAAAACTACGCAACTCTATAGTGAAACACTTTTTTTGTAATGTCCTGATATGCCATTGCAACGTTTAGCATGAAAAAAAAAAAATTTTTTTGGCGTGTCAGAGGCCCTTTAAGGCTGCGAGTGCACCACAGCTGCTTTTGCGCGCGTTCTACTGTACGTCGGTACACATGCCTGACGCAATCCGAATGAAATGGGTGCCATGAAAGGGATTCCACCACGTATGCGAAAACATTTGCATGTTTTTATCACTTGGAAAAACCATTTTCGCAATCAAACTATGCGTGTGGGAGTGGTTCGACTATATTTTGTTTCAAAAACCACCTCGGTGGCTCTTAAGTGGCAATGATATTAGAACAAAACACAAAACATTAAGACGGCAGTGTCTCTGAGCCAACGCGCTGGCCCATGAATCCATATTTGTCGGGCTTAAATACCGGCCAAGGTGCCTGCACTCTGACGGAGGCCAATATGAGATTTCGGTTGCACGTCAAAATATCTCTTCATAGTCAAAATAAACCCACAATGTTTTTTTTTTTTTTTTTTTTTTGGCGTGTTAGGTGATTTTTGTTGGTTTGACTTGTAAAACCTTAAGATTTGAATATTTGCTTTGCTTTACCTTAGTTTGGAGCGCATGCAACGCTACGGGCTGATGAAACCACTGAAGCAGCGCCAAGAGCGAGAGGTCAAGCAGTTTGTTCTCTCTCTGTGCCCAAACTACGCTTCATACATATCTTGGTGCTTAAAATGATGGTTGTCAGTTATCTGGAGCTTTATCTGAAGTCACATGAAAAGCTTTTCCGTCCTCCACAAATGTTTAAACAGTTCGCGACAAAGCAAATCAATATTACGTGACCTTCCTAACACAGAAACGGTAAAGCGCGAAACACATGTACGACGAAACCGTCCGATCCGACGTCCGATCAGGCGATACGACGGTCGGAGGCGAGGGTTTTCAACGCTCTCCGGTGCTACGAAAACCTTCGCCCCCCAAGGTCATTCCGACAGTCCGCACGTCGAATCGGACGGTTTCGTCGTACATGTGTTTCGCGCTTAATGCTGAGGAAGTCGCACTTTTGAATCATGAAGATCGGCAGTTGCGTTTGCTTTGTACTAACCACCAAGATGGCGGCGTCCACAGCAATATCAGGGAAAAGAGTGCCGATACTCTAAGCATAGCTTATTTGGTTTAGCTCACTATCGGCTAAACCAAGTGCGGTGGGGGTTCGTTGGCCGAGTGTGTTGTGGCACCTCAGATCAGAGCACGTGAAAAAATGCTCGAGCGCGAGCTCTGTTCAAAGCACGGAGCTCACGCTGCAGAACCTGTAGGGACCAAAGCCCCTCGAAGTGTTTGCGTTGGTCTTTCAAGTAACGTCAATTGTGCCAGTGCACGAGGCCCGTGTCTCGAGCGGCCCTTGGAGGCAAACGGCGGCGCAGCACTGAAATGACTGGCCCTTGGAAGCGAATGGCGGTTGATCACCCGCTCGTGGCACGTGTCTTGCGCGTTTCCATAACAATGGTTGGCGGTACTTGTAAAAACGCCTTTATCAGGGGGCTTTAGGAGGGACCCTGGTTTCTTTCACCCATCTGCATCCTACCGTCGTGCGATCGTGTACCACATATACTGCGTAATGCGCGTTGAAGACCCCAAGGTAACAGTTGTACTGCACTTTTTATAACCTTCAACGGGTAACAATGTCGCCCTACGAAAACTCCTGTGCTCTGATTAACGACTAATTTTGAATGCGCCGTTACATTGCATTTTTAATGTGTGTTCGCGTGTTTGCGTTCTTTTTTTTTTTGTCTACATTTTTGAATATGCGGCTTTTACGTATCAGGAAACAGACTTAGTTGACGGACGTCTGAAAAAATATTATATAACTAAGAAAATGGTACGCTAACAATAAAAAAGGCGCACTCAATAAAAAAATGAAATAATAAAATTGATTATAATTCCGTTTTAAAAGGTTTGAGCGCACCAAAAGCTATAAAAGCGAGTTCCATGCTTTGAACGGTGCGCTTTACTGGTAATGTATTTAGTAAAACAAGACTTACCTTCTGCATAAGAAAAATAAATTGGGTTGTGTGTATGTTTATACAGCCTAGAACTTAGTCTGCCTCAACGGGCTTACCTACTGCATATGTTCAATGCCCTCAGTTTTCACGTGACTGCACACTTGTTTATCATTATTGTTTTCGTTTCCCACTGCGGTTCAGCTCGTGCTCTCTTGTGCGCTACATGCATTAGAGCAAGGTTTAACCCAGAAACATTCTATTTCGCGGATTGCAAGAAAAACAAAAAAACACCTATGCTATTTGCCACGTGTGCCACAATCCTTACAAAATATTCTAAACTTCACATGTGGCCGCTTGCGTGAGCAAACAATGTTTTTTTGCCAAAAACAACTGCGATTGTCTAAAATCACGCTGGAAAAACTCGTTGTAAGCATGCGACCGTTGGCATGCAGTGAATACTCATAATCGGCGCCGAGATGATTCATAGCTGTCAGCAGGTGGAGTTTTTATGAACCCAGTGTTACAGTGTTTCCTTCTTTCTGTTGTAAGCTATCAGTAGACAACTTACATCAAATCTGAGGGTAATAAAGTACTATGAATATTCAAACATTACGGCCTGAGCAGTATATATGTATAAGCTTTAGCTTTCGATGCACCCTTAACTTTCGATACGCTCAACGCTAGTGTAAAATGTAGCGCTGTTTCAGTCTTAATCAGCGTACCATGTGCGTGCTTACACTATATTTTATGCAACGTCAAACTCTACCCGTTTGCATATTTTGTTGTTTTTGCACTACATGCATTGCTCCCTACTTGCGCGCATAAATCACCAAATTAAGACTGGTAAATTGCTTAAACTCTGTGCAAAAACTATCCACAGACCCAGAATCTTTGCCTGGCCAGTCACTGCAGTTATCACTGAGCTTGTATTAAAATTAATTCTTATCATTTATTGCTGTGAGTAAATTTTTAACCTTGGCAATCTTTTATTATGACTCCCGCACCGTTTTACTTTGGGTTTACCAAACTCAATATCTAAACCTGAGTGTCATTTTCGTGTTTTCCAGTCTTGTGGTTTTGGCCAAAATAAACACCCAGCTACCTAAACCAGACACCTGACCCCCTCCCTTTCCCAATTTTTTCTTTTTTTATTTATGAGCTATTTAACGCATTAGTGTAGCTTTCACGTTTTTTTAAACAAATACGTAAGAATAAAAAAACACCCTATATATATATATATATATATATATATATATATATATATATATATATATATATGCACACATTCCCAGTTCATCAGCTGAGTTCATTAGGCTACGTCCACCATACCTTAGGAAACCGCAGCACGGAGTAGTTAAAATCAGGTTTGCGCATTAAGGCCCGTTCACACTCTTGTAACCGAGTACGACCGAGAGAGACGAGACTTGTTAAATCCTCTTAAAATTTCTTAGGACGAGAGAACACACTGGCACGCTGGCGCCATCTATGCGGTGACCCTGGAACTGCATTTCACAAGAGCGAAGGTTTTGCGGGATTTCCGAGGTCAAATGTGCGTAATACGTATAAGAAAGGCTCGTTTATAACGTTGACAAAAGTTTTTCAAGCCAAGAAAGAAAGGATAATGTGCGAGAGAAAGAGAAAATATGCCGGACCGCCAAGTTTACACTGCTACCCAATAGATGGCGTCAGTGTGTCCTCTCGTTCAGAGCCGTATATGGGGAGAATTTGATCAGTCTATGATCTCGCCGCCGTAACGCTCTCTTCCCGAGTGAGCCAATCAGCACGCGGCGCAGAGCGAGAGGCATGATCACATGCGCGTGTACTCCCGGCTGCTCCCAGCTGAGTGGGGAGGGCCGCCATTTTCGTTCATTCTCCCGGCGGAATGCTTGGGATCGGCATCTAAATCTCGATTATTTCCTTTTGTATCGCTGGCTCTGGCAACAAAATGATATACTGTTATTCCTCGGTGGGTTAAAAAGCTAATAAATAAAGTTTTTTTTTTTTTTTTTTTTTTTGACGTATGGATACAAACTTTTATTCGGGCGAAAAAGAAGTCGGCCCGTAGCAGACGACGCGTAGTCTCAGCAGTGCTCTTCTCCGACCAGGCTCCGACAGCGTTGCGAAAAAATGGCGGTCGTCTCCTCTCTGCTGCCTTCTTTCTCTCTCGCTCCTTCGGCGCTCTCCTCCCTTTCATTTACTTTTCTCCTCTCCGGCGCCTTCGTCGCCACACCCACTGGCCAAACTCTCCCAATATACGGCTCTGCTCTCGTTGTAAGAGATATTAAGAGGTTCCAAGGCACCCCGTACTAAGAGGTCGCAAGTGTGTGAACGGGAGGCGGAACGGCCACGTGACGGGGAAAGTTGGACGAAAAAAAATAAACAAGTAAAATTATTTCAGGGGACAGCTGGATCTAAAGCACCAATCACGCTACGTCTGCCCCGCTATATATATTGGGAGTGAGGGAAGATTGACATGTGCAGCCGTAGTAATGTTGTAAACGAAGAAGCGAGAAAGTGATTATTACTACTACTATTACTACTAACGTCGAAACACTGTTTACCATTTATCACTTAGTTAGACATTTTAAAGATGAAATTATAGAGCAAGTCCACGAACAAAATGTTTGGGAGTTTGGTTTAATCAAGAGCTAAATTGGAACACACATGTGAGTAAATTACGTTCCGAGCTTTCACGGTCGGTTGGATGTCTATATAAAATAGGAAACCTTATACCAACGTGGCTAAAGAAAAACTTATATTATTCGCTCTTTTACTCCAGGCTCTGCTGTTGTCTTCTAGTGTGAGGCACGACATCGACCACAAACTATAACTCGCTGCTCACACTGCAGAAAAAAATGTTGTGCCTGTTTAAAAATTATAAGGGTAAATTACAAGACCTGCAAACTGCACCACTTTTTAAAAAATATGGCATTCTCAAGGTCAATCAGATTTATGACTAAGTTATTACAACTGATTCACAGACAAAAACTATATGTGACGGATATATGTGATGTAATGCATGCATACCCTCTTCGACACGCACGTAAGTGGCCCTCTCATACCCGTACAAATTATGGAACACAAAGAATGGAATATCAAGTCAGTAAAGCTCTCAATAACATTAAAGACCACATAGATTTTAATAACACTTTTAGTAAATTTAAAAGGGATCTCAGGACACTCATGGTGGGCAGTGGTAACCCCTTATTATTTGAATCTGTATGCAATAACTAGCTGTTTTTCAGGTATAATCTTAAAATTAATATTTTGTTTACTACTAAGCGTTAATTTTGTAAACTGTGTGCCGCTGGAAAGCGCTGCATTTGGGGACAGAGACCTTGTCAGGCTTCACACCTTTAGTCCCTGTCTCCATTTCGGATGATTCCGGAAAAATAAATAAATAAACATTCAAACATTCAAACATACTTCCGACGAGGAGATAGCAACCTTAATAAATGCTGAGGTTGTCACCTGCCAAAATGAATACCTTTCATATGTAGGGTATTGAAGGCGTTGGAGTAGCCAACGGTAGAGTTATTGAAGTGTTGTGAGTGCTTTATCCTGTTTGTAATTGTTTCCTCTATGTACTTCGTTTCCTACGTGTACCATGCATTTAGGAATTATAAAAACGAAAAGTCTCAACAAATTGCAGGATTGTTCTTTTAAACCGCAGTTGAAAATTTCAGTTGAAACACAGCAACTAAAAATGTTATTGAAATTCAATTGCTAAAATTTCAATTGAAACGCAGTGATCAATATTCTGTATAGACAGAATTGCAACACATGAAAAAAAGAAAAGAATGGAGTTCCAATTGAAACTCAAAAACAAACATTGTTTTTTTTTTTACTAAAGTTCAGGAACAGAACCGTTTGTTTTTTTACAAAAATCTTGTTTCCCGTTTTTAAGAACAGAGATCTTTTTTCTACTAGGCGGGCAACAGAGTTAGTAATTTTACAGAAAGAACCACAAACGAAATTATTTTTAATAAAAATAACGAAAACAGAGAACCAAACGAAAACAAACAATTTGTGACAAAAAGGCTGCCAAGCTTTTTTTTTAGCAGTTATTCTTTACAGTGTGTATTTTACAATAATATAATCACTAAATTTAGAATGAAAATCGGCGTTACATCATCTGGCGTCCCAGACGTCATGAAGTCACGTGATACGAAGACTTGAGGCTGTGACGTAACGGTATCGCGTAATCCGATGCCATATGACATCAGGGCACGTGACTTCAATTTCCCCAACAAATTTAGCGAAGAAATAGATGTCACGGTGGCAAGCCGTGGTGTCACGTGAACTCAGGTCACATGATTCGATCACGTGACTTCACGTTACGGTGTTACGTGACCTGGCGTAAAATGACTCATGTTACGTCACGTGACTCAGAATATCTCGTGACTCGAGAATTACAGAAAACAGAAGATTTATTAAAGTGGAAAAGAAAACAAGGTCCCCTCGTCTGCAGTAAAAAATAACTTGCAGCGGTATGTATTTCTAATCACTTAGCTCTTCTTAGTCTTAACAAGGAGTTTGCTTTTTTTGTGTGTGTCTTCAACACAGTCCTGCGTTCGTGGAGCGAAAGCAAAGACGCGAAACACAGACGTTAATCCACGCCTCTTTCTGGTTTTGATATGCATACTTCATAAACCTATGCTATACGGGCACCCTTAACCCCAGATAAGTCACCTTTAATTGCTATTTTGCGTCACCATAGCTACTACACCACTTGGGCAGCTCTTTGAGAAGAAGTTAAGTGTTCGCATGCACAGCCTTAATGGGCGCTCAAGATGGTCAAGCGCACTTGCGCCCATGGCTTTAACCGCATAGCCGCAGGATGTTGTCCGCAAATAGAGTGTAATAACTGTGGTTAAGCGTAACTGCAACCCAGTGTGGCCGTGTAACGAGGGTATTAACAGTCGTACTGCACCAGCTAAATCGCTCCTCTATACAGATATATAACAGTATCGTCATATCTTAAAGGTAGATCGACCTCTCCTTATCAGCATACAGAAAGTCTAATTTTCTTCGCTTCTATTAAAGCCTGGAACACACTTGGCATGGGAGCACGCTGTAAGGTACTCATTCGGCGAGGGCGCAGAGCACTGCGAACTCTCGGACGCGATTGACCAGATAAAGTCATATTGACGCGCGTCCGAATAACTACTGCCGACAGCGCCTCCTCCAGCCAAACGGCACAACTGTGGGAGTAAAAAAAAAAAAAAAAAAAAAAAAAAGTTTCTTCTTGCCAATGCACCCGGGCGCATGCTCTTTTTGCTCGGCGCGTCTGTTCCGACCACACTGCGGAAACTCGCTAGAACCGCGCCAGAGATCCCTTCGTTTAAACGTGTTCATAAAACTTTTTTTTGTCGACGTTGAGGCATGAAACAAGGATCAGTCAGGAGGAAAAAAGTGCAGATGAGCTGGTTAAACGACATAGTTGAAAACCCCGAGAAAAGGGGGGGGGGGGGGGGGGGGAGAACAAGACAACACAAGTTCTCAAACGCAGCTGAGTTTATTGACACGGAAGCACCAATAACTTGAACTTTGAAAGTATTGGCGATTTTCACCGCGTGTTTTATAACTACTTTCGCGGCTTCGTCTCTAGAGCGCCAAGAACTGCGAATATCTGATTCTGTCGAGAAGGCTAACGAGCTAACTTAGGTTCGCTCGTTAGCCTTCTCGAGCGAAACAAAAGCGAAACAGAAAGCTGTGGCGGAAGCTGCCGCCACAGCTTTCTGTTTTAGCCGGAAAGTGCCGTCGATTTCGCTGAAGTCGCAAATTGTGTCTAAGCAACACAAGTGACGCAAATGCCAAATTTTACAGAACGCGGGACACACAGAAAAATACTTTTTCTTAACGCATGTCTACCATAAAGAAGCATGGTAACCCGGGCCCGCGACCCGCTATCACTGGCCGCTGATCGAAGGGTCATCTTGTGGCACAACTTGCAACCAAGTCAAGGAGAGTAGTTTATCTATGAGCTACGACGGGTGCGGTGTCCACACCTCTGTATATCTTACACCATGTACACGGTGCACTTCATTTTCAGAGTCACTGTATACTAATAGCGTAAATGGAAACTGAATTTTTTTATGGAGTCTCCTGTATAATAATATCCATACGTCGTTCACAGGCCTATTTCAGGGACCAGGGTGGAAGCTACGTTGGCCTTTATCACACTCTGGCAGGAGTCAACGGACTGGCTGCCATCATCTGGATCTTCAGATTGCTGTGCTTTCGCCCCCACCGCGAAATAGCAATGCTGTGAACAACATGTGTTGTGTAGATTGGCTGTACTTTCTCGGTGGACATTAACCAACGACACGTACGTGTAGCTCTTCAACACAAATGTTTTGTAAATTTCGAACAGTTTCACGCACTCAAGAATAAATTTCAGAGTAATGTCCTTGACACTTTCATGACATCAGCAGGCGGATATCGGGGAACACACATGATAGGACGCAATAAGCTCACACGCCGGAGACGCGTTCCACGCATTTTAAATTAGAGTAGGTGTGCAAAATCACACAAATGGCGTGTTAAAAAAAAAAAAAAAACGAAACAACCCCGATGTCCGAAAACACTAACGGATCTCTGAACCTCAGTTACCTGTCGGAAACACAGGAGGTGGTGATGCAGTCATGTCAAACGGTGACTGAGTGCAACACGTTATGTGTTACGCTGCCTTGTACGAGCCAAGGGGCTGTTTTAAATGCACTGCATTTATAGGGCCAGCTTACTGCGCTTTCGTGTCCGAATCTGAGGAATGTTACTCTTGAGCGTGCATCGCGGGGCATGTAAGGCTGAACGAAGGGCTGTCCACAAAGGTCACGCCTTTTGCTGTGGACAGCATTCGCTGGACAGGAGGGGAGGTTCTCTCTCCGCTTCCACACTCAAGAAAAAAAGGAGTAAAAAGGTAGCGACGGCGTGTTTTCCTCTCTTCTACTGACGCGCCCCCCGGCGGACACGAGAAGATGGGAGGAACGAGACGTTTCTCTCCTTCTCCATGCAGACGGGGGAAAGGTTCCGCCCTCCGGCCTCATCTTCTTTCGGTTTCATTTCTCTGCAACGTCGCGCGCGTTGTTTAATAAATTTTCTTGGGTTGATGGAGTTTCAGCGGCAGCGAAGGCCGCCTGTAATACCGTCTCCCAGTCGAAACGTGCAGAACATTTGGGTTGCATTCAAGTTTTCACCACTAATTTCATCAAACGAGCAAAAGAAGCCGTTAGAAACAGCGAAGTTCCGGAGCAGTACCAGCAGCGCTACGTACACTGAACTAAGGTGGCCGCCTCCGGATTGCGGAACGACGTGTCGACATTGAGGACGTTATGCAAACCGCAGAAACTGCTTTCAAGACAGGCAGGTTTGGCTGCCAGACGCCTGGGTGCCTTCTGTGCTGAGTTCGGTTCTGTTTCCCGATGCCCAGTGCTAACCGGCAATCAACGTGGTTCTGTATTTCCGCGTGTCAGCAACATAGCAGCAACATCGCGATAGCAGTGTTGTGCGTTATGAACAGAAGACTAGAATTATCGCCGATGTGACCGTGTGTTCGCGTATCAGTGTAGTAACAACAAGATGAGATGACGTAAACTGTCAGGCATTGATGCCGCTGGTCGGGCCATAATCGGAAAGGGCGGGGTGACGCAGGTTGACATTCAGCTTTACATCGAAGAGTTAAGACCGCTTGAGGGATTACAGTGCAATCGATTAACCTGCGGATAGTCATGTGGGAACGATGGTCTGAACCGTAGCTCCTATCGTACAGTGGTCAATGCAGACTTGTGCCTATCTCACATACTCTAGTCAAGATACTGTATTTTAAGTACTTTTTGAAGTATCGATCTTGCTATCTTGCAAATACTTTTGACCGAGACTATTTAATACTCTATTTTAATTACATTTCTGAGTATCTTGTACTCATTATCTCAAATACATTTTTGACATTCCGCCATTTTCCGAGTTTTTCTGTATGAAGTGGCGTGGGCGTGGCACGAGCAAACGTGAGCATTCTTTCGAGCAGCTAAATCCTGTTGATAGCTCCGATTAGCTACGATGACTGATAAAGCTCGCAAAAACATCGCTTTTTTGCCGATTCTGACTCATATTTCAGTCCGAAGTTCGTACAATGAAGGTTTTACCCTCGCCTTCCCAAAAGGCGCCTTTTGTTTCCTAGAGTTTCCCCCAAAACATCCCCAAACAAAAGGGGTGGTTTTACGGAAGTAAGGATTGCCACACTGAGGCGCAACGTAGACCGGGAAATGACCTACGACAACAATGCAGACTTGAGTGTCAAGAAAATAGCAAATAGAAGAAAATGAAACGTGGACACACACACACAAAAAAAAATAATTTTTGTTTTTCTGATTGTATATTTCACCCTGCTAGGGCAAAAGATGCGGTTTTTTTTATTTGTCGTCAGTCCGTGCACTTATTGCTTTCACGAACAGGCTGTAAGCGAACATTGATAAACAGAGAACAGGGCAGGAAACGAACTACGAGCTGGATGACCTCTCAAAATGCCAACAAAGTGTCCCCCAACGTTGAGTGCCTTTCTGAACGCAACCTACTTGAAGAAGCTGCGACCACTGCCGTGGCTATTATGTGGGTTCCTTTTGTTATCCATGCATTCATATCCGTATCCCAAGTTCGTTTATAACTCCCTATATAGAGAATATGGATTGTATTTAAACAATGCGTCTAAGGTGCGCCGCAGGATGTGATATTCAGCGATGTCACTATTGGCGAGGCGCTCTGACCCGTTTGTTGCCCCTACACCTCGGCGTTTACCCAACACAAGGCCTGTGCACATGCTCACAGGCTTTGTAGGAATGTTCATGTCATATTTTCATTAGATAGTAATGTAAAAATGCTAACAATTAGCAAAGTGAAGTTATGTGCCGGATCTCTCCCGAAAGCTGTCGTCAGAGGATGCGAGCTTGACCCACTTGGGCGTTTGTGCAAAACTGGGCACCGTGCACGCTGCATTGGTCATGCAGGCCGAAGTGGTAACAAAAGAGCCCCTCCTCCCCCTCACCGGAGAACACGAACTCCAGCCGAACGCTGACTCCGGGTCCGATTATGTCAGCCGTGCGCTGAGTCATTGTTAGTCGTTGTTCCCATTCGTGTAATTCTAAAGTTAACCGCTTGGGGCGCCCGGTCTGATCTTCTACCCAATAGCTAAAGCTGTTGTTGTCCCAGAAATGTTTTGTAACATGTTTCAGTGATATTGCCACGCGCGTTGCCGAGCGAGCGCGTGGCCGAACGGTCACCGCGCTTGGCTCTCGCGTGGAGGCTCCGGGTACGATACCAGGGAGCGGGCTCCTCTTTTATTTATTCTTTCAACTTGACATTCTCGTAAGATCCGAGAACCTTGTCGTCTGATCGAGTTACGACTGTTCTACGCACCGAACGTTCTACGCCTAATGTTCCAGAAACCCACGCGGGTACAAAAGGTGCTCCAAGTGGTAGTCCGGAGTCAGTCTCGCCCCAGCACTCGATCCTGCTGTTTCGCCTACATCGACGCCTGCGACGCTAGCCTTTCTCTATTTTGTTTTGGGCACAAGTTCGCCCCATTAAAGGGCCCATGAAACGAATTTTGGGTTGGGATGAATGATTTTAAATTGGGATTTTACTAATCGCATATCGTTTAGTTGGCCAAAAGAAAGAGGCTAGAAAGTCAAAAGCCAGCTTTTCGGTACGAACATTTGAAAATATAGCGGACTATTTTGTACCTTCTTGCCTTCGAAAGCTCTCCGCTTTTTCACTATGATACATCCGCGGTTCCAAAAGCGCGTCACCGGCGCCAAACTGACGTCAGCAGAGCCCAGCTCACGCATTGGACACGAGAACTGCGTCACTCGGACGTATGCACTCGTCAACAATAAATTCGTCGACGAATATTCGGATTCGAGTTCGGGGCCAATGAGTGCCCTGACGGAACTTATCGTCACTGGGGAATGACAAGTTCTATGGTATGCATAAAAAGCACGGTGGAAGCTAGAAGTCATCGCACCGGTGCCGAAGGAATGTCACGACCACGTGATTTCACAATTCGCATTTGAGTTGAGGATTAAAGCTAAGGAGGAAGAAGTAGGAAAATCGTTTCATGACCCCTTTAAACACTTAGCTTCTTCAGTTATTCGCCGCCTCATCATTTGCCATTCTTAACAATATATTGCTCCTTATAATTGGAGAGCAGAAAATACCCCTGTGATATTTTTTTTTTTTTTTTTTTGTGTTGTTGCGTGCTAATGAACTATTCTGGTAACCCAGATTTGCGCAGCTGTTTAATTGTGTTTGTCACTGACGTCGATACAAGTAACGCAATGCGGAAGTATCTTGAAGAGTAATTGAATTACATTTCTAAGTATTTCTACTCGACTCAAGATACTGTACAATCAAAGTAACTTGAGTAGTATTTGAAATACTTTAAGAAGCAGGTATTTGGTAACTTAACTTAAATACTTTTATCGAGTATTTTGTCCAACACTGGACCGTCAATGCGACTGTCGTTTGCGATGTCCTGTAGTCTCCCCCCCCCCCCCCCCCCCCTGAGAGCGATTGTGCCAGCGACCCCGGAAGCTTCATGGGGGGGGGGGGGGCTAGAGAGAGTTCGAAATAAGAAAAAGAGGGGAGTAAAAAAAAGTTAAATTGAAAAAAAAAACATTAAAATATTTTACTGTTTATAGAAGGTTTATTATCCCTACCTATACGGTGAGTCCGTACATTCAGACTAGGGCCAGTACGCCTCTTTAAAGTCAGGAACATTCCAACCCGATAGCGACAGAAAAGTTGTCGAGATGAAGGGACATTCGGACGGCTCTGTCCCTTTTATAATGCTTAGCCCAGCGAATAAAGATACTTTGATTTGAAAGCCGAAACATCAGTGAGCGTTGAGGAAAAGGTTTGTTCGTGCGGCTTGCCTGAAAACGAATTGATATATCGAACGAGCGTGCCGATAGCTCGGCGACAAAAAAAGTTGTGATGAAAAGACAGTCAGACCGCTGCCCTGCTTAGAATGCTTAGCCCAACCGCAGGGAACAAAGATACTTAGATTGGAAAGCCAAAACACCAGTTAGCGTTGCAGGAAAGGTTTGTTCATGCATGCCGCCTAAAAACTAATTGACGTGCTATCGAGCGACGGTGTGCCGGTATCGGCGTGACTTCCGTCTCGCTGCGAGACGGAACCGACGGAACCAGGGAATCTCTGACAAATTTGAGAGTTTCCTGCGTCGACGAGCGGGTTCAAGAACGTTGTCTTTAATTTAAATCGGAACAGCATGCATGGTCAATAAATAGATCGGCCAAGGTATCCTTCCAGATGTGTGCACGAAGGGAGTCTTCAAACCTTTCAGGGATATTAAAACGTTCGTAGAAACTTCATAACGTCGCCGTCTCTTTTGCGTTAGACTCTACCGCTCCATACGGGCCTAATTATTTATCTTCGAAATATTTTCGGCTTCTGCCGCCCGTATCCATGGTCGGAAGGAGCTCGTATGGCCCGTCGATAGTTTCTGTGGTTTCTGGCCGTGTTCCAAAACTTACTCGACCTAACTCTAGAGTTAAGGTGGTTATCGAAAACCTACCTGCGTCCAGCGTTTCTCTATTTTTGTTGTCACGTGACATAATCCGCCAGGGTAACTCAGGTCCATTCATGGCCTCCGAGATCCCGAAGCGCGCGCGCGAAGGCTTCTCCGGCCGTCCCATTCGTCTCGCTAGCAGAAGTGCGTAATTGCGCTAACTCCGTCGCTCGCCGCGAGGAGGCGCTGTCTGTCCAATCATAACAGAGGGGCGAGCCGTCAGCGTGGCAGGTAGAGATCTGCACTGGTACGGGCCAGACCGCGGGCCACGGGCCGGCCCGGCTCTCGGGCAGGGCTCGGGTTTCACGTGTACATTCATGAAGGGCCCGGGCCTGGTACGGGCCTTGCATTCAAGTCTGCAAGGGGGGCCAAAGCGGGCCAAACCGGCCATTACTTTTTTTTTTTTTTTTTTGCGGCATGTTTTTCTGAAGAGCGTTCGGGGGTTTGGAGAGGAACCACAGTTTGGGGTGGGGGGGGGGGGAATAAACAGATGCTGAAGCATGTGTGTGTAGGTGAATGTTTTTGTATGATTCGGTGTGTGCAGCGAATTTTCTTCCAGAGGACTAGCGGAGCGGCGCTCCTTTTCGTACCCGGCGGCGGCGCCGCCATCATACAATCGCTTCTCACCACAAACACACACATACACGCGCCTATACAATGCGTACCATCTGTACGCACGAGTGCTTGCATCTCCAATAGGGGTGAAGAGGTTCCCCTGAGGGGTACTTTTTCTTAACAATTTCTCGCAGACCACCGCAAAAGACGACGACAATGCTGTTTTTTTTTTTTTGTTTTTTTTTTTACGGTTGTGCGCAGCGAGAGTGGCTAATTTAGAACTTTGCCGGTCTTTTGTTCAAACCCGTCGCGATGTTTCCCTTCCTTTCCAACTGTGACACGTGGTCTTGTTTACTTCTGCTTGACATTTTTGTTTTCCGTCCTTTCCGCGCGTGTTTGGTCGCAGAAAAGGAAGATCGGGTGATTTTTCTTAACCAGCTGCCTTGGCCTGCAGATTGGTCCAACTAATCATAGCAGCAAAAAAAATGCTTACAGTATTTACTGTTGGGTGTCGTAATCGACTTATGTGTAGCAGTTGCAAGCGAGCTCCCAGGCGAAAATTTTGAACTGGAACCAACTGGTCCCAGTTGCAACTGGTTTATGGAACAATTCCCAGTTGCAACTGGTCCCAGTTGGAGTTGGTCCCAGTTGGAGTTGGTCCCAGCTGGAATTGGTCCCAGTTACAACTGGTCCCAGTTGGAGTTGGTCCCAGTTATCGCTGGTGCCAACTCCAGCAACAATGAAACACGGCACAAAATGGAAGGTTGACAAGTCTTTATTGTCAAAAACTTGGAGAATAAAACTAAATAATAGGTTCGGTGACGTACACGCTCCGGGTTTAGCCACTTGCTTGCGACGACTGAGTCGCTTTTTCAGCGGTAGTATTCGTGAGATGAAGGAAGATCGGCCGCTGGCGTCTGTTAGTGAAGACGTCCTCCGCTTCTCTCCCCATCACATGAAGAAAGGTGCTCACCCGTGTTCCCGCGTTGCGCAGGTGGAATCCTGATAGGATGCGGTAGCGCTCCCACCTTCCAATCCAACATTTACAATTGCCCCTGTCACAACAGTCGAACTTTTTCGGGGTAGACCTCCCGCCATTTTCGCCATTGTGCTCTCCGCGGCGGTTTTCTCTTCCATCCAGCCTTTCTTGGGTGCCCTCCGATCGCCGAACTGCATCTTTCCATCCTCGAAGTTCACCGCTGCCACCATGGTGTGTGTACAGTTGGGTCCAAAGAAGAGCAGCTGTAGTTTTGATATTTTCATAACGACGCCAACTTTGGCGATGGCGACCCTTCCAACCCTTCCAACCCTTCTCTACCGCGTCCGCCCGACTCCGGCGTCGCATAGGCAGCGCCATCTGTCGACAGCGCGTACCACTAATCCGCACCCGCGTGCCACGGCGGCCGGCTAGCTCTGATTGGCCAAAAGATAAATTAATTTATTTATTAAAAAAAAAAGAAAAAAAAATACTGTAGGTATTTAAATAAATATTTTAATATATTTTAATAATGCACTAAATGTTCATTTAGGTAAACACATTTTGTCACTAATTATATTTTTCAATTAAACAAAATTATTTAGTTAATTAAAATTTTATTATCATTTTTATAAATATATAAATGTACCCATAATTAAAAATTTCCCTACTTGTATAAATCTAAAAATGTAAGTATTTTTAGTTTTCTTCATTAGCAAAGGTCAATATACCCCCAACTTGTCAAAATTGTTGCCCCGTGCTAACTGGGAACGGGAAAGGCATTTGAAGTCCGACTGGGAATCGCTCCAACCAGTTACTTCCTAACTGGTCCCAGTTCACTCCATTCCCAACTGGGAGTCAAACCAGTTGACTCCCAACTGGGAATGGTTCAAACCAGTTGACTCCCAACTGGGAATGGTTCAAACCAGTTGACCCCTCAGCTGGTCCCAGTTGAACTCCTATTGGTCCCAGTTGATTCCCAATTGGTACCAGTTAGTCCCAGTTGAAACCAGTTGAGGTGCCAACTGGTCCCAGTTAGAAATTTTCGCCTGGGCTGGCCCGTGACTTCGGGCCGGGCCGGGCCGGCTGTTGGAAATGGATAGCGGGCCGCGGGCAGGTCCGGGCCCAATAGACAACGGGCCGGACTGGGGCGGTCTTCGACATATCAGCCCGTGCAGACTTTAAGTCGCAGGCATCGCGGGTGGGTGGTGTCGCGTCGTCGTGCTCCGGGCTCCCCGGACGCCCCACCTTTTCAATCAGTAACTACAATTATCACGAAGTTTATAAAAAAAAAAATGGAGAAATCATTGCGAGGTGGTTGTACCTCACCGGACCGCCATAGGTTTTTCCCCAAAGCCGGGGTCACGCTGCTTGTACATCATACAGAAGACAGTCTGCAAACAGATCCAAACTCGAGTCACCACGAGATCTGAGCTTCGAATGCCTCAAGGGAACGAGTTCAAGGAGCCACTTGGCACGCGGCATTTGAACCACGGATATCGTGGTGAATGATATCTGCAGACTGTTTTAGCAGTGTGACCAAGGTGCTTCTACTAGAATCAAACACCGCAATACGACCCGCAAAAATTACGTAATGAATATTGTGAGGCTCAAAAAGCTACGCCAAACAACGTGCGAAGCAGTGGCGTCACGAGGGTCAGCGGCACCCGGGGCGGCAGACCGCCGCGACACCCCCCCCCCCCCCCCCCCCGCCGCTCTCGCGTGGCCCGCCGCGACTCCTCCTCCCCCCCTCCCCCGCTCTCGTGGCCTGCCGCGACACCCCCCTGAGCGCTGCACCTGGGGCGGTCCGCCCCCCCCCCCCCCCCTTTGTGACGCCACTGGTGCGAAGGTAAAAAAGAAAAATATTGCAGCGTGATTATTTTTATTTAGGGAAATACGAATTATTTTTTTATGTACGGAGCTAATTTTTAGAGCGCAGCTCTTAGGCGCCCGTTCCCGGCTTGAGCGACGTCGGCGTAACCGCGCGGTGCATTATGGGAAATGTCCCATAATGCACCGCGCGAGCCCCCCCCCCCCGGGGTCACGTGACCTCGGGGAGGGGGGGGGGGTCACGTGACCCCCGAGTCCACGTGACCCCCCCCCCCCCGGTCACGTGACCCCCCCCCCCCCCGGAGGAGATTGAAGAATGAGGGGAGGAGGAGGAGGAGGAGGAGGGGTATACCCTCCCCTGAGTACCCTTCCCCCCTCCTCCTCAAGAGCTGCGCTCCAATTCGGCGTTACAGGGAGTTGTAAACGGCTTTCACTTTTTTTATACGTGTTACAGATTGCAATCAAATATACCAAAAGGCGCGCTTGCAGCGCTAGCCGCAACATGTCCAGATGAATATCTCAAATTAAATAATTAAATAAGCATCACAAATTTTCTATCTACATCCCCAGAGCAGCTGTTCGCCGTTCTACCACAATACACAAAAAATTGTATGTAGAAGTTGCAGTAACTCGACGTAACAAGACTTTTTCTTGAACTCTTCTGCCTCGCGCCATGCTGTCGATGACTGGGTTGGGAGCGCCTCCCCGCGGAGACACGCCGCCTCCTTCTCTTTTTTCGATTACGCCCCCTCCGCACGAAGGGGACGGCCGGAGAAGCGTTCGCGCGCGCGCTTCGGGATCTCGGAGGCCATGGTCCATTCGAGTAGGTTTGGAACACAGCCGCGGTGTGTCGCGCTCCTGTACGCTATGCTAGAGTAACTGTATATGCTCCGCTTGCGGAGCAGAGTACCGCAATGGTGCCATTCTGGAGCCAAGCACTGCGGGAAGCCACGGTCGGCTTTTGCAGGGGCACGAAGGCGCAGACGCGAGGCGGCGTGCTACGGCGTGCTCGGCGCGCTGCGGAAGGAAAATAGTGCGGCGACGAGCCGCGCATGCGCCGTGATCGTTGTCCCGTCGTTTTCTGTCTCCCTCTCGCAAAAAGCGCACCCGCATACGAACCCGCGGGTCGCGGGAGTCGCGTGTGAAGTGAAGTCGCCAAGCCGCTGTTGCTGGGACGCAGATAGCTTCGTGAGCCCGCTGTCTGCCCAACTTTTGGAGGACCTTTCCCCTCGAGCGATTGCAAGAAGCAAAAGAACGCAGGCCGGCTTATTTTCCTCTCGTGTTTAATCGAAGAGCAAGTGCCGCTGCTCAGCCTGTGACTTTTTTTTTTTTTTTTCAGCAGACAGTTTACTTGATATTATGTAGACGGAACAGTGCTTTACTTTCGTGCGTTCCAATTATATACGAATATGAGGAATGTCGAGCACCCCCACTTTTATGCTAAAATAGTGTACAAGTTTTTGTTGTTTTTTTCGATGTTTTTGCCATTTCACGAATTCGAGACGCCCAAATTGAGAGCTCTTGGAGACCGAAATTTTCGCATGCTTTCAAGTGGGGCTAAATTTTGAATTCGCTTAAATGGCAAACATTAGGGGCTCGCGATTAATAAATCCTAAACGGTGCTCCAAACTTTGGGAAATGCCGCAAGGTGCAAACTGCCTAATATAAAAAAAAGTCCACCGACGTTCCACTTTCATTGCGGATAAGTCTTTGAAAACGCTGTCCAATTCGTTGCAGGGACCAGAATGATGCCGAGATTGACTGTTTTCCTATTGACCAGTATATTCCGCCCCGAGAATAGGGCGATAGAGCTCTGTCTACTTTCAGTGTTTGACACCAACCTACATCTCGCTTTCTCTTCTATTTTGAACATTTTGCTGAACCTATTAAACTGTTTTACTACCACCGACATGGTCCCTTGAAGAAATTTCGAACAGGCACAGCACTAACAGTCTCTAAAACATGTTTATCCACACCGCAATGGTGCCTGCAGAAATCTTTTGGGGTATTGTAAAAGGGCAGACAATGATTAAAAATAATCTCCTTCCCATACGAAAAAGCCAGACGAGGCGGCGTCTCACATCGTGTCTCGCCGTTGGAATCCGGTACAAGCGCTTGCCGCTGTCTGCGCGATTTGTGCACTTGGTAACACTACAGTCTGTCATTTTCACGGGGTTCTTTCTACGCGCATGCAAAATTTAATGCGGTAAACGACGCAGCGGCTGACAAAAACGCCGTCCCCCCGCTTTCAAACGAGAGCTCGCCGACTCGCCAAGATGGCGGATGTGCCGGTCGCGTATCGGTTTCGCGTATCACTCCGCGAGAGCCGCAGGCAGACGCGGGGAACGCGATCGTCGTCCGTGTCGTCTGCTTCACACACCCTGAAAACAAATGTCCCAAAACATCGCTCGCGGTATAAAAAAACGTGATTGTACGGTACCCAGTTGATATACATAATGTTCAATGACTTGGGAAGCTTTCGGTTGGTTCGATTTTGATCTACGATCTATATTTTGCGAACGCAAAGCGGAAAATATGTTCCCCCCGAAACTCGGCGCTCTGGAAGGCCGCTTTCCCGCACGAAGGTCGTCTCCAGTTCTGCGCACGTGACCACTCCTCCGCCAATACGGAGATGGCGGCGAAAGGAAAAGGAACGCGCTACTCTGGCTCTGCAAGCAGAGCCTATACAGTTACTCTACGCTATGCCAGAGCCGTTTATACTGAGAGAGTTTGGCCTTCTTAAGGAGATTTTGACAGCCTGGCAACCACAGCAGCGTAGTCTGACAACCGGGGGATGACCACTTCCGTCCGCCATATTGTGGCTCTGACTCATAGGAACTCTACGCGATTTCTCAGGAATGAAAAAGACAAAGAAGTAACGCCATATTGTGTTACCGCGAAATCCGCTTGTTCTAGCGGCCAACAAGCTCCGCCCATTGGCCAAACTCTCTGCAGATCTCGAGCGCTCCAAAAGCGCTCCATTTGGAGCGCGCATATTCCGCTCGCAGATCTGGCTCGAGCTGGTCATCTTCCCCTCGTAGATCTCTGGCAACGCCCGCTCCACGGAGCGCATGAAACTCCGCCGAACTTGCTCTGCGGGATTTCACAGATCTCTCCGGAGGTTGACAGAGCGGCCCACGTGATTTCCTTCTAAATCGGCAGTGCGCATGCGCGGCGAGGTCGAGAGGTTGGCGAGGTCGGCAAGGTCGGCGGGCCGGACGGGTCGTCGAGTTGGATCTGTTCGGGTGCATCGGTTGTTTACGTGGGATTGTGACGGCTCGAACGCTTCTACCTCGCGTAGACCAGGGATACAAAGCCGGGACTGTGGAGCGTGGTAAATCGTAAGCGCTGACATCTGTGATCGTGAGAGGAAGAACGACAGGAAAAGCCGGAGGCAGACGCAAGGTTAGGCCTGTTCATTCCGCAGCCAATGATTGTTTACCTTTTTACACGGCATTCCGCCGGCGTTTTCCCGTGCAATAAAGCAAGAAGAGATTAGGCAACGACCGTGCAAGTGATGGTTTGTTACCTCTGTGTTTATTAAAGTCGTATCAGAAATCTGAACTCCACCGCTGGCAATCGCTGTCCGTGCCCCGCCGCTTCGACGCGGCCGAAAGGTATGTGACGGTGCCGTACGCGGACTGCGCGGACGTCTTCGTTATTTGTGACATGAGCGCCGTGGTACGTATAATTTCGCACGGCCTGTGTCGCGTGTTATTTCTGCGTCGGAAAGATCAGTCGGCTCAGGCGTTGGTGGGCTTGTCAAGTTCGAGCAGCGGCCATTTTGAATGGCGGAGGGTGAAGCGATGGGGAGGGGTGTGGGGGAGGTCGCTCCAAAAAGGCGAGTTTATCTTCCCCTCGTCGATTCGGAGCGGGTCCCACGGAGCGGAATTTGGCCGCGGATTTTGGAAAGCGCTCCGGATCTACGAGTGGAATTCACCTGCTGCGCTCGGAGTATGAAACTCGGAGCGCCGGAGTAGGAGAGCGCCGACTTAACGCGCCAAATGCCTCTCGAAAACTTTTGGTTAGAAAGGAATGCTTCGGGAGGTTCACCAATATTTCTTTTTGCGTGTTTTGAACTTGACGTTTCGGAGGAAACTTTCCATATGGAACTACACTAAAAGACCAAAAATATATAAAAAGAATAATGTGTGGCATGTATGTTGCTCGTGTAGCCTTCGGCAACACTTGCTTCCCTTCCAACCCACTATTGTCCGTACAACGCGTCGAGGGTGCCCCGGTACAATAGGACTCCGTGGCCATCCTTCCGTCTGGTTTCAATTAAAATTGACCTCAAAGGGACCGCCAGCGTCGACAGCTTTGCTCCCTCCGACGAGGAGGGTGGGAGGAAACCATTTTGTTGCTCTAGCACAGTTTTTTACAACGAGCTCACAAACACCAGCTCGTCTAAAGAGGGTAACTTTGTGGCATCCCTGTTTTCTCGTGGAGAAAAAAACATAAACAGGGGGTGGGGGAAATGACACGACGTCAGAAAGCTGCACTTTTAGGTCTGAGCTATTCTAAACTAAAACCGACTAGCATTTTTTTTTTTTTTAATTTGCAGGGACCAGCGCCCCAGGGCCCCGGGTGGTTCATGGCCTCCCAGAGAGGGAGGCCATGAACCAAATGCACGGGGGCTCAGCATATTGCCCAGCACCCCCTGGAAAATGACAGCGGAGGCTCAAGCCCCCGTTGTACACCCCCCCCCCCGGTTCGGGGGTCCCTGGATTGTGCTTTGGGAAAAGGACTGAAAAGTTTGAAGATGTGACGGAAAGTACGATATTTACAATTTGGAATTTTAACATTAAAAAAAGACGGTACAAGATCGAAAAAAAAAAACT
This sequence comes from Ixodes persulcatus, assembly GCA_013358835.2. NCBI lineage: Eukaryota > Metazoa > Arthropoda > Arachnida > Ixodida > Ixodidae > Ixodes > Ixodes persulcatus. The sequence goes on along the minus strand of JABSTQ010011347.1, from coordinate 55,246 downwards.
ATCCTTTATTTTGATTTTTAACTGTACTACGGTTCGTGGAGAAGCTGCCCTCCAAGTGGCGCGCGCTGGGATGAGCGCTAGAAGTTTTCGAGCTCACCATGGTGTAGCTCCGTACACTTATCACCTGCCGCAAGTCGCGGCTTTGACTGCATTGAAGTTGATCTAAAAGCTATTTCTCTGCCCGTTATGCCTTTCTTCCAGCTGAGTGAATCGCCCCTCTACAGAGATTAATTCAAAATGACAATTGCAGCCGCACGCAAACAGTACAAAATGATAAAAAAACAAATGCTGAAAAAAAAAAAAAAAACTGGCTACGACATGCCGTGCGGGGAAGCAGACACGTGGCTTGGAACCGCAGTGGAGCGGCTTGTTTTAATGCGAAGGCAGTGGGCGCGTTCAGTAGCGGCTCCAGGAGTCAAGGAGTCAGTGCTCCTTCCACTAGACGGCAAAAACCGACTTCCGGTGCACGTTACTCCGAGTCTTTGGAAGTCAGGCTCTCGTGCACCGTCTCCGGAGCATAGAGATCATACATACTAAAGGCGCATTCACACTGAGCAAGAGACGCGCGTTGCGGTTGACGTCGACGCCGGTGTCGTAAAATACGAAGCAGTCACACAGGGCCACCCGACGGCGGCGTCTTCTCGTGGAATCTCGCGTTTGTCGAGAGAACACGGAATTTTTTTATTCGTCTGCTTTGCACGATTGTTGTTGTCTTGCCTTCGCGATTGCATATGCGGTGGGAGACAACCGTCTGCACTGAATGGACAACGGCGATGATTATATATATACGTTTACACTTAGGGTGACCAGACGTCACGTTTTGGCCGGGACAGTCCCGTTTTTGAGGTCCGCTTTTGCCGTCCCGTCTTTTTGTCCCAATATGAATCATGTCCCGTTTTCGTAGGAGTGCATAGTTTCGAAATTGGAACTAAGCAAGTTGAAGCAAACCGAAAATATGCTTGTTACAAGTATATTTTACAAAAATAACCGTATAGGTACTTTAAAATATTTACCCAGAGAGAAAAATTTAGAACTGTTCTTGCCCACAAACCCTTTTTCTCTCCCGAAGACGCGTGTGTAGAAATATATATATATTTCGAAAATGCCGAAGAAAAAAAACGTATACGTACGTGTGTGTTCACCAATGGACCTTTGTCAAGAAAAGCATTGAAAAGAAACTAGAAGAGGAAGTCTTCAGGTTTCTAAGAGATGGGTGCAAGTCTTTAAAGAGATAAAAACATAATGCATGCTGGCGCCGAGATTTCCCAGGTCGTGGAAATTGCTCTGTGCTTCTCTGGAAGCACGTCTCCAGTGGAGCGCGTCTTTTCGATTATGAACTCCGTGTGGACATGCGACAAGTTTCGCCTTCTTGTCTCAACAATGCGAGCAATGCTACTTGTGTGGTTGAACTTCCCACAAAAGTTCGCAGACTTTTACAACCGAGTCTTGCAGGATAAAGTCCTGCTTAGAAAACTTCCGTCATCGGCAAATTACGCCCACACAAACGGAGGACCCGAAGCAGGACCTTCCAAATGAGTGCATGCAACTGAAGTGCGAGTGTGGCTGTTTCCTAGGGCTTAGTGCAATATGCGAACGTTATGAAATAAGACAAGTTATTTCATTAAATTTTTCTGCGTAACTCAAGCTTTAGTGCCCGTGACATGTCACGTGCGAGATGGATGGTTGATTTTAGGAGGATGCCTTGCAGGCTTGCGCGCGCTCCGTCCGGTAGGTTTCATCAGATCGAAGGCTAGACGAAGGCTAGCTATGGTCACCAGGGACGGCGCCAGGCGTTCCATAGTTGGGAGGCAGTGGGGAGGCACACAGCATTTTGAGGGAGGCATGGGCTTTCGAAACATTATTAAATATCACGAAAGCGATGATAATTCAATGGGAGACAGTGGCTCTCATTCAATTATTGAGTTGAGCTTTTGAGTAGAGACGCGGTCGCTCCCAGCGGGCATGACGGTTGAAGATTCCATATCACATTATGGAAGGCTAGGCTCCGATAGTTGGGCGGTTTCACAACAGACAAGACAAAAACACAGGGTCTCCTATGTTATCCCTAAGACGACTTGAGGGCGAAAGCCCAAGTGCCAATGGGTTAAATGCAGACACATGATTTACTTAGTGATTCCTATTAATTCCCTTTGTCATCCTTCTTAATTTTATTGCCTCTAATTGGCCCGAGTGGTCAAGTAAACGTGATAGCGAAACTCCGAAGACAGCGCGCGCTCTCTGATGACGCACTTTTGGCGCCGTTTCATTGGTCCCGGTGATGGCGAACCTCCAAAGACAGCGCGCTGTCTGACGACATACTTTTCGCGTATTTTAGGACGTTTCGCGTCGCTAATGTTTTCTCAAGGTCGACTGAACGATGGGACATATTAGGCTTTGGCCAAAATAAGAAGTCTGATGAGAGCGGCATTTGAGGCTTTTTGGAGGCAGGCTGAAAGTTATTGGTGCTGTGATTACTGGACAGAATAAAATGTCTAAGCTGTCTAGACCAAGAATATCACTGTTAGCTATCACAGATATGTAATGAAGCGCGGGAAGCACGTGCCGCTCTATGAAAGCTCCCACAACCAGCTGACCGATTATTTTCCTCGCCAATTGAAAGGAGACTCTGGAGGAGACAGTCGGCACCCATATGGCCGTGGCCTTTCTCCCGACTTATCGTGTCACCTGGTCTTGTCTTGTCTAGAAACATTGCAAGATACTTTCTTGTTTGTAAATGCTACCAAAGGACATGCCTTCCTCGTTCGCTGTATGCCAATTACCTGCTTCTCGCAACAAAAATTAAAACAAATTGAAGCGTTTTGTAAGGAGGGGATTTAAACTAATGCTCTTTTGTATCTAATGCTCATTTATATTGGGGTGGCAGGTCAAAATTTAGGGGAGGCGACCGCCACCCCTCGCCTCCCTTTGGCGCCGTCCCTGATGGTCACGTGATGTGGTCATGTTGGGCTGATAAGTGAGGAGAGTCAGGAGGAAAATGAGACAGAGGCGAGGCGTCAAGGGAGCATGGCTTGTGGAGGCTACTTGGCTGACGTCATGCCCTCTCCTACCCTTCTATCCTCCTTGATGCAGGCAGACCTTCGGGGTCCCACACATGGTTACCAACTGCCTTCCATTTCACGAAAATAATTATATCATCAGAGCAGTTTTAGGAACTTCAACAATTCAGGAACTTACCGGTGGAAAGATATAAGCGCTCCTTTCGAAGCTTTCTTTTTGCATTGCTCGCAGATGTACGGCCTCCCGTCAACACTAAACTAAACCAGATAACCGACTTCGCGGGTGGCCGCGCCCCAGGAATACGAAACCGCGCAGCCACCAAATTTCCGAGATTTCGACAGAAGGGAAGTTAATGCAGCGTAATAAGTATACTGCTTTTTATAAGCGTTAGAATAGCTCAGAATTTAGTTTACAACGTTAAATTATCACTGTTTATATTGCTGAGAGTTTTCAGTCTTCGCGATTACCATTGCGACTGTCATCCTTCAGCTGGCAACATTGGTTTCTTTCTCTCGTGTTCTGTCGCTCTCTTTCGCTATGGTGGCTAGATACTTTCGCGATCTTTCACTCGGGACCCATGGATGTCGGCCATGTCGGCGCACCGGATTTGCCACTCCTCCTCACCCATCTTTACTGCCCTGTTCCGGAGACGGTGCATGAGGAGTCAAAAGAGCGCAGCATGACGTAATTCCGGATCGCTGACGAAGTTCCGGCGCGAAAAGAAAAAAATGACCGCATCTCCACGTGGTGAATGATGTTGATTGGGGCGAAGCTCTGGTGGTGCTTGTCTGCGTAGACGCTGAGCCGCAGCACGCCGAGCCTTTCATTCGTTTTAATCCATGTCAGAAAGAGAATGTGTGGTATGGAACGTGGTAGCGCCCTCTCGTCTATAAACGTTGAGCCAATGCATGCAAAGTTTAACGCGATTATATACGCATTTGTCCGCAGCGCCCTCTCCTGTATGGACGTTGAGCGGCTACATGCAACGTTTCATCCATGACATCCCCAGCTCTTGAGTTACTGCCACATCTCGGAGCCTCCTACTCGTCCCGCAGTCGTGGCCGAGTGGTTAAGGCGAAGGACTAGAAATCTATTGGGGTCTCCCCGCACAGGTTCGAATCCTGTCGACTGCGCAAACATATTTTTCATCATTTGTTTCATCTTCACTCATCATCATCATCATGAGCACCGGACGCCGGCCGGACGGACAGACGGACGGACATGGCTAGCCCCTAAGGAGCTTCGCTCCTAAAAAGAACAGACAAAATGGCGGGTTAAGCTGCGTCGCTTTTGTCGCGGGTGTGTGGTTTGCTCGCTTTTGTTAAAGTGCTCAAGGTAAGACGAATAACGCGTTTGAATTTCTTTTTCAGGTAAGGCTCCTTCGGAAAATGCATTGGACCGTATTTTGTTTGGTTTGAATATGCTAATAAACAACGTAAACGTTCATTTAAAGGGGCCCACCAACAATTTTTTGACTGGTTTGAAGTTCGCGCTGAAACGGAGCTCCATGAAAGCAGGAACACCGAGGGGAAAAAATATTACAGAAATTCGCAATATTTTGTGAGTTATTAGCAAATTAAATATTGCAGAAAACAACTTTAAATAAGCAAAACATTGCGCTTCATGACGTAAAATGAAACAGTTTAGCGATTGGAGCAAGCGGTTGGCCAATTGGACGCGAGTTTGGTTGATAGCCCGTCGGCCCGGTCGGCCATTAGGCCTCGCTGCAACCATCGTAGCTTTGGAATCGGGTTGCCATCATCGATGAATTTACCGGGCTTATCGCATTTTGAGCGCCGAATTGCGGAGCTGGGCGTCGCGCCGTACGAGGACACACCACGCAAGCGCCGCGACGCGTCTCTGCCTCAGTCACCTTCGACAGCCGCGGAAAGCTCGTCTCCCGCAACTCCGCCACCGGAGCCACCTCGGCGAGTAGGAGGTACTCCGCCGCTGGGAGGCGCGCATGAGCGACGAGGCGTTGTTTTCGCCCTTTTTGAACTTTAATTTGCAACTTTATTAGCTCTATAAAAACGACTTTTTAGAGAAATAATGACGGTTAACGTGTGATATACTTTATTCCGCTTCAAAATTTCTGGGACGGCTCTCGCCAATCACGAAACCCAGTGAATGTGACGTATAGTGAAAGGGAGCGCCGTTATGCGCGCGCATTCGGCACCTCGCGACGCCACCGTCGGAGGAGGTGTTTCCGAGTTGTCAAATTAAAATATGATGCGCTAATATTTTTAAACTCTTTCGTTGTCCACTGGGTTTCCGGGACCACTAGCGTGGAGAAACCGCAAAAAAAAGTCGCCGTGTCTTGATCGCCGTTGCACGGAAACTCGGTGAATAATTTAGTGATGGGACGAATCTTTATCCGAATTGAGATTCGGATAAAGATTCGTCCCATCACTACTTTTCCAAATCTGAAGATTCGGAAAAGTAGCCGAATCTCAAGCGATTCGGAAGAGTTCGGAAAGATTCGGAGCGTTGCTATGGTTGCCAAATCACGTTGATGAGTGTTTCAACTTTTCCTGATATTAAATTTGCTAAATTCTACAAAGTGAACAAAATAATATTGTAATATAATATCACAGTAATAAATAAAATGTTTTGCTTTGTTTATATTATTTTGGATGTTTGTCGAGAACGGTAGCCAGACATCGCGGGAAAATTAGTTTCGGTTCCAAATTACGACCCAAATAGGCATGCCTGGTGCACGCACGTAGAAATACAAGCTGCCTGTTTTCATCGCCGCAAGAGATCGATGCCGTACGTGATGTTCGGTACAGACACATTTCGTGGCCATAATTACTGTCATAGTGGCATATGCCACAGAAGTGAGTCTTTTCGATTCGATTATCTCCAACGAGTGTCCACTGAGGTGTTGCTATATCGGAACACGGGAAACAATCTGAAACTCCAGGTTAATGCTATCCGATTTATTTAGTGTTTGTTTCCGAACAAGGAAGTTGCGATGGACACCCCTGTGTTGTGTTTCTTTTTCGTCAAATAAAGTTCACGTATAGAAAACTTGCTGCCGAGAACGGGGAAACAACAGTGCGACGTTTTTCTTCGCCACCGGTGCCGGTACGCGGTCGAAGTTGTGACGAGCAACATTCAACTTGCTCTCGCGCCTTACAGGTAGACATACGCAGCACTAGAGAAGGAGACTAATCATTTCCTTGCCTGAATATATCTTTATTGTGCGTTGCGCCACATTATGTATAATACACAGAGTTTTGCTACATTTTACCGATCACCGCGAAACCGCACAGAAAGCGAGACCGTGCATTGGTTAGGTCCACGTCAACCACACCGATCAGCTCAGCTGGACTTTGGCGCGTGCCAGGGTTTAGAATGACAGTTTAGTACACGTTCAGTACATACCATACATTGAAATAAACAAGACGAAATCTGGTTATATGCAGTAACAGTACTTAAGAAGAGCACAACTGACCGCATTCGCGAGGTTTACGGCAAGGTTCATGCTGCCGCCTGCAACCAGCGACGAATCTGACGAATCTCCGAATATTCGTCGCGGGAAGTTCGGAAATTTCCGAATCTGTCCGAATCCGAATCTCCGGTGATTCGTCCCATCACAAGTGACCAGGCCACTACAAAAATCGTCAGGCCACACGACTCCTGCAAAAATCGTCAAAATTGAAGCGTCCGATAGTCGTCGGTCCTTTGTCTGTTTTACACCGGCCAAGCCAAATTCACGACTTTCCTCCTCGCTTCCTCCACTTTTCTTTGAAGTCGGTGGTCGTCAGACTTGACGTCACACGCCACCAAACAATGGTGTGCCTGCTGCTGTCTATCTCCCGCGACTCAAAGTCGCCGACCTCGCTTCCACCGTCGCCGGAAGGCCAAAGGCTTCGGGTTGATTTGAAAGAATCCTGCGTCGAAGCGCGCGTCTCCGCTGCCCCGGCTCAGCTTTCTTTGTCAAGATCCACGTTCGTAGCTCGAAAAAAAATAAAATAAAGTGCAGTGCGCAACGTGAAAATTTTAGTTGTATGTATAAACACTGAGAACTTAAGAATATATATTTTATTTTATTAAACTCCTAACCAACCGGGGAACATAAGAGCCGCGGGAATCCGATCCAATCCACAGAACTACTGGAAGACGACACGACCTTGGACACGATGCTCGCTTGCCTGGCTTGCCCTCTCACCCTAAAGTCTTCCCTTTCCCGTTTTCGGGACTTGCAAAGCGGCGGAGGCCTTGAGTGATTGACCGACAGCCGCTAACAGAGCGTGTGAGTGGCCCTCCGGACCCACGTGATGAGCAGAGCAAGGCTGCCGTGGAGGTAGCGAGGGTGAGATTTGACAGGGGGAAGTTTCCTCCCGGCAGATTTGATAGGGGGAAATTTCCCCCCGGCGGCCGGAAGCGGAGCGCCGCACGATTTGTTAGTCGTGAGTTTTTTAGTATCCTGTATGGACACCCCTTAAAGGCCTGTCCAAACAGGCTACTACAAAAATCGTCAGGCCATACGACTCCTGCAAAAATCGTCAAAATCGAAGGGTCCGGTAGTCGTTGGTCGTATGTCTGTTTGGACACCGGCCAAGCCAAGTTCATGACTTTCCTCCTCGCTTCCTCCACTTTTCTTTGACGTCGGTGCTCGTCAGACTTGACGTCACACGCCACTTGCCAATGGTGTGCCTTCTGCCTGTCTATGTCCCGCGGCTCACGAAGTCGCCAACCTCGCTTCCGACCTTGGACACGACGCACGCTTGCCTGGCTTTCTTTCGAGTCTTCCCTTTCCCGTTTTCGGGACTCGCAAAACGGCGGAGGCCTTGAGCAATTGACCGACAGTCAACAGAGCGTGTGAGTGGCTCTCCGGACCCACGTGATGAGCTTGGATGAGCAGAGCAAGGCCGCCGTGGAGGAAGCGAGGGGGAGATTCGACGGAGGAAGTTTCCCCCCGGCAGATTTGACAGGGTGAAATTTCCCCCCGCAGGGGGGAAATTTCACCCTGTCCAAGAGTTACCCAGTCGAAGAGTTACCCATCTAGGACGTATGTACAGTGCAATCCACTTATAACGATGAGAAAACCCGAAAATTTAATTGTTATAATCGATTATCGTCGTATCTGGACTAGCTGATCGTTATAAGCGGTACATTGTTATATGTGATATTGGATTGCAGTGAAGTATAAAAGTCTGCAACATGCAAGTCTGCCTTGCAAAAGGGCAAAGTGCCCAACCTGTCTACTGAAAGCAAATCTCCTAAAGAACATCTTTCAACAACGCAACAGCTACCACTGTCTACTGTAGCACATTTTGTGAGGTCGTTAATATCATTCTCCCGTTGCCGTCTTAAAACTGAAAGTGTCATCAAGACTAGATGTTGCGGAATGTGGTCAACTTGGGCACCAACCTAGGCAGTAATATTGGCATTTGTCAGCACCTTCCTTGAGTGAAACGGGGCACCAATCTCAAGCTCGCACCAACTGTATCCCGCTGTGTACGTCTTGCTGAGAAATTAGCAATAACTGACACCTCTCCAAAGTAAAAAGGAACAAACCATTTAATGCACACACAGGCCCACAAAGTCAAATATACAAGGAGCAGGGAAAAGGATTAAAAGAAAGGAGACCACACTGCACTGCTAGTGCCAAGTTTAATCTGAAATCGCATGAGTCCTGCCCAAGACAGCAGCTCACCACTGCAGGCAAACAGTAGGTGCCATGAGGCTGCTCTCGCCCATTTCCCAAGCAGAAGGGCAATGTCAGAGGGTAGGCCCTGACAGGCACCGAGGCGTGCAATTCGTACGCTAGCCCGATGCCACGTCCAAATCACGGGGACAAGACTTGAGGTCGATGTGGCCTTTGCGAAGTGTGGCCCCTGTCGAGGGTCAGGCCCTGAAGACGTGCACCACGCGCACCACATACTGCCGACAGATGGGGCACTCGCTGAGCTGCTTGCCGCACTGGGTGCACGTGCACATGTGACCACAGTCCAGGATGACACAGTCCACGCTGCCTTCCATGCAGATCTTGCACAGTTCCTCCTCCGCCACCTCGTCCCCTGCAAGAGGACAAGCGGCATTGCTTGGTTAGGACCGTTCTCTCCATGTTTTCCCTCTCCTCCCTTCTTGCTCCAGGACGTCTACATTAATTTGACCGAGAAAAGACGGAAAATATGTGGGTTCCGAGGACAAGAAGCATAAAGGACCAGTTGTGTCTTATCGTTTTGTTTTTTCTGTCTTCGTACAGTTATACCTATTGCTTTGTGGCTATTGTCATTTGCCAGTCATCCAAAAACAACCGCTGTGATCTTGTTGACCTCAATAGAGTTTTCAGATGCCCCAACTTCTACATGTCTTACTTGACTGTTTTAGCAAACTCTGCAAACTGATCTTTCGGGAAAGATTTGTGCGAGTTAATAATAACTGTGGATGTCTTCCTGGCTGGCTTGGCTGCAGGTGAGAAGCACCAATGATGGCTGTCCCACGATGTATGGCAATGAGTCGAACTAGATTAAAACATAAAAATACCCAGGCTTCTTTAGTTTCACAATGCTTCCAAGAGCCGCACATTTTATTCATTATATATTTCAAAAAGGAGTAACGAATATTTTGCTCCAAGCCTTAGAACTAGTAGCAGGCCTCTATAATTTCTTAAAAAGTTTGGATTCAATGGATTCAAGTCTACTGAGAAACACTTAAGAGATCATGTGTCAGGCTCAACGCTTTTGGTTTTTATTGCATTTAAATATGATTTAAAAAAACAGTTTGCTGGCAGTTTTCAATGATATGTCCAATATCTTCATTCATCCAAGACCACGTGGTGGTCTTGAATGACCAAGCCACCAGCTGGCCAAGACAAGATAGTCAAAAGAAGCGAAGCCATACCAGTATGGCCGCAGGTGCGCATCATGCACCGTCTTCATGGGAATTACAGTAACGATCACGATTGTGCAGCACAAACAGGCAACAAAGCTTGGTTTGAGGCATTACTTAGCCCCCTCAAGTGCTTAGTCCATCAAATGCATTTAGTGATGTCAACAAACACGCCATGCTCCGCGGTCCGCTTTCGAAAAGTGAAATTATGCAAGTAGCTAGGCCTAGGAACGATCGCTTTGCTTTCCACGCCAAGCAACTGTGTGCTGCTGATGCGGAAAGTGTTTGTAGCACCATTAAGTATTTCTTCACTTTTTTTTTGGCAAAGAAAGGTTTTTAATTTACAGAGCAAAGTTAATGTTATGCATCTCCGTTAGCAAAAGCAAGCGCAAAAATCGGTACAGATCCAAGAGGTGTCTCACTACGCTCAAGGAGGAGGGGGAAAGAAGAAGGGAGAGGAGTTTAGAGAGAGAGAGAGGGGAAGGGGTCAGAAGGAAAGTCAGAAAAAAACCACAAATATTTGTTCAGAAAAAAAAAAAGAGAAAAAACCTGGAAATGCCGCCCGTTCCGTGTACCTTGTGCTCACCGGAACGTTGCGGGGATTACGTTGCGGTCGGGCAGGTCCCCCGGCGATTTGTTGTAGGTACAGTGGACTCCCATTAAACGAAACTCGGTTAAACGAAAAATATGCATAAACGAAACTATGTAGGCACCTCTGGTTGGTCTCTTATTATGTATTTCATCATAAAAATGTTTGGCTAATCGGAACACTTTTTTTCTTACTTCGGTTAAATGAAACTAAACTGAACGAAAACTATAAACGTCGGAAATAGCCGTGGCAGTCTGACAGCTATGAAAAAGAGCAATAGCCAAGCCACCATAGCCTAGCCAAGCCAATCCAACGATAGCACATGTTCCCGCGTAAACGACATCGCCATATCTAATCGCGCTAATCGTAGATCCGCAATGGAAACCGCCAAGAAACGACAGCACAATGCACTTCCGCTCGCAACGAAAGTCAAGATAATTCAAGAACTTGATTGCAACCAACTTACGAAGACCGAAATCGCCAAGAAATTTGGGATCTCCAAGTCCACGGTGTCGAGGATATTGAAGGACAAAGGAAAGATTGAAGACGCCGTCAAGCTTGGGAGCTTCACAACGGACCGTATGCGGATGCGGACGACGGCGTACACCGAAATTGAGGATGTACTTTGTGGGGATTCCTTTGGTCTCCCTTCCCCGATGGCTGCGATAACGGCCGCGGGTCGGAACACTCGGCCTCCTTTGCCGGGAGCTCCGACCTGTTCGTGGGGTGGAGGGTCGCCTGGCTTGGGGGGCCCTCCTCTCACTCTCTCTCGGGGGGACCGATTTCCGTTCCCCCGCTCGGACGCGGACCACTGCTGACAGGCGAGGAGGTTTCCCCTCTTGTTTTCCCGCTTTCGGGAAAGGGACTCGTCCGGGTGACCGCGAAAGAGATAGGACGTGTGTCGGCGACTTCTCCGATGCTTCCCCGGTCTTGGCTCTCCGGAACCCCGCGTCTGGCAGGTAAGGACCGTCTCTTACCTTGCCGGCGCGGGGGGCATTTTGGATTGGGACATGGTCGTTCATTTTAAGAGTATGTTAATAAATGCTCTTGGACTCTGTCCTTACTCTGGTACGTGTGTCTTCTCTTCCGCTATATTCGAGAGAGTGAGACAAGGTAGACGATCATTGGCACCGACGGAGGTAATTAATCGAACCGACCCGCGGTAATGTAGCCCTAAACGTCGTCTATATTGCCGCGGAGATGTGGGGACCGCGCTACTAGGTTTGACGGCTCCTTTGAGATCGCCGCCGCTGTTGAGACAACCCTTTGGTTACTCTATCGGTACCTGTGTTTGTTGGTAGCTAAATGCAGAACTCCCACATAAAATGGCGCCCAACGTGGGGCCACGGCTTCCTTTACCGTGGTCGTGGCTCCTGGCCTCCGTCCCTTTGTCCGGCCTCTTTGCCGACCATCCTTGCCTTTGATCGCCCCGTACCACGAGAGGCCTGATCTCGCCACTTATGGTTGAGCGATTAATGCCGAGTCGGCAACCCGCAGTGCCACTCCTATGAGCGAGCGCAGTGTGATTCGTATGTGCGTTCCTGTTTTGAATTTGCGTTCGTCAAGCAACATTCGTTGTTGCGGGAGGATTTTTGTTCTCCATGCTTGAGGCGAATCCTTCACCTTTGTGTATTCGGGTTCCTAGCGCGCCACCAACAACTTGTCCTGAGAGGAAAATGTATATAAAAGTTTTGATGACGTCTTTGGCAACCGGGTGGACTTTTATGTCCGGCGGGGAGCAAGGCTTGGCAGAGAAGAGTAGCGAAGGATCAGCACTGCAATCTGGGAATGTAAATATTCGCGTTTTCTTCGACTCGGAGTAGTCGCGGACACTCATTTAGAGTCGGACGGTACGCCTGCCAATAACGTCGATAAGTAGCTGGTACTGCTACTGACGGGCTCCGGGAGCCGGGCCGCGTAACCGTCGGCGTCGAGAAGCAGTTTGCACACTGTTGACGCGCGCGCTGTATTCACTGCTGGTATTGCAGTGGGCGCGGAGGGTTTCCTTCGGGAAAGATTTGTATCTGCTTGATGCCAACGTACTCCTGCAGCCTGTTGTTGTTTTCCAAGAACGACACTAGTTTTGCGTTCTTGGTGGTGGCGCTACGCGGTCTGAGGCGCACTGTGACAGTATCTGGGTGGACGAGTGACTCTAAGACTTTCGGAGGTTATGTTGCTCTGAAACCCGGGCGCCATGTAGCCAGAGCGCCCTTTGGCAATATCTGTCAGACTCGCGTGATCCAGGTGGAAGAGTGACTCTAAGACTCTTAGCAGTTACGTTGCTCTGAAACCTGGCCTTGCCTCAAAAGAAGGGTCCACACCGTTGTGAGCCCTTGATCAAGCCATATTGAGTGCAAGACATGGTTTTCTAGCCTCGGTAAGCTAGCTAGCTCAAATATTTGGCGAAGCTAGCAGGTTTGAGCGTGTGAGCTGCGGCCCCTTTTGTCTTCCTCCGTGGGAAGCAAGATGGTGGCTATTTTGCGCGGGAACTTGCATCTTCCCCGCTCGCAGACGCGCATGCATGGCGGTTTGTTTCTATCCGCCCCTTCGAAGTCCCCGTATCCATTTACCTCGACTTCAGAAGACGGGCCAGCTGCAGACTGTTATCTGTCTTTGGCCACTTATAGTGAACGGACTCTTCCGGTAACTATAAAACCGGGTATTGTAGGCAGCCTTTGTGTTAGCTGCCTGCGCAAAGGATTGAGAACTCAACGTTTTTCCTAGAAGCTCTCTCCCCGGTGTCCACATTAAGCAAACTCAATTAGTTTGCTTGGTATGTGGACCCGTTTCGAACGGAGGGGCTCCCTTTTACGGCTTCTTCTTCCGGTGTCGAAGCGGGTAACTCTGGCATATGTCCTCTGGCCACTCGTCGGGTCCGTTTCCCAACTGAGCGCCTTCCTGTCACCGTTGACAAACTGGCCACCTTTTTTGTGGTTTTTGTTTGTCGTTTGCTCCTGCCCGTTTCTGCCGCCTTTGCGGCCCGAGGCAGGCGAGCGTCGGTCGCACGCGCCCCCTCGTTTGGGGGTTGCGGCGCCCTTTCTTCCCTTTGGGGAGGTCTACGGCCGGCTCTGGGCGTGTTGGCTGCTGGCGCATTACGACTTCGCAGGTCTGCTCCGAGGTCGTCCACCCCCCCTTCACCAGCCCACTGCGGCCGAGATGGCGCCGAACCCCCCGGGCAGCGTGTCTGGGACTTCCCCAGCTGGGCTCCGCTGGTAGGCGGCGGTCGTTGGTCTTTTTGGTGCTTCCGCCTTCACGCCCGCCTGACTGCCCCCCACTGCAGGCCAGCTCGTACCGCGACACCTGTGTCCAGCTGTATTAGCACGGCGCCTGTGATGCTGTGCAAGGTTGTGATGGCCGCGTTCGTGCACCTGGACTTGAACTTTCCGGGTCTTCGGTCCTGCGGGCCAGCTGTTGACGGCGGACACTGTGAAGATGCGCGCTGGGTGTCGCGTGTATTTGTTAGGGGTGCGCAGAGAGATATATTATTTTATGAGAGCAGGTGGGCCTCCTTTATTCTTTATTGAGACCCACCTACCGTTTTAAGGAGGGGGGGATGTGGGGATTGCTTTGGTCTCCTTTCCCCGATGGCTGCGGTAACGGCCGCGGGTTGGAACACTCGGCCTCCTTTGCCGGGAGCTCCGACCTGTTCGTGGGGCGGAGGGCCGCCTGGCTTGGGGGGCCCTCCTCTCACTCTCTCTCGGGGGTACCGATTTCCGTTCCCCCGCTCGGACGCGGACCACTGCTGACAGGCGAGGAGGTTTCACCTCTTGTTTTCCCGCTTTCGGGAAAGGGACTCGTCCGGGTGACCGCGAAAGAGATAGGACGTGTGTCGGCGACTTCTCCGATGCTTCCCCGGTCTTGGCTCTCCGGAACCCCGCGTCTGGCAGGTAAGGACCGTTTCTTACCTTGCCGGCGCGGGGGGCATTTTGGATTGGGACATGGTCGTTCATTTTAAGAGTATGTTAATAAATGCTCTTGGACTCTGTCCTTACTCTGGTATGTGTGTCTTCTCTTCCGCTATATTCGAGAGAGTGAGACAAGGTAGTCGATCATTGGCACCGACAGAGGTAATTAATCGAACCGACCCGCGGTAATGTAGCCCTAAACGTCGTCTATATTGCCGCGGAGATGTGGGGACCGCGCTACTAGGTTTGACGGCTCCTTTGAGATCGCCGCCGCTGTTGAGACAACCCTTTGGTTACTCTATCGGTACCTGTGTTTGTTGGTAGCTAAATGCAGAACTCCCACAACTTCTACTCTGGTTCAAGCGTGCACGCAGTGCCACTTTGCCGATCAGCGGACCCCTCTTGGAGGGGAAGGCCTGAGAGATTTCCTCTTTTTTTTTTCTAGCCAGCAACATTAGATGTGTTCAATGCTTTAAAATAGGTGCACAGAGTTTCTGCCCAGCTGCTCAGCAATGCACTCAGAGTTTGTGAGAAAAGTGCTTAAACAATGCCATACAAACTCATTTATGTTTTTTGTTTTGTTTTTAGCAACATTAGCTGTGTTTGATGCTTTAGGAGAAGTGTACAGAGTTCCTCCCCAGCCTCCCATTGTGAACGTTATATACTTTAAAACTTAACAAGAGGCCAATAACCTTGTTTTGTTTAGTCAGCCATGTTATCTGCAATTGAAGCTTTTGAAATAAAGTAATAATTCACAAATTTTGTGTACTTTGCTTATATGAAACGTCTGATAAATGGAAAAAATTTTCTTGTTCCTTCAAGTTTCGTTTAAGAGGAGTCCACTGTACTTTGTTGTGGGGATTCGTTTCCTTTTGCAAGTGTAGAACGGAGACCATCTTTTCTGACAAACAAATATATTCCAAATGCAATATCTTTTCCCGTGCTTTGGGTGTTCTAGCAAATTTAGAGGCACCGTTTCTGGATTTTTCACGAGCGGGTGCAAAATCAATTAAGAGGGGTGAATATTTTTAAAACCTTTGAATCAGCACACCGGGGTGCTGGCTTCCTGCTTTCTCCCATTATCCCTCACTTGCCCGCTGGCTACTGCAATATTCTCACTTTTACAGCGAAGCTGTTTATGGCTAAGGTTCCGTGAATTTTTCATGTGCATCAACAAAAACTCAGGTCCCGAATTTGATGCAAAATCGCTTCATTCTATGAAAAGCTTATATGTCTCATCACTTGGATATGCATTTTCAGTAGATTAGTTATCAATAGATTTTCAAGATCAGTAGACTCTCAGGTAGATAATAAAGGTTTCTCAAAGATTTGCCACTGTGTGACCCGCGTCAGCCATGTCTACGCTCGCACCGCCCTCTCGTTGTCGTCGTTCCAAGCGCTTGCGTGCCTATTTTCCTTTCCTTCCGCTATCCTGAGGTGGCGGTCCGTCACGTGTGTCTACCTTCCGCCGGGTTGTGGTCCTGTGCGAATGTCTAGTTTCCTCCGGCTCCTCGGGGTGGGTCTGTGTCGTAGAGTGGGATGGCTCATGATTTTTTATTTAGGATCGCCGACCGCAAAACCGCGACACAGGACAAGCGGCATTTCCAGGTTTTCCCTCTTTTTCTTTTCTGAACAAATTTTTAGGGGTTTTTTCCCCTCTCTCTCTCTAATCCTCCTCTCTCTTCTTCCCTTTTCTCTCTTTTTTTCCTCCTCCTCGAGCATAGTGTGACGCCTCTTGAATCTGTACCCAAAAATCAACAAGTTCTCTCAGGTGAGTACTGAATAAACAAAAAAAAAGCTCTCAGTTTGGGTGTTTCTTTTAATTCAAAGTTCGCTAAATTTTTTGTGTTTCACTGTCTTCATGAACTTTGAATTATCGAGTGTCGACTGAACGAAGCTATATGAAGAATAGGCAAAAAAAGGGCGTCGCATCAATGCCTGTCCCCGGTTTCTCCGGCATCAACCTAATTTTTGATGGCACAAAAACAATTAAAGGACTAAGGCACAAAAAAATAAAAGCAAGACTATGATGCTCGTAACATGCGACTAGCGTGTTTAGAATTTTATACTGCCCATGCATTAAAAGTTCCAAAGCCCCGGCAACAGACTATGTGACAAAAGCCAGCGTGCCAAGCTGTCGCATGTCATGATCCTGGCATTTGGCCACCGAAGTTCTGGCAGAAGTACGAGGAAATGCAAGTGTCACTGTCGTCGCAGCATACCAATTCTTGGCTGCTGAAGCTCTGTAGACTCGAACTAGGTACCTGCAGCAGAATGGGTGTCTGCCAAATCCAGCTCTACTGACATGCCAACGCCAGCCAGGATTGCGGCAGGCAACAACACGACACTTCTATGATGTCGCCAGGCGAAAATCGAGGCACCACATTCGAGGATGTGGTGAACACACCAGTCTCAGACGAGTTCCAGACACTGTAGACAAACTTCTCTTTGCCGACATCCAACTGCACCGCAGTGTCTTAAAGGGGTATGTAAGGATCGACGAGAACTCGGCGGGTGGGCTGTTAGCACCAGGGAGACTTGGCTGGTAGGAAAGCGTTGGTGTAAACACTCCCCGTGGTCGGCGACCTCGAAAGACGGGCATACTTTACGATGCGAGGTTCAGAACGCGCGTTTTCTGCCGAGGGAATCGGAGCGTGCGTTTCGGGCCGGGAGAATGCGGTGGCTCTGGCCGGCACCGTTTACACAACGCGTTTACATCGGTGTGGTCTTTCTCGCCCGCGTCTGGGGGGGTCACGGAAGAACGGCAACGTCAGACCGCATCTGGCAGAATGAGTGACGGGATGGGATGGCTCACTTAGTCGGCACTATCCACACCAGGTCGGCTGTCTGCTTCGCATTGCGAGAAATAGTTTTGCTTACATCCAAGCCCGTCCGACCTTTGGTCGTGAGATGTACGCAGACCGCGGGTTCTCACGCGGGAATATAAGCAATTGCCACATGGCGAGAAAGTAAGACGATTGGTTGTGGCCTGTTGGCCAGTGGGAGGCGCCTGTCTAACGACGCGTCGAGGATTTGCCGGTCCACTAAAAGGGGACGGACCAACGAGTGACTTTGAGGGGAAACTCAGCAAGTGAGTTTAGTTCGTGCTGGGGCTCGAGAGCTGACGCCCCATAATCGAGTCAGGTCGTGGGATTCCAAGGGACTTTTGTCCCCGTAATCGGGACGTAATCCCACGAGTCAGCCAACGCCCGACCACCTCCTTCCCAACCCCGTTCAGGGGAAGTTACCCTTTTGCAGTATTGTTTCTCTTTGTATTTTCATTCGCTACCAAAGTATTAAATTGTGTATTGAAAAGTAATTCCCAAGTTCAACCGAACTAGTCGTCGAAGGCCAAGGGAAGCAACTTCGTCTCCGGCAAGACCCGCCCAGCTTCCCACAACGAAGTCCGTCACCCCATCTGGACCTGACAACCCGGACAGCGCAAGGTGACCGAGCGAAAGAACCCGTACTGGGTACTCCAGACATTTTCTTATGGTCGCTGATTTGCCTCAAAATTGGCTCAACACAACGATGGATGCAACTGTACCAGTCCTTCAAGTATTAACCCATTCGCTACCGCACGCGTCACGCGCTGCCGGGCCGTCCGTACCGCACGTTTTTCTCCTAAAACAGGGCCACACTAGGCATTACTGTTGTGCTTGCATAATAAGCTTTTACAATAAAACTCAGTGCAGAAAACAAGAAAACATGTTTATTTATGTGCTTAAGTGGTTCGTTTAAGTCTTTAAATCACTAGGCCCTCACAGATTCTTCCTCATATGAAAGATATCGAAGCACTCCATCCTCAGTCGCTTAGGCATCGCACAACCAGTACGCTCTTGTCGTGATCCGGACTCAGAACTGCTGTCGGAATCGCTACCGTCGTCGACAGAAGGCTCGGAAAACTCACTATCATCACCAGACCTCCCGTCATCGTCGCTGTTGAAGAGGATATCTATGATTTCATCGTCAGAAAGGCCACACCGTACGCTGGACGCTGCCATCTTCTGCAAGCAGGCAGCGATCGAGCGGGGAAGACGACACACAAAAGAACAAGCTCAAACAAACACAGCGAACAGAACGACCCTCGCCATCTGTTGGCAATGTATCCAACTACACTACCCCAAGTTTACATAGCGCGCCATCTATGAATGGCTCTTTAAAACAGAAATTCATGCAGACTGGCGAATCGCCGGCTTTGGCAATATGGCCCCTGACGGCATGCCCGGCGATTCGCCGGCTTTGGTAGCAAATGAGTTAAGTGAAAAAAAAAAAAAAAAAAGTTTTCACGAATTATTGAATATTAGAATTTCATTCTCATTGTGTTTCTCAAACCGAGAGTCCCTGCTGGCAACACTGAAGTGCGACGACAGAAACGGTACAAAGTGGGCTGCAAACCACGTTTCCCACCGATTAAAGACGTTTTATGGTGGCAAAAGAACGCTTGGAAGCTCATTCACTGAGAAGCACAAAAGAACGCTCAACATAGTCCGTTTAACAGTACCTATGCGACTCGAAAATCTGTACCATTTGTGACGTCACGCCACTGGAGAGAGCGCTGAAATTCCAATGCTGGTTTCGGCATCACCTTCAGTTACGGTTTGCTCAATAGCCATTTTGAATTTCAAGACAATAAATAGCTTATCGTAAAGACTGAAGTTCGGGTATTCAGGACATGCCATTGTATGGGAAGCTCGAAAAACGGTCAGAGTACCCCTTTAACTTGACCAGATGAAATGGGCAAGAGCCGGGAGGAACCGAAAATCCGGCGAGTCTGGGCAAGCGAAGCGAAGAGCACACTCACCCTGCATCCGCTGCTTACGCCTCTGCAACCAGAGCCAGACCACTTTCTCCTGAAGCTCCGACTTCTCGCAGCATCCCCGGTAGTCGACAAAGCTGCGGGTGAGCAGCAGCTTCATCTGCATGACCGACAGGTTCGACAGCTCCTCCTCGCTCTCAAACTGGTCGAGGCACAGGCAGGCCTGCTGCGGCTCGCTGCCCACAGTCGCCTGGGGACCCCCGCCGCTCGAGCACGCCTCTCCGTCGGCACCCGCCGGCTGCTCTTCACCGGCACTGTGCGGCCCGGGCTCACCGTTGCCCGGAGGTTCTCTGGCACCCGAGAACTCGAGGTCTTCGGCGGTGACCCACTGCGACGGAAGTGACGCAGCGCGGGCACGCTCGGTGAAATTTGTCGCCAGAGTTTTGACGCAGAATGTGGTTTAGGGCTGAATTTCGTGCACAAAGTGCTATGCTCGAGTGTGACAATAAAGAGTTACGTGCGGGCCAGTGCAACGTGAAACATACACAGTCCATAGCAGGCATATAGAAGACATGGTTTTTCATACTTCAAGGGCAACTCCGGTTCATTTTCAATATTAAGAAAACGATGCAGTTCTCTTTAGTATCACCTAAAAAGAGCACACGCTATAATATTTCTATCTAATTCTGTTTGAGGTTGCGAAATCACCAAAATCTGCTAATCCTAGCAGGCGAGGCGGGGCATAGCCAACAGCGCAGTCAATACCGCCGTGTCGGCACGGCCCACCCTGCGCTATTTAAGTTGTGCTCGGGGAGGTTTGTCTGCCTGTTGTGTACTCTTTCAAGCAAAGCCTACTGCGGCGCTCGTAGCACGCTTGTCATTGGTCACATGATTCCTGAAATGTTCAGGCGCTTGTGTTCTTCCGTGAGAGCATGCGTCATCCCCAACAGCGTCCGTCGTGTGCAAGAGAGCCAGTTTGCAGCATTGAGCACAGCATGGCTCTACAAACCCATCACAAGATATTTACTTGTGGTTTACTGAACTTCACTTTCTACTAATGTTTTCGAAACAAGCCCTTGGAAAAGCTTGCTGCTCTCTGCACTAAAACACAAGCATCGGCAGCAGTAGCACAGGCGTCGTCGGGTGTAGCATAGCAGTCTGACGATCGTAGCAGACGACACTTTCGCACTTGCACCAAGCTGTGCCCGGCCGCCTCATATGTGACGTCGCGATTTGTACCACATGGTTAGAGCATGTAGGTGATGACACAGGAGCAATGTTGCCTGCCGCAGACAAGGTTTGGGTTTTGGTTTGTTGTGAGCTTTAAATTAAGATTACACAAAACCGTTTATTACTACTTCGGGATATATAATCAACCATTAACTCAAATTTCTTGAAATTGACCAAGGTTGCCCTTTAATCACATGTAGGGTTCCGTGTTTTCGGATAAATCCAAAAACCTCAGAAAAACGTCTGCCGAAAAATTTTGGTCAATTCGGATTTACCCCAAAAAATCCAAATTTCGATGTGCCAATGCCACCCCTCATCCCTGACCTCACCCCTCCCCTCCCCTCCCCCCTCTCCTCCTAAAAAAAGATAAAAAAGGATGGTATTTTACAATTAAGTTTGATCAGTGCACAGTGTCAATGGTCCTGGGAAATGCCACCACAGTTACATTTCAAATTTCGGACCATTGTCAAAAGGGGTCTTATAGCTTATCCCGTCAAGGTTCATTCAGGACAACAGGTCATTGTACTAAGGGGTCACAACAAAAGCCACTGTTTTGGTTTTCAGTTAGGGCCATACTATTTGTGCTTTAGAAAAAGGAGAGGTTGTGCTTTTGTAACTGTAAAAGCTATGGACCAGAGTGATCGCATAAAATAAACAAGAGATGCAGTTGAGACTTTTATATTGCATCCTTTACCACTGCACCTCGCGTGGCTGCAGGGTAGGTTGATGGAATAAGATGGGATGAATAAGAGCTTCTCAGCGACTACTTCCAGGTATAGACAATTATTGAAGCAACCCTTCTGTGCAACATCTGTCGTGGGACAAATTAGTATTGCCAATGGCAATGGCACCAACCCCAAATCCAGCTGAAGAAATATTAATTGAAACGCATTTTATGTTTCTATCTAGCGTACGTTTACACCTGCATATTATTTATTTATTTAACAGAAAACACCTCAAAATTAAACTCTGAATTTAAGAGAATTGGAAATCAAACAAAAATAAACTTTGATGAACTCCAAATTTTCGGCAAAATATAAACTCCGAAAAAACTGAATCCTAATCATATGTTATTGGGAGATTTCAGATAAGATCGAACAAAGGGTGGCTGGTCGACATTTTTAGATCAACTGATGTTTTTATATGCCATTGTCTAGTGTCTGGTATAAACGAATACACAGTAAGAGGTAAGAGAGAGGAGCATATAGTGCCTCAGGAAAATAAAGTAAACAAAGTTCCCAGTGGCCAACGGCTGCAGGATCTTTTCTCGAATCACTATTTCGTAACATGATAGCTCTTTGTACACAGTAGTTTCTCCTCGATTTTAGTGTGTGAATGATTTCCATAGTTATCTATGGCCTCATCTGAATAAAAATATTATAAAGATGTGTGTTAGTTTCATGAAACTGGAACTCTGAGTCACTTCTTGTATAGGGCACTGCTAAGTGTAGGCTTTGAAAAAGGGCCCTACTTTGGGGAGTTGTTTCTTCTTTCTCAATAAAATAATGCAACATGTTTTTAATAGAAATGAATGCCAAAATAGAGTATAACAGGGTACCCAAATTTAAAAAAAATCGAAGGCGGTGTTTTTGCTTTTTTTATTTGCATCGGAATTTTTCGTTGTTTGAACTTTTTCCTTTGTTTGCATAAATATATCCTGACAATTGTATCACTAAGATACCTTATTTATTTTCTAAAATAATAGCCATATATAAGTAGAATACTTCTGCAAATTATATATTAATGATTAAATTATTTTATGAGATACAGGCCTCCAAATTTTGCCATTTGTCGTTCGAGCAGGCATGTTTGGCAATTTTTAGAAAAATAAATAAAATTCAAATAAATATTATTACTTTCTATACAAGCAAGCTGTACCCATAGTTTGCATCTAAAAAAGTATTAGAATTGTCCTAATGTTATTGTTTTAGTTATTCACTCTCAAACGTGCCCCCTCCATCAATGCACGTTACTGCGACTGTCCACCCCTCTTCATGCCTTATGATATTTCCTGTTCCCAAATATTTTTTCTGGTCTAAACCAAGTTTGAATTTGTTTATATTAGACACTAGACAATAGCATATAAAAACATCAGTTGATTTAAAAATGTGGACCAGCCACCCTTTGGTCGATCTTATCTGAAATCACCCTATTATACCTAGGAATAGTTAATTGTAAAAGGAAAGATTTACCAAGCGGTTCAGTAGGAATCGATCCTTGGACTGTGCAATCCTCAATCCGACACCTTTGCCCAACTCCCCGGAAAGGTGGTGAAAGTGAACGCAGGCAGCTGAACTAAGCTTGACTCATGGGAGCCAGTGGTATCCTAGGCGATTGTGTGCATACACATGTCGAATGCCACCAAAGTTCAACACATCCAAGAACGTTACCACACCTACTTCGGCACCTGCAATTCCATCTTCATCGTCCGAAGGTTGGCATCAGGCAGTGTTTCCTCTTCAACAACTTCACTGAGTGATATCACTTCGCAGACGGTGACATCGTCATCAGCATTTGACGTAGATTGCAAAAGTCACCAACGAGTGAAGAGTTCCGAAGTTCCAGACACTAGGATTGTGATGGCGTCTCCCTTCTCTCCAAGCGTGAGGGGTGTTCACTTGCAACATTTCTTTCTTGCAATGTTTTTTGCAGATGCGTGCTGCGGATGTACGCTTCTCCATTCGTGCGGCATGGCGCAAGAAGTCTTACCGTCATTATTCAAAGGCATGTGAACGGGGAAGAACACGAGAGAAGGAACAGAAATTCGAGGCCAAGAATAAGCTGGGAGTCATGCCCTTTCTTGCTCTCCGAGATTGCGAGGGTGATCAAGAAAATTGTTCGCACTCCAGTTATCTTAAAAATTCTGTTGGCCGCACTGTCTTATCAGCCCTTTTCGCACCAAGTCGTCTCTCCAGTCACTGCTGTGTACTAGGTTTGAATAAGTTAAGTCAGTTTGGTTGCGACTGAAGAGCGAGAAACAATGGCTGCTTCACTCGAAGATTTGCACAAGTGGGGGAGCGACGGTTTTTGTGGTCCAAGGGCGTGCCTGGTGCCGATATTTATTGAAGACTTTGTGCACAGTATGAAGGAAGCCTTTTGTTGCAAAGAAGCGTGTTTGAATGAATACAGATACTCAAGGAAGGACGCACCAGCACCAGCCATAAAGAAGGAGGAGCTGGGTGTTTGTCCGCGTCCATGACAAACGACGACATCGAGCTCGCACGTGAATCAATTCTTTCGAATAGATGAGCAAAGGTGGATGATCTGACAAAACGTTTGCAATTCAACCAATGCTTTGCCTTTCCAAAGCCCAGCCACGACAGGCTGGGCTTTGGAAAGGTTTCGATTGAAATAAATTCTACAGCTAGAGTGCGGATAATTTTTTAATCACCCTTGCATGTCGTTGCAATGTTTAGGACCTTGCACGACGCTATAAAAAAAGAAAAGGCAGAGAAAGAGGGAGTAGGGAGCAAAAGCGAAATAAAAGAGAGCGAGGGCAAGGCAAGCTCTTTTTTTTATTTTCTGGCCAGCATTTTTATATACGGAGTTACGCAAAGAGAGAACAACGAAGAAGAAGAGCAAGCTCTCTGAACCGTTTTCCCACCAAAGGCAAGCGAAGGCAAGACCGGTGGCGAAGGAGAAGACTGTCACAGAATTCAACTATTTTTTCTCTTTGTTTGGGGGTTTCTCAAGAGAGCGCAACCGGTCGTCGGTCGCCCCTTGCCCCGTGGGTTGAGCGGGAGAGCTGGGGCCATCGGCTGGTGCTGTTTCGCGGCCCCTGCTAATCAGGAACCGCGAGAGAGGTCCTTTCTCGAGGAGGGTGCGGCGGTTTGTTTTGTCCCCGACTCGGGCGGTTTCTTTTTTTGTTGTTGTTGTTGTTGTCTTGTCAAGGAAAAAAATGGGAAAGTGAAGACCTCGGCTTGGTTCTGAGCCGAGTCAAGGCAGTGTATGCAGAGATTGGGCCGGGGGGCGAACACGACGCGAAAGTTGGGAGCGACAGCGGGTGCGGCGGAAGGCGGGAAGAGCTCGGAGCGGCTCTGCAGGCCCCCCAAGTGTGCGTGCTTGTGGATGAATGTTGTGCCGAGGAGCATCGCACGGAGCATCCAACCATGCACGGACTTCCCCGTTTTAACCAGCGTCGCAACGGGCCCGCGTCACCCACACCATCCTCCGGACCCAGGTCCATGTTCGCCTCACTCACCCTCGTAGAATCGTATACCATTTAAAGCTATTATTGTGTTATACCCTTTTTTTTTTGTGTGTGTGTAGTGTTTAGTGTGGACAACGCCTTTAAACCGTTGCTGTGCCAGTTTTTTTTTTTTTTTTTTTTTTTATGTGTGAGTAACGCCTGCTGCGTTGAGGAAACTAGTGCGTTTTTTTCCTTGAATTTGATTCTGTGTAAAAGTGCCGCACACAAGAAGGGCAGGAGTTGGTTTGTGTTTATTATTTTTTGCGTTTGGTGTTGCAGTTTTGAGTGCGAGTCAAGTCGATCGCTCGTTATTTAAACGCAACGTCTCCGTCTCATTCCTCGCCACTCACAGTGAGTCCGTCCACCAGGGTGTGGACCTATCGTCCAGTCAGCGGTCCTAACAAAATCATGAATTTTGTTTGCATGGGGATCATTTGGATTTTTTATTTTCCGATCCTGCGACAAAGACCATAGCCCGCCGACACCGTTCGGTTTGAGGCGTCACCTGGATGTTGTACGACGCGGTAACGCCTCGAAACCTTATCGGGTCGCTCGTCATCTACGTAAGGTGCAGCATAAACATTGCCATTTCAGGCATGCGACGTTTCCTAGGCTGAAATAGGTTTGACAGGATTTACTGCTCGCAGAAAGCGTGGCATTTTCGCTAAAAGTGTTCAGTTTTGTTTGCTGGAAACGGTGCTCATGCAAGCGAGCATCGGCATCTCAATCGAGACAAATGTCTCGCCAACGCCAGGCCCGAGTTTTCCTCACCTCAAAACCATCCTCCTCGGGCCCGGGGTGCTGCGGAGACTCGTGGCGACTCGGTGATGAAGAGGTTGCTTCTGGCTCCCGCCAGTATGGTGGCAGCGGCGTCTCGACCACGGTGGGAATCTCCTGAACACCAAAGAGCCCTCCACTCTTTGGCGGCACCGAAGGGTGCAAGGAGGAATGGGAGAAGTTGTTGGAAACGTAAGTACCGGGAAGAAGGGATGCACAAATACAAAATTTTTCGAATACAAATCAAATCCAAATAGTCGGCTTTGAATACCCGGTAGATAAAAGCAGATGTATTTACAGGGTTTTTATTAAAATAACATTTTCAAATTCCTCGAATTTTCCAGGTTTATCTGATTTCCTAAAAAAACTCCAGACCAAAAGTCTAAGCGGACAGGACGTGTATGAAGTGCAGTTTTTATGTGGAAAATCTGACGGACAACGGGGCGATGACCAAGCACCGAATCCCGCTACCTTGTCAGTCTGCTATTTGGTACTACTTTTGCCTAAAAAATGTCCTTTTTCAAATAAACCACTGGTCAAACTGGGCAAATGTATTGGTGCGAGCATGAGAAGAGAAGTTTGCCTTGGTGCACGCATTTCGAGAGGAGGCGATTCAGGTTCTAGTTTGCAAGCAGAGATTGGCGTCAGTACACCAGCAGAGTCGCCTGCAACGTGCGTCACACCCAGGGCTGGGCAGAGATACTCCAAAAAGTATTTGGGAATTCAAATACTGAGATACATTTGTCTTTTACGTAACGTGATATCCCCGAGATAACTTCTGCAAAAACGGTGAAAGAGTATTCTGGAATACAGATACAGATACTTATAGAAATACATTTGTTCCCGAACGGTGCTACGTGGGGAGGGTGCAGTTCGTGGCAAAAGCAAATGGTAATTTATGCTTGTGCTCCTTTCTCTGTGCCATTTCATGCTGTTCCCCTCACCTTAAACTCTGTATTTATCATTAATGCTGCTAAAAAAAAATGTCACCCCCGTCGAACCACATAGTTACAGAACGGTAAAGACTGCGTGCCATGCTTGCCAAAAGGCGTTTGCCAGAAATGAATCCTGTTTTACCGTGAGGGCGCATCTCAAACTGTCATATTATATGCATCTGTGTCACCCAAAGTGTGAGAAGATTGGAAAACAGGGCCATACTTTTTCTGCACTCAACTCCTTTACAGCGTTCTCTCTGCTAAATTGGAAATAGTGGAGGGCTTTGTGAGAGGAGCTGAATTTGTTATTCTTGCAAGTAACCTCCTTTAAACCACAGTTTTTTTTTTTTTTTTTAATGTCGGTGACTGAGATGGATTATCATAAATTACGAAGCCACTCGCACTAAACAGTTGTTTTTATCATTTTAATTTATCTTAAAAAGGACAACAAATGTAACGAGATACCTAAGTCTGGCAAAGTATCGCGATACAAGCAATACATTGTAAATGTATTTTACTACTGTGATACAAATACATTTTTCAAATGTATCTCGAAACAGAGATACAGATACTCAAAAGTATCTCTAAGATACTATTGCGATACATTTGTATCACTGATACTGCCCAGCCCTGGTCACACAACACACGCGCCGTTTGCAGCTGCTCATAGAAAGGAGAGCTAACTGTTGCATATGGTCAGGAAGGAGGTTCTCCCTTCGGGCAGAAACAACTTCTGTAGCCACAGAAAACACTCCCTCATTTGGGACTGAAGTAGCAAGCATTGCCAGGTATTTGAGGCAAAGCTTTGTGAGGTTGGGATACCTAAAGCAACTCAAGAGTTTGTCACACACACACAGATTACACTCTCCCTTCAGCAAGTCCTTTTCTGCATACGCCACCCATCTCCCATTCTGAACTGGAAACCGGTTAAGTTTCTACTGCGCTTTTTGCTAGGCGGTCATGTGCTTTCCAAGCATCTGCTAATGGGTGCTGCATCTTGCTCATGCCTCTGCATCCCAGCTTCTGGCCGAGTTTCTTCAGTAGCAGTACACAAGGTTAACTCTTGCAGCGCCAGATCTTTAAGCCAGGGTGTCAAACCAATCCCGAACTGAAAATCGGAGCAAAACTGTTCTTTCTGAACGAACAAGAACATAGTCGGTACTGAAATCAAACATTTGGTATTGATCCAAAACTGGAACGAAGCCGTAATGTCACTCAGCGGTTACCGGCTCACCGAAAAATGGTTCGGCATAATAAAATGTGAGCCACGCCTTTTTGAGGGCGGCAGCACAAATCATTTAAATATTTGTGATGGTGGAGTCAGTTGCACAGTGTTGAGCGAACGAATAACGGTGGCATAAAGAAAGCTAAAAAATATTTTAAAAAAAGTCATATTTCACATCTATGTGCAACACAACTTGGTGTCGGCAATTCGGTGCGGAGGCATACAATTCTATGCCCTATTTCAACGTACGATGGATCGTAAGGGATGTTAAAAGCCACTGGAGACAATCCGTAGCTTATATACCACTTTGTGTATTGTTCCGGTTCGGTGAAGTGACGCAGAGAGCGGAAGTCACGTGACCAGCTCCAAGCTATGGATTGGCTCGGGTACCTCTAATTGTCTGTCTCGGTACATTGTAAGATGAAAAGGAGCATCTAATTATGCCAAAAGGATAAAGAGCTTTTGTGTGTTTATTTATTTGTTTATTTTGATGATAAACAATACCAAAAAAAAGCATAAAAATAAAAATTAAAAAATGGATGGTTTCACGGTGGCAAAATTTGGAGGCACCAAGGGATGAAGCCACGAGTGCGACAGTGTGGCGACGGTCACCAAGACACCAAGTACCCAGAGCCCTGAACGCAGCTGGAATTAAATTATTGTGTTTATGTGTTTTTCACGTGCAGCATACCGCCCGTTCCCTTTTGCTCTTTTTTTTTTTTTTTTTTAATTATCTTCTAATTGCTTTTTGCTGTCTCTTTCTCCTCTTCAAGTCAGTCAATTGAGGCATTCGGGTATGCGAGGGGGTGGTTTTAAGTCCTTTAAAAGTTCTAAGCCCTTTAAAGGGGTAGGGAAATGAAATTCCAGCGCTCATTTTCTAGCTTTAATGTGTTGCATGTTGCACCCCAACCTCAAAAACACCAGTCTTCCGTTGAAAGGCACAAGAAAAGTAAATTTAAAGCTAAATAAACTATCTTTCAATGTGCACCTGGTGGATGCATGCGGAGCATATTTGGGAGGTGATCTAGCAACGTTGTGGAACTTGCTACGTAGTCGTGACATAGCAGATTCCTTCGGAGCAGCGCCGCTCTTTGACATTTCAACATTTTCCTTCTAAGCTTTCCTCCTCAACTCACAATCACGCATTGAACCAAACAGTCCAAGAAGACGGAAAGGAGGGACTCCCCTCTTTCTCGGACCCTCGTCTGTGCACCCGGAAACAGCCATTCTCCCCTAGAAGATTAGCCCAGTCGCTCAAAACTCGGACAAAAGTTGCTTTTCCCACCCCGTTCACCCCTAAGCTGACAGTGCTGTGGAAGCAACGTGCTCCTTGGGCCAGCCACACGCTCGCCACCCCACGGACGCTTCGAACGGCTCGGTTGTAACGCGCTGACGCTATTGACACCACCACAACGCTGACAACGCCACCAAGGGCAAAGCTCATAACCCCGCCAGCCTTGGTACGTCACGAATGCGGGGAATCTTTTCTTTCTGTTTTTGTTTGCGCCGGATATCCCATGACGCATCGCGCTCTCCGTTCGCTTCTCTTCGGGCGCTCGCTCAAGTGCACCACCGTTTGGAACGACAAATATAGCCAGCCGTTCAAAATACAAACATGCGATTATCATTTACGGTTGTTATCCATCATGCTTGACTCATTTCCGAACGAAATTTGAATATTTCAATTTTTGTTTCCGTACCCATTTAAAAGTTAGTTAAGATTTGAAAAAAAAAAAAAAGATTAATAAAGACATTGCAATTCCAAATAGGTATCGGCACTCTACATATCCTCATGATAATACAAAAAAATTCATTATGACTGGAAGGTTCTAGGTACCAAAAATTGATTGCACAAACTGTGAAGAAACCCAGAGCTGCAAAACAAGAAAAATGCATTTGGAAGATCAAGAGATGTATACTCTACAAACATTGCCTGCAATTACATTATATGTGGCCAGAACATAGGTAGGCTGTTCAGGGAGAAATTTAGATGAAAAGAGATTTGCGTGTCATAACCGCTGCCACGAGGGAACTAGAAAGGGGATCGCTTCAGTTGCTACAAACTGACAAAAGTGGCATATTTGGCATTCTTTTGGAGGCAGTGTTCCGGAAAAAGTCAGAGGAGGCCCTCAACACTGTTTCTGTTGAAGGGAAACGGGACGTTAGGAAGATTAGAAGGGAAATTGTTACAATTCTCAAGGACGAAGAGATAGGATCTCTAGGAAAACAAGTAATGAACCAAACAAAAGTCTTTGTTAAGTCTAAAAGTTTTCTTGAAAAGCCTGACATTCCCCTTTGCACGGTGATCAACGACCTTGGAACGTGGCAATGTAGCGGCTCAAAAGTTTCTTCGTTGAATGTAGTCTAGCTGGAAAAGAGTCCTTCACTAAGGAATTCGGAAGCACAAATCAACGTTCTGGAGAGGTTTCATGGAAAACAGAGTTCTATATTGTCCATGGACATCAAAGATTTTTTACTATTCACTACAGAAAGTCCACTAGTAGTTGCAAAAAGTTAGGCAAGTGCTAGAGTTGAATTTGGTAAACTTTCAGTCTAGGATAGGTATCGCCATAGACAGTCTCCTTTCTCTTTTGAATTGAACCTTCAGGCAACAGTTGACAAATATAATGGTCCGTAATACATCCAAAGGGATGGTGTGTGCCTTGGATCCTCCGTGGCTTTGACGTTAGCAGAAATCTATCGAAACACTTAACATAGTGCTGTATCTGACCAGCTGAACGAAAAGAAACTGAATGGTTGCTTTGCAGGGAGATACTATGTTGATGACATTTTTATTTGTGCTTTTCGAGAGAATGATGGTCGGGGTTTGGAATCAATCGTAAGAACAGCAGATCCAGAGCTGAAGTTTACAGCAGACCAACCTGAGGATGGGACCCTGATATTTCTTGATTTACGCATACAATAGAGCAGGGTCTTTGCTGGGAATACGGGAAAGAAAGCCGCAAATTCGGTGTTAAGCAGAAATAAATGTCACGCTAAATCGGTAAAAGCAGGGGTTGTAAAATTCTTAATAACAAAGGCGTTGCGCAAATCATGCACTCATTTTATGGGCAATGCGGTGACGGGACAATAGATGAGGCTAAAGCTGCAGGGTATGAAGAGAAATTCATAAAAAAGCCAATTAGAAAAAAAGTTCAAAGATCAACATTAGGAAAAGGAACGAACAAGAAAGATAGCAGTAATCCCGTATTTCCACGGGATTTACCAAAACTTAAAGGCTTGCACCAAAATGTTTGGAGTTATCAAACCATAGAGGCTGCCAAAAGGTTCATTGGAAGCCTCCAGTTCCTTGCGTAGAGTGTAGTTTATGAGATTCGGTTAGCATGCGAGTTCAAGTACGTGGGACGACCCTTGAGATGCGTAAACGACAAATTATTAGAACATGAGAGAAATGTAAGCACAAATGCGTCAAACTCGGAAATAGTCAAGCACATTCAGGAATGCAACAATTGTACTGCATACTGGCCAGAGACGGAAGTTCTACGTAAAGAGCGGAATAATATAAACAGAGTCGTGAAAGAAACAATAAGGATAAGGTCTATTGGAAACTGCATAAGCCAAGCCTCGATGCAACTTGGAAGCCACGGTACAAAGTTCCTCAGATTAGAAACAACACCTTAGACTGCTTCTTTCTTTTTTTTTTTGAGAGAGAGAGAAAGGTATTTGAAGCGGTGGCATTATTTGGGAAGCTTTGCCCGGGTTGGGGTACAAAGCGCAGCATGTCGCCGTGTTCCTGAAGTCCGCCAGGTGCAGGTCCCAAAACTTTCTCCCGTCGTCCTTGATGATGAGGGCATTGTATTGTGGGTTTGACCGTGTGGTCTCTTGTGAATGTGTATGTTCTCTGTATTTGAAGATGCTTTCAACGAAGGAGATCTCTGCATAGGAGGTGGTTGAGAATGATTGCATTGTGGATTTGACCACATGGTTTCTTGTGAATGTGTATGTTCTTTGTATATGAAAATGCTTTCAACAAAGGAAATTTCTGCATAGAAGGTGATTGAGAGTGGCTGTGTGGGTATATATAGAATGCATGAGAAATAAACCAGTTAGCTGAGTTTCAGACATTCTCTTCTGTGTCTGTTCCTAAAACTAAAAGATTTTCTTTTCTACCTCGTCTCTACGTCCCACAATAGACCTACCGTAAAGTTCCGAGAGAACGCCCGCCCCCGAGAGATCACCCATCCCGTTTTTCTCGCTAAATATCTGTCACATAAAAATTCCGAAACATCGCCCAATCCCCCAATCCCATCGGACATCACGCGATGTTCAACGGGAATAGCATTAAGAGTTGTTCCCGCGTGTATGGTGCAACGTGAAATGCGAATCTGCTGCGTCCAGAATCTGCGGTATCCATTACCGTGACATACGTCTGTAGCGGATGGATTCCAACGTTTTTGTCCAAGATCCGCTAGCGCGATCTCGATTTCACGCGAGTCAGTCCTGCGCGTATATTGCATCGTGAAATACGGATGCGCTGCGTTTGCAATCTGTGGCATCTGTTCCCGTAACATACGAGTTTGTAGCAGATTCCCGCGTTTTTTTCCGTGCGCACGATGTCAGTTCCAGTGACAGGCAAGTCTGTAGTGGGTTCCCCAGTGTTTATTGCACCATAAAACTTGAATCTGCTCCGTCCATGATTTACGGTATTCATTCTCGTGAGATCCGAGTTCTCGGCGGGTTTCCGCGGGTCTTTCGCACCGTGAAACGCGAATCTGCTGCGTCCCCAACCTGCGGTATCCCTACCCGTGACACAGGAGTTCGTAGCATATTCCGGCCTGTTTATTGCATCGTAAAAGGCAAATTTGCGTTGTCCGCGATCTGCGGTATCAGTTCCCGCGTCACAAAGTTTGTAGCCGGTGCCAAGGTGTTTATCATTAATTTTTGATAAAGTTTTGCTGTGGCATCTCCAAAGATAGCCCACCCCATGTTTTTCACCATTTATCTCTTCATTTTGGGTGGGCGTTCTTTCGTAACTTTAGGGTAGTGCGTCCCTCCTTCCCCTTCTTCTGTTACTTTTCAAGCTTTTCCTGTGCCGATGAACTGTGCTTGTATTGTCCCACAATATGCCTCGCCTCCTTACACAGTCAATCAATGGCCGGTGTACAGGATACTGAGTCCAGTGATGTGATTGGCCTAAGCCGTTTTGGCGCAAGTTTAGGAGCAACCAAAAGAGTGTTTTGGAGCAGCAAATGTGGCCTTTGGAGCAACCAAAACAGTGTTTTGGAGCAGCAAAAGCGGCTTTTGGAGCAGCCAAGACAGTGTTTCGGAGCAGCAAAAGTGGATTTTGGAGCAGATATTCTTAGGAAAATAAAAATATTCGTTTTAAGTGCTGTACAAACGAAGGACACTATGTGTTGTGTTGTGTTCTGATTTGACGTGTTATGACGGAACTCGCTGCTTCTGTTTTTACTGCTCAGACATCCCAAAAGTGTACAGTGCTGTAGGCATTGCCAAGCAATTTCAAAAAACCGTTTGCCATTGTTTTACTGATTCCCGACGTGCCAGATTTTTGTCAAAAGTAAGCAAACGTAAAACAATAAATTGCAAGCGTCCCAGCTGGTGCCTCAGTCACGCAATCATGTTCGCATGCACGTGAGGCCAACTTCGGCAGGCTTGCTGTTGGGCATGCTTTGTCGCGCGAGCGCAGACAACGGCTGTCCGATCGAAACCAAAACCATGCCCCTCAGCTCTGTCGCTAACTTATCCCCAAAATTGTACACAAAATGTAACTTTCGAGTATGCGACGAAAACAGTCAAGCAGCGCGTGCTTGCCAGGCCGGCAAACAAGGTACAAGCTAAACACACAAAAAATAAAGAACCTGAGTGCATCGATGCAAGACATTGCGAGCCAGCCTCAAAACGTTCTTGGAGCGCTTTGTGCAACGACTGAACTCGAGACAAGCAAGAGCGCGGTGCGGGTTCAGCGTGCAGACATTGCCTTCTTAGCTTTAGCTCACTTCTCTTCACCAACTTTCTTTCACGGCAGATTTTTCACGTACCAAGGTCCCTCTCGAAAGAAGGCCCACCGAGAGGAATCTAGATAATCAATACTTTGACAGAGCAGTCTTTGAATTAAAGATAGATTTTTGTAGTAATTATGATTCAAACAAGAACAGGAATGTTGATGAACATGCGGCGGTACATAGTTTCGTTTTAGAAAGTACCATAACTGCAGTGATGTGGGGACGGCAACATTCGATGTCGCGCGACCACGGTGACTGAAAGGCAGTGACCAAATATAGTTTTCCCACGGCCGTTGCTTCAGCTCACAAAGTAACTCCTGCCACGCAAAAATGTGGTTTCGTTTCACACCATGACGGCATAGCTGGTACCCGGCACGCTAGCGTTGGAGCGTCTGCACACATGCACGTCTATCGCTGAAAATATAAAGAAAAAGAGACGAGGGACGAGACCCACAAGAGAGAGCGCGAAATGCGAGATGCCAGGAAAACCATGCAAGACCGGGTGGACAATTGATGCACGGCACTTTGTGTCAGGTGGCCGCTTGCGCCACATAACACACGCCTGCTCAATTACAGTACTCAGTTTAGTTTCGGTTTTGGAAGGCGACCTAAATTGGTCCTTTGGCGCAGGCTTGGCGCAGATTACCCATACTTTGGCAAAATGTTGCAGAATGTAGCAGGGTTAGCCCCTTGGCGCAGTTTGGCGCAATTGGCGCAGCAATCACAACACTGTGAGTCATTAATGGTCAACTGAAGTGTGAGCACAAAGCAGGCTCTTTTGGTCCATGGAAGCCTCCTTACCACGGCAAGGATGTGTCACCCGTTGTCTGTTATGACAAACTTCACACATTCGTCAAGTATTTCCCAGTCGCCACACGTTTCGTCCAGCATAGTTGCATTGTTCCCAGCATAGTGACTAGTAGCTATCTGATGAGCTTTTAATGGAAGGTACAAACTAGAAATAGCATATTGCTTTTTATGTGCTTTTGAAAACTATTTTTATTATCTTCTCTAAGTCATTAGGAATGTTCTTAATTTTTTTTTTTTTTTTTTGGTATGCACTATACTTATCACCCCAAGAAAAAAAGGAAGTTTTGTGCATTGTTCATACGTTGAGCGAAGTAGTTCTTACAAAATTTGGTTGTCGGAGGAAGAAGCAATGCTTTTGGCGTTTGAAACATGCAAGTATTGTTAAGATAACATATATCTAATCTAAAATGCACCTACACATATCTTAATTCTCTACATTAAGGGGAATATTAGGAAATGCTTTGCAAGGAGCCAGACTTCTTTTACTACGGTCTTCAAGGTGAAAACTAAGATAGGAAATAAATTATTTTTTATGTTTTGACGGCTGAGTGCTGGCCAGAGAGATGCAAGCAGACCTATGTGTTCATCACTTTCAAAGCATGCTTGCTCCCCATTGGTTAGGCCTAGTGCAGAGTGGGACCCCTCTTTGGAAAGAGCATTTCTCCTTTCATTTGCACTATACTTGATTGTTCTATGCCAGGGGTGGCCAAGCTGCGGCTCGCGAGCCGCGTGCGGCTCTTTGCGTGTTAATGTGCGGCTCGCGGCTCCCTACCCCCCTCCCTGCCCCCGGCCACCCTCCTGGTCACACGAGAACTTCCCCAAAAAAGAAAAATGGAATGCGTTTTAAATCGAAAGACAGGTTGCCGTTTGGTAGTCTTGCGCTGCCTCACGTACAGATGGACTGCTTTTGACTCGTATAGATTAAAAGTAGTTTGAGTTTCGTTTATTGTTCTGGACAAAAGTTTGCCCCCCCCCCCCCCCCCCCTCCGCGGCTCTTGAAAGTTTCGTGGTTTTGTTTGCGGCTCTTATGCCGGGTCAGCTTGGCCGCCCCTGTTCTATGCGGTGCATTCAGGCCACAGATCCATGTGAAAAACATCCTTTCTAAAGCAGTTTGAAGCTCTGTATGCACTTCTACTGGGCTGCTCGGCAAAGCACCAGCTCCGATTCACTCTTACAAACCACAAAAGAATAAAATAAAAGTTTGTGTTTTGAACATAGTAAAAACACCCCGAGACTGGGAAAAAGAAAGGATGAACAAACACAGGTCGTGAGCTGTGTTTGAGACCTGCGTTTGTCCGTCCTTTCTTTTTCCCAGTCTTGGGGTGTTTTTATTAGGCTCAACTACCACAAGCTCGTTTGCGCCCTAACCTTCTGTTCATTGTGTCTTGCTTATCCTATATTCTTCGACTCTATCGCTGCGATGCCAGCGGCTAACAGTAGGAAGTTGTTTACGTTTGGTACTCAAAGGCGCAAGCTGAGAAGACCAAGGGGCATCGGAGGTGGCCCGCCTCGGGAAACCACCGCACA
The DNA here is from genome assembly GCA_013358835.2 of Ixodes persulcatus. NCBI lineage: Eukaryota > Metazoa > Arthropoda > Arachnida > Ixodida > Ixodidae > Ixodes > Ixodes persulcatus. Next base: position 19,455 of record JABSTQ010011347.1, on the reverse strand, counting down.
GCCATCCCCAAGACACTCAGCGATCGCAATCTTGTCACCGTCTCCCACTGCACCAGTGCTAGGAAGTACGGACTTCACAGGACCATTGAAACTTGTATCATCTCTGCCGATCCCTCATAATCCCTAGAAGGGACGACTTGACGACAATTGAGTGAAAGATAATGATGCTCAGGCAAGAAAAGTGTCCCGAAGAGCTGCCGCTAAACCTAGCTGACAGCAGCGACTTTGGAGAGCTCAAAGGCTACCGCTTGCTCGAAGTTTCGTGCATCAAGACTTTGGTGGGAGCCCTACTGTGCCCACAATGTGCTGGTCGTCCCTAGAACTAAGAAACAGTGAGAAAGCTGCACTCCTTGAATTCGTCGTCTGTGCCCGTCATGTGGAGAAGTGGCATGCCCACCGCACTCTCCCAGCATCGGCAACACTCGCCAAAATTAACTCGCAGTGCATATAGAATTCTCGGCACACGACTGCGGGATTGATTTCGCAAATGTTCCTGCATGAATCTACTTCCATCGATATGCCTGAAGTCTTCCCAGAACATTGCTTAAAAAGTCCATGATGCAGCTATGAGGGCTGTCTACAAAGTAATGAGGAGTGTGGTGCAGTCTGTACATATGGCAGATTACTGGTGAGAATCAACTACTAGACGTGCGCGCTTCGTACGGTGGGATGTCACACAAATGTGGCCACACCTCCCACTATGGTGTTGGTGTGGCAATCAAGCTGAACAGTGGGCTTGTAATTGACTCAAGTCTACAAAGTATCTACTACCAGCTATGCACCTAAGGTCCAAAACCAGGGCTTAACCAGGGTTTCCAGACCACAAAGAATAGCAGAAAAGCCACTGTCCCAAGTGTCAAAAGAACCTCCATGGGTCTGCTCATGCCATGGAAGTGAAAGCTGGAGCTGCAATATTCAGGCGCTCTGTGGAGCGGCACGTCAGGCAGTATACCAGTCTTGTATGATGATGACAGCATGGCTTTTTTAAAGGTCGCAAGCCTTGATCTTTACAATAAGAGAGTGAAAAAAAAGAACTGCGTGCGTCAACCACATTGCGAACCGTATGTACTCTGGCCTTGATGCTTTGAAAGAGGCTAGGAGACTTGGTGTCTAAGGGAAGCTGATGAACATGAAAATGAAGCAGATTATAACTATTACAGCAGTGGTTCTCAAATGGGGTTCCACAAACCCTTCGGGGTCCCCGAAGGACTTCTTCGGGTCCCCAAAGCCCTCAAATGTCAGTGAAGAAAAGCAATTAAACTTTCCTTTTTATTGATGCTAGCTGTTCTAGAAAGCCCAAAAAACTCAATCATCTGAGCATAGGGTTGATTATTCTGCGTTTCAGAGCTTCAAAGTTGGTTTGCACACATTTCGTTTTTTTCTTTCATTTACCTTTTTGTCATTGTAATCATCCAAATGCTGAGCAAGAGAGGGGATTTCAAAACATCAATGCTTGAGTATCACTGTCCTATGGTATGCCTGCTCCTGTGCCTCCTCTCAGTGTGAACTGCTTCATCAGGAAATCTGGAGTGAGATGACCCCCGAGTGAAGTTCACATAACTTATATTAGCACGCAATGCCCCCATGTCCTTTGTGAAGGCAACAGCACTAGTGCCATCGTCATAGGTCCTGGTGAGCTTCTTAAACCTTCTTTCAAGTGTCGTTATACATGCACGGCACAAACACATGCAACAGTGCACAGCAGGATAGTAGGCTGGGAACAACTTCCGTCAAAGGTGCTTTAAAAATGTAGTCTCTCAAAACGCTGCAAGGTTGCAGATCAAGTACTACCCCAGCAGCCACCTGGTTAATTATACCTCACGCCCTCTTTTCTCACAGGGGCTTGGTATGGTGCACGAAGTCTGTAAGAATTGTTTTCTTTTTTCTTGGTGTACCCCAGTAATCTCTCGATACGCTTTCATCAATGCTGGATGAGATAGTTGGCAAGGGGAGTTGTGGTACCTGTCGGTATACGAAGTGTTGAATCAAATGTCGGGCATAGCACCATTGATGCCATTGCCCTTGCAAACTATTTTCAAATGGCGCTCCTCCCTCTTGATTATATGGTGCAGCCTTCCCTTCGTTCCTCCACTTTGCAGATGGCCCACCGCAATGGTCTCTGTCCGTCGTAATATAAATGGGCAAAGTAATGCAACACCAGGCCCGCAGTTGTATCAATCAATCAATCGGTCAATCGGTTGAATGACATAATAACCCTTTCAAGGTCGAGCCTTCCTTCTTTCTTTAGAAGACATGCTTTAGTGGTTTAGTATTTTCAGAAGAATTAGGACAAAGAATGAGTCAGTGCACAGGGCGTTTTAATTTTCTATCTAACGGGAGAATTTGCAGCGCTTCCATTAGATAAGTTCATCGTGGGCACCAGACGACCGCTCCTCGACCAACTGGCTCCCAGAATGCATCACGCGCAGCGTTGCATGAAGGGATTAATGAAAGTAACATGTTTTCTTCGCACCCAGTCTATAGACTGCAGGGGCAAATTTAGGCCGAAAAAAAGATTTTTCTCAGATAGTCGGCCCCCAATGCATAGCCGACACACGGCACATCGCTCACATCTAAAAAATTCTTGTATGCAGCACACCTAACAAAATTCTCCTCTTCACTTAAAGGGGTACTGACACCCCAAAGGTCGTATTTTTTCTTATTGTCTAAAACAATGCAAGTTGTAGTAATAAACACGCAAAAAAAAATACCGCATCGTGAAAAAAAAATTTTTTCATGCGCGTGCACGCCTTTTCATTTTTGGAGTTTTTCTCTCCCGCTCCTCACCTCCTTGCTTCTTTTGATATGTGATATCAAAAATCATAAAATTTAGAAGCTTTGTAGGCGACATTTCTATAACATTTAATAACGGCAAACGTAAAACATATTTTTAATGCAGTTGCGAACGAACTACGGCCCTTCTTTTTGAAACGCCAAAAATCGGAGTCTGGTGTGATGTCGCCTCCTGGATTTGTATCCTCCCTTGGAAAACATGGCGGCCCTTGACACACATTGCAGAGGATGATCAGCGAACCGGGGAATCGGACGAAGTGGTCTTTTTTAGGTACCAGACGACCTCCCAGACTTGGAAGAGGAAATCATCAAACGGTCAAAACAACTGGGTTTGGTGTCTGTGTATCGTAGTTTTGGTTGTGACTCCACCGGGGCAACCTTTCAGATGTCAAACGTTGTCTGCTCGCAGCGATAGGCAGGCGGCACAGCATGCACGGAAGAAACCAAACCGGTTTTCCCCGGTAAGCCGGCGCCCATCTCTCCCGCTCCTCACCTCCTCACTTCAGGTTGCAGTGGCGACGGCCAACGGCGGTTTGGAGCGGAGGCGTGAAAGAAAGTCGACTCGCAGGACTCTGCAATATTTGACGTCACCGCACTTTCGCGGATCGCACGGGAACTTCAAATTCGGCATTTGGAAATTCTTTTTTACTTCACAAATACTGAATTCCCAAGTTTCGAATTTTGAGGGTAATGTCCCGGCATCGTTATCAATCGTATCAAAATCAAAAAATATGATTTTGATATGTCAGTGCCCCTTTAACGCACCGAAAAGCTTGTATCATTCAGAAATGATCGTCGACCTAATCTGTAATTCACCAAAATCTGTCACGTCTCTCGTAATGGGTAATCTTGAAAATACAAAACCTTGTATAGTGTGCGCCCATGGACGGTCCACACCACGTAAAATTTCGACTTTTATAATAGTCATTGAAAAAGTGAGAAAGGTAAGAAGTAGTTCTGCTGTCTCACCTCCAGCGTGAGCTTCCCATTTCTGACAAAGCTTCAACGTCTGGTGCACAGCTAGCACAGAAGCGGCCAAAGCACGGCAGAATGCCGGAGGCTGGGCATTCGAAAGACACGTCCTGCCATTCTCACTCCGTAAGCGACTACAGATGAGCGCTACCAAGGCAGTTTGCTCAGTACCATAAACACGTCTTGCCCGGAAAATACGGTCGCCTATTCCCAACAAAATGTAATCTCGCCTATTCCAAACAAGACCCAATCTCACCGGCGGCGGTGGGGTGTTCCGGTCCTGCCCGGGAGGCCGGTCCTGCCCAGGACGCCGGTCCTGCCCGAGAGGCGGATCTTGCCCCTGAAGCGGATCCTGGCCAGTCGGTGGCTCCTGGCCAAGAAGCAGGTCCACGAGCTCAGTCTTCTCCGTGACGCCGTGCAGGGAGACGTTGCGGGCTCGCAGCAGGGCACACAGGTCCCGCACCCTCAGCCCCAGCAGTGCCTGGCGGTCCGGGGGTCGTGCTGAGAGGGCGCGGCACCTGCGGCACCGGCCGGTGCGCTCTTCCGTCCTGCCCAGGCAGGTCGAGCAGAAGGCCAGCCGGCACTGGGCGCATGTGCGCTGCAAGGAGGCACGTCATACACTCGGTCAATGAGCGAGCGGCTCTGTCGGCTTCCGAAAGAAACGCCGATACCTGTGGTTCTCCCCACAGTGGGTGGCAGTACCATTCACCAGTCTGGCCATCTCTATGCCCAGGCCACCTCTATATTTTGCCTCTGCTGGACAAGATGACGCTGATTTTGAGAATGCACGACGCTTTAAATTGTTGTGTTTGGCAGACTAGTGTAGCACTATGGAAAAGAACTGCACAATTCTCGTGAATGAGATCGCTGCTTCACGGCAGAGAAAGTGCTCAGAACTCCAAAAGTGACAGCAATTGCCCCTTCCTCGTCCCTATCTAAAACAGTCGGCAGGTCGGGTGTCGGGTGTCGGCAGGGTTTTCCCCATCTAAAACATTTCTGGGGAAACCCCTGCCGACACCCGAAACATATCGATTCTTTCTCCAAGAAGCACTATTGAACTGTTCGGCCGTGCCAGGAGGCGCTTCGAAGCGATACCTATGGCACTGCGCCGTGGCGCGAATTTGCCCCAGTGCGGCCTTCGCCTGACCCGTCGTGCTGCCAGTTGCAGTGGCAAAAAGCGCGTTGTAATATTATTGCAACTTTTGTACCGTTGAGAAACGGTATCTTTTTTTAGGGAGGCGAACCTTTGCGAAGGAAGGTTGCTCGTGTGTCAGGCGTCCGGACTAGAGGAAATAATACAGGCACAACAGCATTTGTCGACAGCGAAGTGCATCCCACAAGTGCAAGGCAGCGTCACCCAAGAAACAATGCTTCAAGATAAATGCTGTTTTTCCTCATGATTTTGCTCGCTTTTAAAAGTCCGAGCCATTCGAATAAAGATGTGAATACTGTAGTGTTTGAAATGTTTTTTTTTTGGAAACAGCTGCGCAGTCGCAAACATTCCTTGAACCCAGGCGAAGGCTCTTGCAAAGTCAGAGGTATCGGCCGATGTAAGCCTGCCACGGCCGTTATAATTTGTGCGAATGAGCTCAATGACAAGACATGCACAGTCAGGCCGTGACAGTAGATCGGGCCGTCAAAAAAAATGAAACAGAATTTAAATGCGACCTCTGCTCACCTGCTCTCGGATATTCTGAGTGGATAGAATAACAAAATTGAAAAGATTTACTACACACCACAAAACCTTGTGCTTGCACAAATGTACTGCTGCTGCCAAAGCGGCAGAACTGTAATTCCCATACGAGCGTCAGTAAAAACAAGACTTGTACCTTTACGAGTGATCGCTAATCAACTTGTACTCATGCCAATAGCGTTGCCTTCATTTTTATGCTGCACCAGAATCAAACTTTTAACACGGTTACAGGCATTCAGAATTCTTTGTCGACAGCCACTGGGAACCATTGCAGCTATTATTACATCAAGTATTTCTCATAGATTGCCAGCTGTGGATTGCAAGCCCTGTGGGCATGAGCTCATTCCGCCCTGAAAGTGACGGCACGAGCTCCCCCAAACAACGCAAAACTCTTGCATACTTTTGTGTGCGATCTACGGTAAATCCCTACTAACGTGACAAGTAAGCGTAGATGCACTACTGAATCATGCGACAAGACAGGGAAACAATAATTAACCCTATCCCCCTGCACAGCCCTAATTCATGCTTCTTGCAATCATTCTGGAATCGCCACCCAGGAAACAAATACAACTTTTCAAGAGACACATATATCCCTTTCTGTTTAATACAATGATGTGGCCTCTGGCTAGACAACAATACATGGTGCCCTGCCCTCTTACCTTCGATACATTACTTTACGAAGCGCGAGGCCAGCTCAGCAAGTGCACCAGCCTCCCGCCTCATCTGCTCTACGTACGTGGAACTAGTAGTAAGGGCGTGCGGCAAAACTTCACTTGCACAACCTTCTAGAGCGATGTCCCGTGACATACTTCCGACTTGAAATCTCGCTGGACGTCATGTTGTTGATGAACTTTCGCCCTATGTCTTTCTACGTGCAAAGGCAGTATTTTCCAACTCGGTTGAGTTTTTTGCGTTTTGGCTGACTGCGTACACTGGAGCACTGGAAAGTACAGGGGCGCATCGCTTGGTACTTGATTTTTATACACACTGGTTTTTATTCAAACTTAAACGAGCATGCGATCGAGAAGTCGACCTGTCGGCGGCCGTGAAGCCCCTGTAATGCCGCCAGGGTGACTCCAAAAGGAAACAGATCAGGATAAGCTTAGATTTATGCGGCCCAAATACGTCTCCGATTGCACTTACTGAGCTCAGTCGTCGACGAAGCCAATCCCCATGCTTCAGCGTTTCACCAACAGCAAAAATGACACAATTAGCTAAGCGTCTGCGTGTAAACGGACAGAGAAAGTGGCGACCGCTGTTTGTCAACACGGCGGAACATGGCTTACTGAAAGGAACAAGGCATTTCATGAAACCGCCCTCCGCTGCACCCTTAGCAGCTAAGTTAAGAACTAAACCTACGAGGACAACAACACGAATTATTTTTGTGCGTTTCTGATGCAGTGCTTGACTGACATAGCCGATTGCTGTGTCTGCGTTCGGTTGTGGCTTATGTTTTATCAGCAAAGCACCCAGCCGAACATTCAAGCAGCACTCGTGGCCGATCTGTGTCCCGTGCTCGATCAAGGAAGCCGCCGTTAAGAATCCAATCCGCAGGCCTTATGTTGGGTAAGAACAGAGCTCTGGGCAAACGAGTTGGACAAAGTTCCCCCTATGGTTCTATCTCCTCGCCAATAGGAACTGACATCCTTAGGAAGGCAGGGCATGTCTCATTATGTCGCCATTTCTTGCTTTGTGGTCCATTCTTCGGCATTCTCGTCAAAGTTTGAACGAAACACACTTAGGGGGATGCAGCCCCGCCAGCACTCTGCCCCACCAGCACTATATAAGGAGAGGAGTAAACGGAAAACTTTGGTGCCATATCAACAACACAAAGCACAAGCCGTCCGCAGTCAGGGCTGGGACTTCCATGTTGACAAAACGGAACTAAATGGGAATAGATCTGTCCCTTAAAATTTTGTTTATGTAGAGGGGAGTGCACATCAATAAAGTTCATAATGATGCAACACGATTGTAAATAAACAATATTTGCGACAGCAGAATGACAGCCAATGAGAGTGTATCAGACATCAGCAATACCCTCACGGGCATGCAAAGACTGCAGTGCCTAGAGAGCTGTCCGAAGGCGCTCCTACCCAGCATTTCAGGTGCCACCCCTTATCAATAGTCAGAATGTTTTTAAGCATATTTCAGCAGAAATTAAGATCCCTACTTCCTGTGCCCTTTTTGTGTCAATATGTTCGATATTACCTTTTTACATAGAGTAGTACTAGTAAACCAAAGAATTACATTTCTAACTCGCTCTAAACGTTTTGAAAACTAGGCTATATCTTATTCATTCCTTACAAAACAGAGCGTACAGAAGATACAGGGATTAAAAGAACACACATACGACAAACAAGGTTTTGGCTCATGCTGAACATTATTTCATCCTTCTATCGTTTTGACGGACGCCGAGTGCAGACTTTATCTTCAGCCAGAACGTGTGTTCGTAATTGAGCTCTAGAATGTTTTTTTTTTTACTTTCAGTACGATCAACAAAGGGACTTCCTGCATCTTGATGAGACTGACTTCCACGTGAGCAGACAGACTGCACTGTGTGCGCGAAACAGGCCCGCTCGAACCATGGTAGCCTTCTGGCAGCCACTCGGATATTGCGGCCATTGTCCGTCACAATGAACTCCACGCAGTCAGTCGGTATCCCCCAGTCGGAGCATAGTTGCTCCAATGAAGCGGCAATGTTCACTGCCGTGAACCTTTTCATCTCGAATTTCAAGGTGAGAAAATGACACGTAAGGCTTAAAAAGCCCTCATTGGTACGAGAGTCCAGATATCACTCGTAAAAGAATGAGTGCTTGTTCCGTCGTCAAGTGTTTTTCGCAGCTTGAACCGTACCTTCGCTCTTGTGTCGTCGTACAAGCGCGAGACGAGCATGTGCAACAATTTTTTTAGAGATGGCAGACTGTAGCCCGGTACGGCTTCTTTCATGAGTGCCTTCAAACCCCAGTCTTCAAAAAAGCTGTAAGGCTGGAGATCTAAGGCGACCATCTCTGCCACCTACTGATGAAGTGCGTTTTCTTTCTCTGTGACAAGGGCTGCTTTCTCTGTTGAAGTATATCATCCATTCGACAACCTGTTCGCTACATCATTTTTGTACTCTGTCATCAACAAAGGGTGCTGTTTCACGTAATTTTGAAGAGTTGTGGTTGTTCCCGTCGGTGCTTGAAGACCATGTTTGCACGACTTGCACTGAGCTATCAACGACAAGAGTCTTGTGTAGTACCGCCAAAGAAGACTTATAGAGCGCAGCTCTTAGGCGCCCGTTTCATGGTTAAGCGGCGTCGGCGTCGGCTTAATTGCACACGCTGCATTATGGGACGTTTCTCCGCTAAAGTTAGTGAAGAAATTTTCCCGCTAAATTTATTGGAGAAATTGACGTCACGTGACCTCAACATTAATTCAGTTTTCCCGCTAAATTTAGCGGGCAAATGATGTCATGACTTCGTGTCTCATTTTTTCAAGCTTTCTTTTCCTACTTGCTCGGTGACTTATCATTCACCGTTGATGCCATTCTCGGAGAACACACTCGAGCAAGGACGGTATCAGCCACTTTGGTATCAGCACCAGAGAGTTGCGCAGCGAGCGTGGTTTACATTTTAGCTGCGCGGGAGTGGCTGGAGTTTTTGTCGATGGAGATGCAATGTTCTGCTCGCACCTAGCTTTTTCTGTTTTTAATTTTCAAATATTTATATTAGATAACACTCTCGAGATAGTTTTATTTTATTGTATCAATATATAGAATAAGTAATTATACCACATATCGCCGTAAAAGTACCACATAAGAAAGGGCTTGGTGAAAAAGAAACCGAAACACATCCTGTCTTGCCACTATCGAACAGATAAAAACGGAGCAGACCGATAATGCATGCATCATACACATTTTTCAGTGAATGAACATATACATAGGGGAATGCGTGGCAGGCAGATTATTCGTTACTTGCTTGAATATTCACAGTTTGTGCGAATATTCACCGTTTTTACCGAATATTAGGCCATGGCCAAATATTTGGGAACTTCCTAATATGCAATTTTCTAATCGAATACACTCGAATAAGGAAAATATACAATTCACATTCGAAATTTCGAATATTCGCACACCCCATGAGTGAGCGCTTGTCTGTCGCACATGTTTTCCTTTGGTTGCTGTTTCTTTGTGTGTTCTATTTTTTTAACTTGCTCTGATGAGGCAGCAGTCAGCATGCTTGGCTATATACAATTTTTTTCTCTTTATAAAATATCCAGGTTTGGGACTGTGCATGTCTCTTGGGGATATTCTTTAATCATTTTTTTTTCCATACATTTTTTTTTAAATTTGTTTTGCTCAATAACTTTGAAAGTGTACCACATCAGTAGAGCCCTGCATATCTGCAGATTATTCGCGGATATCCGCAGTAAACTGGCGGATTCAGATAAAAATGAATCAGATTTGGCAGATTGCAGATCGGATGCGGATGTCAGGGGCTGCAGATTCGGATCGGATGCGGACATCCGCGCGTCCGGATCCACATTTTTTTTTTCTGAGGCGGCCCATAAAGATATGCGACCGCACAGTGTAGAGGGAATGAGTGAATAATAATATGAAGTGCATCATCAAATTGCGGCAGCAAACTACACTCTTATATTAAAGGTGCCAATCGGGGAGAAAATTGTTCTTTACGTCAATAGAGATTTGAGTCTCACTAAAGATTGCTTTAGAACGTTGTATCTCGCCAAAAATACTGTCCCTAGAAAAAGCAAAGAATGCAGGAGTATCAGACGTCCCGGGAAGCATGTTTTTTCTTTTTTGCCAGGGAAAAAGCAAAAAACGTTCCGGCTACAAGAATGTAGAAGAAACCTGCAAGTGGCTTCTTCGCCAACAAATATATATAGAGGAGACTGAATTCGATTGTCTGGAGTGGTGGAACTCGCGCCAGCACACGTTTCTACACCTCATTCTTGTAGTGCAGTTTGTGCATACCACCCCAGCATCAAGTGCACCAACGAGAGAGACTGAATCTGTCCGAGTTGACGATATTTTGTTTCTTTTACACAACAACCTCAACAAGTGAAATGTTGCGTGTGTGCAAGTTTTCTGTTTTTTTACAGTTGGCACTGAGTTGTTTTTGAGTATATGGTTCCGAGCATGCAGTTGAGGGTTCGTGTTTAAAACTGTAACCGATAGGAGGTGTTGCCATTACTGAATAGTGTGATATTTTCCCATGGGTGTACTCACGCCTTACCACATATACACGAGTATTTTGCTGCTCCGAGTGAGTGGCTTTCCTCCCACTTTTTTACTGTTTGGCTTAAAAAAAATGACACAATGTTATTAGTATGTCATTTGACAATTTTCATGTTTATAAATTATGCACCTGCTTGAAGCGGGTTTTACAAAACAAAAATAAAGGAAATATATATTTCCCTCCTTTTGAGCACATATACTGGAAAAAAGTGTCAGTGTCACGGACCCTCGAGAAGATCTAATAACTGCGTTCATCTTTCGAACGATGCGAAGTGTCTCTGGAAGGATGATTGCACATTTTATATATATGATACAACATAATACAATAACATGACTTTCACCATATTCTTACGCGAAGAGTTCTTTTTAGAAGGGTTAGCAGACGGCTAATAGACGATTTGCAATTTTCCCAAGCGCCCCGGCCCGCGCGCGAGGAATTGTGGGAGAGGCTGTCCCTCGCCTGGCCGCTCTGCCTTGTGATCGCATTGCCTTGTCCCTTGTCTCCTCTCAATTCTCTGTTTTTCGATTCCATTACCTATTTTTTATCTATTCCAGTGTATTTTTATTGCTTCTAAGTGTTTCTATTCTCTTCTGTGCGCGATATTTCTTGTATATATATAGTATTTATGCCTTTATTTTGCCTTTTTCGACGGGAGTGCCGACGGAAAACACGCTGCTCGCGCGTCGTTCCCCGGGTGAGTACTACCGTTCCTACCGATTCCTATCGCACTGTTAGCTGTTCATTTTGGTTCATTTGACCCGCGTGCAGTCGAGAGGAGCCGTTTATGAACACCCGCGCACATGTCATAGGGGTAGGCAGTTGCCAATGCCCTTTTTCAAGTGCAGAGATGTGTTGCCGCGAATCATTTGTCCGAATGCCTGCGAAGCCGTAACACCGTTCGGCATATTCAACGCTGCGGCGCCTGACAACTGCTCGCAGTTGTCTTCACCCAAACGCTTTGCAGGACGCTGTCTTTTGGAAAGCGGTGCCAGGAAACATGCTGTGCGCTGGCAGTATTGTTTGCACAGCCTGGCGCACAGCAAACTGTACCACCGGGCATGTTGCTGCTGAAGACCTTAAGAACTAAAATACCATGAGCTGACATCTTGACTAGAGAAATAAAATTACCGAAGGAACTACGAGTTTCAAGCAGTGTTGTACACGTTCCTCAAAAAAAGGAACGAAAGCTTGTTCCTCATTCTTTTTGATTTTTTAAACGCATTCCCGTTACAAGTTCCATCTGTGAAAAAGGAGCTCGTTCCCGTTACAGTTTAAAAAATGAAACGTATCGTTACATATACGTTACATTAGTATTTTGCTAATTACCATATTTAGTTAAATCAAGCAGAGTTTTTTTTTTATGCCTATCCCATCAATAGGCAACGTACGAGTTTGTATGTCGTGATGGAAGGGCACCAGGAGAAGAAAACAAGTGGAAGCAGGGTTTCATTTGTTAATATATTCAAGTTAAAAATCTCAGCTTTTAACCATATTCATGTTTGTGGTAGGCGATTCAGACGAGTCGAATGTACTTTTGCCCCACATTGCACGAGTGTTTTACAACAACCTCACACGTTTTGATTTAACAAAGTCCCTTGTTAGAACTTAACAACAGTTGCTTCTCGATGTTGCTGTCCGCAAAACGAGCAAGTGAAGGAGAGGGTAGGGCTTTTGGAAGGGCAGTCTTAAAGACTATGAATACTTCTTTGTGAGGGTTTGATTAGTTGTTCACTTTGAACGTGGGGAACAAGAGAAGAAATAAAGGTTATTTTTTGTGTATCTTTTAAGTGACCAATGTTCGGGATACAAGGGTGCATTTTATGTCTGGCAACCTGTGATTGTGTTGTAACTGTAAGTCTCTTTAAGGAAGTTCAGAAATGGCTGTAGTGGGCCTTAGATTTCTGGGTCTATGAGGATTCGTGGAACCAAAGAAAGTAGCTGAGTTTGAAACGACCCTCTTTTTTTGTCTTTTCCTACGACTAAAAGTTTTGCTTTTTGTACCGCAGTTTCTGGCGCTCAAAAATGAATCAATGTCCACCAGCTCTCCTGCACCCGAAACTGTTACCAAGCGAGGACCACACAAAATAATCCATAAGATTAGTAGCGAAAAAGTTAACAAGATCCTGCACTTCGTAAAGATATTGTTTTTTTACTTTCAATACTAAATAAAATAAAAATTACCCCACTGGACGAACAGAAGGAACGTCGTTACTCTTTCCCTTCCAGTAAAAATGTAACGCGTTCCCGTTTCAGTTTCAGCGATGCGAAATAGAACGACGGCGTTCCTTCATTCCTCCTAAAAGGAATGCGTTCCAGGAACGCCGTTACTTGGAACGCTGTTCCGTACAACACTAGTTTCAAGATAACTGCCTGGGTTTCAGCACATTTCTACACTTGAAAAAGGGTGTTTGCAACTGACAACCGCTTAGCAGATAGATTAAGAAGGCATACCATAAGCGCATACAAGCCGCGACGTTGGGCCACCGACGCATGCGAAGGGCTCTCGTTGCTGCGTGCAGTTTGTCAGGCACCACAGCGTTGGATATGACGAATAGTGTTACGGCTTCGCAGGCATTCGGACAAATGATTTGCGGCAACACATCTCTGCAGTTGAAAAAGGGCATTGGCAACTGACATGCAGCTTAGCAGATAGATTACGAAGGAATGCCATAGGCGCAATCAAGCCGCGACATTGAGCTGTCGGCGTTTGCGAAGGGATCGCGCCGCAGCGTTGCATATGCCTCAGCTTCACAAACATTCGGACAAGTGGTTCGCGGCGACAAAGCGGCGTGCTGTATCTTGGTTAAGTAAGCGGAACTGGAAGGCATACGCTACAGTGCGAGTGCGGGCGGCCAATCACAGCGCACTCGGCTCTCGCATCGCGATTGTTGATTCAGAGCTCTGCCTACCCCGATGACATGTGCACGGGTGTTCATAAACGGCTCCTCTCGACTGCACGCGGGTCAAATGAACCATAATGAAAAGCTAACAGGGCGATAGGAATCGGTAGCAACGGTAATACTCACGACGCGCGAAGAGGCGCGTTGTCTGTCAGCGCTCCCGTCGAAAAAGGCAAAATAAAGACACAAATACCATATATATATACAACAAATATTGCACGCAGAAGAGAATAGAAACACTTAGAAGCAATAAAAAACACAATGGAATAGATAAAAATAGGTAATGAAATAAAAAAATCCAAATAAATTCTCGTATTCTGGGGGTAATGTCATGGTTCTGCTGCTCCATGCCATAATGAGAAGAAAGAAGTAGACCGAAAGAGACAGCGGGGGGGTAGAAGAAAAAATGAAAGCCGTTTACAACTCCCTGTAACGCCGAATTAGAGCGCAGCTCTTGAGGAGGGGAAGGCACGGGGGGGGGGGGGGGGGGGTCACGTGACCTCGGGGGGGGGGGGGGGGGGGGGGGGGGGGAATTTCCGCTAAATTTAGCGGGGAAAATTTTCCACTAGATTTAGCGAGGAAAATTTTCCGCTAAGTTTAGCGGGGAAAATTTTCCGCTAGATTTAGCGGGGAAAATTTTCCGCTAAATTTAGCGGGGAAAATTTTCCGCTAAATTTAGCGGGGAAAATTTTCCGCTAGATTTAGCGGGGAAAATTTCCCGCTAAATTTAGCAGGGAAAATTTTCCGCTAGATTTAGCGGGGAAACTTTTCCGCTAGATATAGCGGGGAAAATTTTCCGCTAAATTTAGCGGGGAAAATTTTCCGCTAAATTTAGCGGGGAAAATTTTCCGCTAAATTTAGCGGGGAAAATTTTCCGCTAGATTTAGCGGGGAAAATTTTCCGCTAGATTTAGCGGGAAACTTTTTTCACTAAATTTAGCGGGGAAAATTTTCCGCTAGATTTAGCGGGGAAATTTACCCATCATGCACTGCGCAGTTACGCCAAAGCCGCTCAAGCCGCAAACGGGCGCCTAAGAGCTGCGCTCTAAAACAGAGGATTAAGAGGAGACAAGCGACAAGGCAATGCGATCTCAAGGCAGAGCGGCCAGCAAGGGACAGTCTCTCCCACAATCCCTCGCGCGCCGACCAGGGCGCTTGGGGGATTTCGCAAAAGGGCTATAGGATACCGCCCAGATTTTTTTCTCTTTTTTTTTAAGTTTTATTATTTCTTGATTTTATTATGTTAAATGAATGCGCGGATTGAGAGTCGGATACGGTTCCGAATTTTGTGAATGTGGTTCGGATACGGATACAAAGTCTGCAGATGCGGATCAGATACAATTATTTAAAAACATTGCGGATGCAGATCGGATGCAGATGATCAAACTGTTACCCACGCAAAGCTCTACGCATCAGCAAGAACAAAGAGACTGCGTGCATACACTGAACACAGGAAAGCGTGCCTCTTGCTCCACGGCTCCCGTGGCGTTTCCTTCACTCCCACTTTACAAACACACGTTGGATTAACAGTCAGACTTGGGTTGAACATATCGGCCTCTAAATTGCCACTTGCAACATTTGCCTAACATCTATGCAGAGCGCAAGTATGTCTGCTCCTTTTGCAGGGGTTGTGGTGACGTCAGGACGCCGAGCTCCGATTGGTTCTGAATCAAGGATAGTGGGTAGACCTCAAGGCAGCTTGCTTTAAAGGGCAACTCCGCTTCATTTTTGATATTTAGAAAACTATCCAGCCCTCTTCAGTATCATATAGGAAGACCCCATGTCAAATATTACGATCTAATTCCGTCCATATATTTAATAAACTGGCCAGCAAACTTTCAAATGAGCCAAGTCGCCGAAATCTGCCAACTCTAGCGTGCGACGTGAGGCGCAATCGTCAGCGCAGTCAATGCGACGGAGTTGGAGCGGCCAACGTTGAGCCACTACGTCAGAGGCATGTCTACGTCATTCTCACATTTTGTTTGTTTTTACTTCTCAAAGTGAAATTGAACGATGACGTCATGAGTTTCTCCTCCTGGTGTCGGCTCAACGTCGTCCACGTGATCACCGTAACGCGGATGCGCTAGTTTGCGCTGCCCTGCACGCTTATCGGTCTGTTTCTCCGCTCCCCCTCTCCTCTTCCGACTTCTCCCCTTCCTCCTCTCCCCCGGGCCATCAAAGTCCACGCCATGCGAAGCGACCTGCCCGCGTCGCGTGTCCTGCACCTCGCCCCCACGAATGTCACAAGACCACGTGGTTCGACGTGACGTGGCCATGACTCTGACGACACGAGACCAATGGTGCCTGACGCAACCAAAGTTTCGGTTTCGGTATCTCCTGATGTTTAAATTAAGATTACACAAATAATATTCCACATTTTGCGAATCCAAAGACGTAGAGCTGTTTAGTAGTGCTTTGTGAAATGGAATCACATGTAAGCCTAAATTTTTTGGAATTGAGCGGAGTTGCCCTTTAAGGTCTATTCACTATCCTTCAATCAGAGCAAATCAGAGTTTGGCGTCTTTCTAACATCCCTGCAACTCCTGCACAAGAAGCAGACGCCTTGCACTCGGCATAACTCTTTTGGACGGTGCTTGAGTGCATGTGTAGAGTGTCAGCAGACTGCACTTGAATGCTCCTCAGGAGTGATGCGAGACAGCACTCTAGCCAGCTTGAAATGAAACTACTAATAGTGCTAGCCGTTTCAAACACAAAGCCTTCCTAGCAGGGGCATAGCCAGAGGGTGTTCCTACATCAGAACCCTCAAAACTTTTTGCTCGCCCCCCCCTCGCTATCCAATCAGCCCTTTTTGTTTTACGGCACTCAATGTTTCTTGCATGACACGCCGCATTATAGAGACAAAAAATTGGATACTATGTTTTTCAAATCATTTCGCTTGCCAATATAGGAATAGGAATACGCACACAAGGAGGCATCCAAGTGCATAAAGATTATGCTGGCCATTAAACGCTCCAGTGCAAAAAAGAAACGAGTTTTCCATGGACAGAGAGAAACACCAGGAATGCTGTGGTTCCTGGACAGGGGGAAGAGTGCTTGAACCATGAGCTGTTGCTAAAGCAGATGCCCAACTACGGACGCATGCATGCTCGTGAGTGACCTCGAGCCGGAGGTAAAGGTGACCTCTCCCTGAAGGCCCCTAAGATGTTGGTGCGGTGCCCGTCATTTTAGGGTCTGCGCGTGGGTGTACGGGACGGGAGCGTGATCGGGTAGCAAAAGATAGACATTCAACTGGTCGAAGTAAGCATGCAGCTTGCGCTGTACTGTCAGCTTATGAGTGAACAGAGTTGCAAGAGAGAGTGAAAAGTAGGCGAGCTATGCCTCCCCTATTTTTACAATGGACACATGCCAAGATACGAACAGGAGAAGTCACGAGGACCGCATGCCATGTGCAGAGTGAAAAGCAGTTGCCGGGCCCCCAAAAAAGCGGGTTCCACCTCCCGCATTATTGCGGACCAAATTTGCGGCATGGTGTGGACCGCCATTTTACTCTCTGTCGCGTCTCGGCGAATCACACACTACTCTGTAAATTGGTTTTCCGTTGGTTTTCATTTTATGGAGAGTACAGGCACATTTAATGTATGATTAGTTTCCAAATGAAGTGAAGGTTATAATCGAAACCTCCTTCGCATCATCCGAAATATCCGGTCGCTCACACTTGTTGACAAGAGCAAAACCTTTACCTCTTACTTATGTATGCATGCTTTTTTGACATTTATTCGTTAATGTGTTTGCTTAGCCATTGAAAGTATGGGGTTGTATATGCACTTGTTTTTTTGTTATATAGAGATTACAGAGAGAACAAGAGGTGAAATTGTTTCCATAGGATCTTGCTCGCACACACTTCCTTTATTTCTTTCTACATCAAACTGCACCACCTAACGAAAACACCCCCTGAAACAAATTTCTGGCAACGCCACTGCTTCCTAGTTGCCAGTGTCCTTTCCCACACCTCGGGCAGCAAATGTGCGTATCCCTAGCACACATTCTCACAGGACACTGAACAAAGCCTCGCAGTCGAGCCAGTGGCTTCGACAGCGCCGCACACCACACACTAAACAGTCACAGGTTGGATCTCTGCAATGCGGAGATCCAACCGCAGGAATGCCGACAAGATCGACAAAACTGGGCATCCGTGCGAACTGCAGCAAATTTGCACTTGGAATGCTGATATCAATCATGTAAAAAAAGATCAAATAAAAAATCAGAGCATCCAAGGCATCCCGTTATCAGCCACACTGCGTGTCTGAGACAAGTCCAGTATCTCTCTTTCGTTCTTCCCCCTCCCCCCCCCCCCCCCCCCTTTCTTTCGCTCTTTTGATGCGTGTAGCCTTCCGCAAGGTACGCCGGTATCTCTGCAGTATTCGCCAAAAATAAACTACCGACACCGACGAAGCGGAACAGTCGAGTCAGCAAGGCTGCCCCGTCAATCGCCCCGCTATCCCTGTCCGCTCCACACAGGGCCAAAGCCACTTACCCTTCTCTTCAGGAGGCCAAACTTTGTGAGGCAGCTCTCGCAGTTTCCCTGTCGTGTCAGGCTACTTCCGAAAAATCCTCCGTCGGCGGGCATGTTGATCAGGTCCCGAAACTCTTTCATGAACGCCGGAGCTCCCATTGTGCAATGCCCTGCAATGAACGCTGTGTTTGGACACCGCAGCCAGTCAGAAACGGCCCCGATTTTTTTCGCCGTTTTTCCAGGGGCCCGTCAACCAACGATCGCCACGAACGCTCTGCCGTACTCAAAGAGAAAAGGGGCCCGAGTAGGCAGCTGTGAAGGATCGCGACTGGTAAAGTGCGCTATCATTCGAGAGAGATAAATAAAGCAGCTTTGGAGCGAGTCAACTCGCTCGTGTCACGGTACGTTTCGGATTCTAAAGAGGAAAGCGCAAACCGTGGATAAGGTGGAAATGAAACACGAGACACAGTTGAGTAGTAAGGTTCGTCCCGACAATTAGATTTGGCAACTGCTCACCTTCTTTCCTGGACGTCAAGGCGATGAACTACACCGTGTGCAAATCGCGCAAAAGCGACGTCTCGCCCCGGGGGGGCCAAAGAGACTTGGCGGCGGAAATGGATCACGAGCCAATGTTACGTGGGGCTATTCCTCATCGCGAACGATGTTCCGAAGGAACGGTGGTCACGAAACTTTACACTTGGAACAGATATCCGGGAAGCGCCAGCTCCGCCGAGCAGGGAAACGGGCAACTGCTCCGAGCAACGCCCGCATCGGCAGGAACTTTGTTGCCAGCCGAGACATCGGTCCGCCGCTACTCTTGGCGCCGAGAGCCAGATGTCAAGAAAAACAACACTGCCTGGAAACTTAATTTTCTTAAGCTGAAGAGCTTTAGATTATAAATTAATGAGACAGGTATTCTGACAAAAGCTTTTATGTATTTGTTACGACTGCCCCGCTCCGCGAGTGCTGCCACCAACCAGTGGCTGCCAACGAACGGCCATCTTGCGTGTAGCGAAATTGGCGAAATGGCGAAATCGCGTTTTTGCGAGCTTCGCAGAGGCTGGCGGCAGCGTGCTGAAGGCACGTTTTCTATTCGTTCGTCGTCATTCACTGAAGAGTTTCTGAAACCCCCCTGAAAACTGTGATACTTGCCTTTGATACACGTTAAATGTTCTGTGAAACCGCAGCCCCTTAAAGTGGCTTAGCTCAGCTATGCCAGGATATACGTAGCGTAAGCTTAGGTTCAGCTGGTTATTCTTAGCTTTCTCGGTTGTCTAGGATTAGCTTGATTATCATGCTTACTGCTGCTTCAGTGACACACACACGGTATACGCATTATGTGACTACTTCGGGATCTGATGAGTAAGCTTCTCCGTTCTTCTGC